>HE671388.1:0-15844 GCA_000313835.2 Heliconius melpomene melpomene
TTTTACAATAAAATGCACAGCCGCTAACTAATTACCCAATCTACAATCTACATAGATGGTTGATTTTTCACATGTATTACACGTGTTTGTTACATAAATTTTACAAAACAAAATTTTTGAGATACTCATTTCTATTTTAAATTATGGAATATGTAATGTAATTTTAAAATATTTAAATTTAAAGAAGAATAATAACTTTAAAGCCATTAAAAGCTGCACAAAACTTTAATAGCACCAACGAAGGAGCATAGAAACGCACAAAGGCATAAAATATAAAGTATTAACCTATAAGCAATAGATAATAAGATCCAACTGGAAAGTTCCATTGCTCGTGCAGTACGGTTTTAAAATTTAAATGGTGTTGCCTCAGCTACTTGACTATTGAATAGACGGCCCATTATAAAACGTAAGGAATGACAATAAGACGAATCCAGTTATACGGGAAAACATCACCATCATGTCGAGTACTTACCAGTGCTGCCCTTTACTTTGTCGATAAAAAATATACTATTTAATTTAGTTATCACGATTCGATTTCGGTCAAGGTCTCTGAATATTAAATGTTGACAAAGACTAAGTTCTGTTCAACTTTTTTTTTGCTAGTACTACGAAACTTCTATTCAATATTTTTGATATTTCCTATTAGTTTTTATTGTAAATCGACTTATTTATGAATATGTATAATGTTAGGACAAAAAAAACCGAGTCGGACTCGCCCATCACGCTTCTATATCAATTTTAGGATTGTAGCCCAACGGGAAGTACAACTTAAAAAAGTTTACAAACTTAACTTTGCGGGCAATGCACTTTATTAGAATGAAATGAACTTAGGAAATGAACTACAAATATGAGTTATGATTTTTTTTACGAAAAACTACAAAATATATAAGTTGTTGTAATTATTTTTTTGCGAAATGCCTATTGATTTTCACTTTTCGGACTTTTTCTTTCTTATAAGTTCTCACTTCGTGCTAAATTTCAGAACTGTAAGTCCACGAGAAGTGCCCAATAGGTTTTTATTACGCGGCGAATTTTATATAAAATGCAGCAAAAGCGATGCACAAATACTCGTATCTTTTGATTGTGTTTACTTAGAAGTTAGATTTTTATTTCTGTGATCGAAAGGGTTACACACCTGCATATTTGGTATTAATTTTTAATATAAAATCTTAATAATATCGATACTTTAAGATCGATGGACTTCTCTAGAACATTACTTGTTCTCTTCAACATAACTATTTCCCGCGGTAATACTGTCAACATTGTGATAATATAATATTTATTACTTATTATCCACTTTTAATCTGTTGTTTCTGTAAAACAATTAGGAGAGGCATCTTTTCTCTTTTAAATCGTAAGTACCTTTATTGATGAAATTGACAAGATTTAAGTATCGTACATAACAAAATTTTAAAAAGCTTAGGAACATAATTTTTATAATAACTCTATGAAATCAGTAAGGACTTAAATAAAATTAAATATTGTGGTCACTTACCCAAAAACGATCTTACATATTTTCAATAATACATTGATGAATTGATTGAGCATTGAATTGAATTGAATTGGCTAACTGACTTGTTGACTAATCGATTGGTCCATCGGTAGATGGATTGATTGATAGACTTAAGATTTTAGATTTCTACTGCCAGTGCAAGGGAATTTAGCACATTAATGTCAACTTTAAGTACATTTACTTATAAAGGGTATTGTTTTTATTAAGAGTAAAGTCGAGTGGGTATAGTATTTAAAAAAGATCATAACAACAAATCGATAGTTATTATATATGTACGAGTATGTGCAAAAAGTTTAAAAAACACTTATATATAGATAATATTTACACATCGAAGATGAGAAATGGCTGAAAATAAACAAAGTACTTCCGTTTTTAACTCCTCTGATATATTGCAGAAAATGAAACTAAAATTCATGTTACAATGATATCGTAAATGTAATCAAACAAAGAATAGTAGGTATTAGAAGAGATCAAAAAAGTCTATATTTGTTGAGTATTATGTAACAGTAATGATAAATTAAAAACCAACCAAGCGAGAGTCTATAACTATTACAAAGGTTCCGTATAGTTCATTCGTCTGTTTTTAAAAATATAAAATACTCCTTTCGTAGAAGTTAACTTGTTATTCAATTGGTTCTTAATTATATAGAAATATAATTAAGAACCAATTGAATAACAAGTTGATTTCGTAATAAGCTCGTGAAGATTAATTATAAAAAAGGATATGGAGAGGGACAACAGGGACGGTCTTATTAAACTTCTTTCACCACTTTTCGCCCAATTTTCGCCGAGAAATTGCCTGAAAAAAAAAAATCTCACCCCAAAGCGAAAACCCACAACCGCTGCGTTCCCAGTTATACTTGTGCCACGTGCTGACAGTCTCAAGATGATCAGGTCAGATTTAGTCTACTTTACGTACGGAGATCCTGTTTCCAAATAGCTCTGTGCGTTAATAGTAGCGTATGGATACAGAACTCTAGTAACAATATAAATAGATATGATGATAACCGGTGATAAGAGACACATACATATGTAAACAAGTCCGTATTGTATACTTTACACTTTCCATAAACAAATATAGGTCGTGCGATGTTTTTGCCAAACTTATATAACAGTTTGAGCTCAGTACGTAAGTAGTAAGTATAAATAATAACAATCGTACTTATAATGGCGTGTTATTCTACGTAGAAGTAGTAGTTTGGGTTATAATTAAAAATTTTATTGTGTAGCTTTTAGTTTTCAATTAAGTATGGTTGCCAGTATGTTCTTTTACAGTTCCACGCTTTTTTCTTACATTTTAAAAAAATCTAAAAAAACATATAAATAAAAAAGCATAATAGCTTTATAAACCTATTATTTGTATAGAATAGGATTTTATAGTGACATGTAAATATCTAAGATAAGGAAGAGGTAAGGAGAGAAGGGTGATTTATGTATCTTAAAAAGATCATAACAAAAAAAAATATATTTAAATAATACCTGTCAAATTTAGTAATTTAATGCCTATAACATTTATAGGTCTGGCGCCAAAATACAATACAATGGCTAATGATAATATCAATAACATGAACGTTGTGGTAATTCAATACAAATGTTTATAAACTTGCTAATTACGTTTACGTATAAACGATTTTCTTCCTCACATGTCTCATAATAGCCGCAATTATTTTCAGCTGTTATTTTCCTGCTTATTGTATTATTCCTATCACCCGATTGTTTAAGTAAAACACTTTTATTTACTTTATTAAAAGTTCGATTCCCACTCGAGGTACGAGGTAAAGCGCGGCCTTTGAGTTTCTTCATTCTACACTCAAAGCCGCCGGAACGGAAAATGGGGAATGGAAGTATCTTAATGGGAACGGAATCTCTTCACTAGGTTTCCTCAGGAACCGAGGGTCCCTCTACCTACCTTGCTGTGTGCGGGATACAGAGTGAAACAGAAAAAAATATATAAAAAACTTAAATATATTTTTTACGTTGTATATTTTATTATAACAATGCGTTACGATTTATTGACAAATAATTAGACTTACCTATAGATATTTACCACATAGTATACTAAATATATTAAAAAGGCAATATAATCATTTTAATAGGATAATGCCTACTATAAATTTAAAATAGATATCTCGTTCCGGAATCAAGATCGTAAAACCATTGAGGCCAAGGCTAATGCGATAAAGGAATAAAAATATACTTACCGAATTTATGCTGCCAGCTTATTTTTACAACTATCATCTTACATATTGAAAGTGGTTTTTGGAGATGTACTTACTTGTTAAATATATTGTTAACGTGACTAAAAACGTGGCGGCTGTGGGTTCGATGTGTTCGAATGTAGATATTACTTCTAGAAGAAATAGAATATTACTTCCACTTTAACTACTTATATGCTGAATTACCGTATTTTTTCATAATGTTTTTACATTTCCGATTTCGAAGACGAGATATTTTGTCTTCAAAAAATATTTAAAAGAATATATTTTTTTTAACTTCTATTTGTAGGCAGAAAGAACCTGGGAACCAGGTGTTAAGACACTCCGTTCCCATTAAGACACTTCAGTTCCCCGCTTTCCGCCGAACATTCGATGCATTGTGTGTTCAGAGGCGGAACTCAACGCTGCGCTTTGCCTCGTTATCATTTAATATTTTCCAGATTCCCAAATCAAATCCACAACCCCTTTGCCACGGTCCCTGACTCATAATAGCTAATTTATTAGATAAATTGGAAGATATTAATTACGTAGATAAAGCAAAATTATTTTGAATTCACTAAAGTTTAAGCCAGACAGGTCGACTATAGTAAATCTAGGAGCAAATTGCATCAGAATACAATTCAGACTATAGGTCATTCGATACAATCATTAATATGTCATCGTTATCCAATGATAAAGGTGTTTTGTGTAAGATATGGATGTTAAGCATATTTTATATATTTATATTGTAATTGTACACAAGTTAAATGCTGAAATAAACTTTAATTTTAAGCGCAACCGTTGTTATATACTTATCACTTTCAAATTAACCCCAAAAAAATGCATAAATATAGATAAATATTTATTAATTTGTAAGAAAATGGATATTGTGTACGTTAATAAGTTTCTATTTTATTTATGGTAATAAGTTAATTTTATCAATGTAGGCGGAAAAACTATTTATAAACTGAGATCGTGTGTTCTGTAATATTTCTAAAAGCGATGATACGAGAATTAGTTGTACATACTGAAGAAAAAAAACAGAAAGCTTATTATGCATTTAATCGATACATATCCCAAAAACAACGTTACATATTAAAAGTGAACGTTGGGAAACAAAAATCTACATACTGTACCTGGTGAGTAAAGAACTCTTGATCTTTGAACTTCTGACCTCTGATCACGTGTTAGGTAAATAATTTATAAACAATTTCATTTAAATGATAAGGTAATATTCAGATATATCCTCTCATAAACCAAAATCGACAGCGACATGGACTGTTCGATAATGTCTTGTTGCTGTAATGAAACTATCTTTTAAATCATCTTATTTAAATAAATATGTTAATTATTGAGAAATTTGTGTGTTTTTATCTGTTGAAGTGTTAAATATAGTAGTGGCAAGTATAGTACTTTTCCCTTTAGTATATTTTTGATATATTTACTTATTACAAATGAATGTTTTTGAGCGCTCTATGAGCTCTTTAATATGTATGCAATATGTACTTACGTTATATTTTTACAATTGACCAAACAAAAAAGCAATAATCATTTTTTTATAGATGTAATTGTTAGTAGTACCCGCTAGTAGTTTTATACTATTTTTTATTTTATATAAAAAACATATAAAACGTCATTTTTATTGATCAAACTAGTGCAGAGTGCTGCATGACTACATTCGATTTGTTCTAGGCATAGCTCAGCTATAACCTTGAATATCGCATAAGTTTTAAATGTAACGTGATGCTGAATAGATTTTTATCATAATATCTGTTTGCATGTCGCGAGAGCTGTTTGAATTTTAAACTAAGTGAATAGGTTACTGCCCCACTTCTGAAAGGTCGAGCCTAGTAATTGTACAGTGCCAGTAATACGTATCTACAGTCACGAGAATACCTTTTACGTACTTACCATGGTGGTGTGAGAAATCTTTAGAGGATATATTATTTATATATTTTTAAAAAGTATAAATGTCACTGTCAGGCCACAGACAACATTTCTTTATGGTGTTTTTTTTTGGTTGTCATAGAAATAACTGGCTGTTTTCACAATTAGTGAAACCGACCAGTTATTTCATATCACTATTATTAATTACGAATACATTAAACAAAAAAATATATAAGGTATTTTGTCAAGAATCATACGATAACTTCATACATAGTACGATTTCATTGTAAGTATAATGTATAATACACAATTAACATATGTCTAAATAATTTTAATATTTTATCCATTTAAAATAAATTGACATTTTATACCAATTAATAAAATATGTATTGGAAAAAACATAAAATAATAAACTCAATACAAAGTTTGAAGTTAAATTAGATTATACATATACAATATTATGTACGACAATCGTAAGTCTCTGGTTGTGTTTATAGGTAAAGAGGTTTGAAATGAATAAACAATCTCCATTATTATGCTCACCACGTTAAAGCGCCATCTAAGTAAGACGCAATTTATATTTTCAATCTAAAAAAGACATAAGACAATCTTTTAGAGCTCAATATACGCTATAAGCTCGCCTACATAATATAATTTTGTTATTTAATTTTATTTTTAAGGCTTTATTCACTTAAATACGTGTCATTGCGCTTTTTTTTTTAAAAACATTTCATTTATATGACATCTTTCGCTACTTTCCAAAATATGTATATTCTTTATTTAAAATGGTATTTGATCGTGCAGTCAACTTTATTCTAACAGTAGCATCTGTAATCCATTATTATTCAAATATAAATCATGAATTTAAGGTGCCCAATATATACAGAGTATTCAATTAGGTTATATTTAAGTTAATTTCATTGGTTGCGTAAAATTTAAAAGGAAAAACGATCCTGAATAGGTAAACGAACCATTTCGATATAATTATAGTTCAAAATGAATATTTAATGCTTATTATTATTTGATATTCTCCAAAGCTATTCAAAACAGTAAACTTATGACACTATGATTCAAGTCACGTACAGAGGAAGTGAATGAAGGCAACCGTCACTCCGTCACTCCAATCAAATAATGGACGAAAACACGTCTAATAGCTTTTGTATTGACCTTCAATTGGAAGAATATACCTACTATGTTATTTATTTGTGAGTCATGTTGTTTTGTTACAAAACTTTTGTTAAGTAATGTTAGTTATACGGTATATTATAGTTTTACTCTATAAATATTTGCCTGTGTCCTTAAAGTTAATTTGAAAGTGAGGAACGGACTGTCTAACGCCAGGTTCCCAGGTTCCCTCTGCGTAATTTGTTATTTGCGGGAGATAGCGTGAAAATAAAAAAAATAGGTTAAAGCTCTTAACATTATATTTGGCTAACATAATAAAAAATGTAAATATTATATGAAATATTGAAAGAATAACTTAATAATAATTAACACTGTGGTAATAAGAATTGTAAATGATTGTTTTCTTGAACCATATAAGTACTCGTATGTACATAGAATGGATCGTTGTTCGGTTAGTTATCGCTCTATCTATCGGTCTCGAAAATTATCAAGTGAGAAGTGACCGAGTCGAAAACATTTCTATTAACACATGTTCTAAGCGTTTATATTTACTTTCTGTTTGCTGAAACGTTTATGATATATGAAAATTTATTTTTGAATTAGCTTTTTGCATTCATCATCATCATCATCATCATCATCAACAGCCATCTTTTGTCCACTGTTGGACATAGGCCTTCCCCAATTCTCGCCACACTCGATCTTCAGCTTTTCGGACTCATCCGCTTCCCGCCAATCTCTTCATGTCGTCGGCCCTCATGCTTTTTGCATAATATTTGTCAATTATAAAAATAAAAAATAAAAGTATGTATAAAAGCTGCTATTTAATATTAAACATATTTTGATTGACGAGCCTGAGCAAGACCTATTCGAATATTTATGCAAGTATATTATAAAACAACAGACATTATGACTAACAGCACATTTCAGTCGAGATAAGATAGTAACAATATACATGCACTACGCAGTAAGTCCTATATTTAGTGTTAGAGATAATGGGGTGCGCGGGTGAACACCTCCACACCTTAGAACAATAGTGCGTGGTAGAAATGTCATCAATATTGCTCTAATTAGTACTGAATGCTATGTTTTTTTAAGTTTTCATCGTTATTCATATGTACATTAAGGTTAGGTCGAAAAATCTCAAATATTTAAAAATGTAGATAAGGGAAACATAGTGTGCCTTATATATTTTAGTTCACGATGCGAATTTTTTACTGCTTTAATGCTAAGAAACATATAAACTACAAATATATAAACGTTTATTATTTGTGATTGATATATTTTCTTGTGGCTTTGATCGTAATTCTGTATTTTTTGGCAAAATTGCGTGAGAGCTAAAAATAAAAGGAAAGTTCATTAACAGGAGTGCTCCCAGACGACACTGTCCCTGTAGCGCGACTTCTCATCTCGAGCACGTTTCAGGTGACGATAAAGGAATTGCGAAGCAGAAAGTTCATGATATTCGCATCTACATATTTTGTTCTGACCGAGACTTTAGATATCGTAATAGTAATAAAATTTTACGAAGATTGTTATTTCATAGTGTAAATATTAAATTCAGTTTCTTGTAGTTTAGATGTATTGTAAATATTCTCAATTCTCGTTAACTAAACTAAATAGAAATATATGAAAAGTGGTGCACGGAGTGTTATATTTCTCTTATTTCTATCAAAATGAAATGCAAAGAACATCTTTAACGGATAGGCCATTTATGCTTCAAAATTAAAATCAAAAATTTTTCCTTTATGAATTTCAAAAATATTTCTGTAAAATGCCATCAGAATTATGTTTAACCACTTATAAGTTCATTTTGATACAGTTTATTACTATCGGTCAATCTAACAGCTATCGTGCACAGTAAAGTTTAAACATCGTCACATGTAGCTTATGCAACACCTCACTACCACTATCATGGCGATTGCATTTTACTTCAGTTATTTATTTAATTCATTACACAACACTACTTGACAAGTTACTTAAGGAAATATGTAGAACCACGTGTTGAGTGAAGTTAAAGAGCGACACGATTGACGGTTAATATAGGTACACTTAAAAAACAAAAAAATAACGGAGATTAATTTAATTCACAGTTAACAGTTATTGTGTAACAGTTAAAGAGTGGTTAACTGTACTGATACACTACAATCAATCAATTAGGTTCACGCTTTATCCCGCATGTAGCAGGGGAGGCAGAGGGAACCTAGGGTTTTGAGCCTAATTCTGTAGGCATTGTATGTTGACTGGGGCAACTCAAACCCGCTCTTTGCCTCGTTACCAGAGCGAAGAAATGAAAATGTTAAATATTTCATGTTCTCGTGTGGGAATCGAAATCACAACCAAGGAAGAAAAAGAAAAGAAGACCATTTAATTAAAATATACATCTACACTTATAATAAAATAAGTAAATTAATAATTATGTTGTTCAAGAGGAAGCCGCGAGTGGGTCGCTAGTTTAAAATATAAGTACGACAGCTTGTAACAAAAATTAATAACAGAAATTAGAATGTAAGCTATCGACATCGTAAAAGATTTTTAATATTTCAGGTTTTTATGATTGATACGATATTCTACTTTTCAATTTTTCTAAACCGGGTTAAAGTATTTTTATTAATTTATAGTTTTAGTTTACTTCCTTATCGTGTAATTAGTTGTTTTTTGGTAGGTTAGGACATATATAGAGTCATTTCCGTGTAGTGAACGCCATTTGGTAGAACTTTTTAATTAAAATTAACTTAGAAAAAGCCAGGGCTATCCTCTAGTATATTCAATAAGTTAAACCACACTAGATCCACTAGTGTAGAGCAAGCTTCATCTCTAAGGCCAAACGCATGTCACGTGCAAGCAACTAATGAGTGGAAGATTTATGTAACAGCTTGTTGTCAGTGCATTCGCTACTGATAAGATAAAGTCCTTATTTTGAGTGACATAAGGTTCATTATACCGCGAGGTCGTTACGAACTGGGTCATATGAACAGCTGATGGCCGGTCAATGCCCGCGAGGCTGTGAGGTTAATAACCCCGCACCCTTATGAAGGTTTTTCTCCCCTTTTTGTGGATATACACCTGCAAATAACAATGACACGAAATTTTAAGCGTAGCATAAAATAACATAACATCTTTTGTATATAACAAAACATGTTATGTTATTTGCATATCAAAGGGCGCAAAAGTAGTGGGTTCAATCCCCAATCATGAGAATGCCTGAAGACCAATTTAAATATAACTATTTAAATTGTTCTTCGTCCTATTAAAACAAAAAGCAGCGTTTAATTCCGCGA
The DNA here is from genome assembly GCA_000313835.2 of Heliconius melpomene melpomene. Classification (NCBI taxonomy): domain Eukaryota; kingdom Metazoa; phylum Arthropoda; class Insecta; order Lepidoptera; family Nymphalidae; genus Heliconius; species Heliconius melpomene. The sequence goes on from HE671388.1 coordinate 9,999, forward strand.
GTCAACTCTCGAAAATGGTGAGGGTTCTTTCTGTCAACCTTGCAAAATAAATTTGTTTAATATGTTATATACCTCAAGTATGTGCTCTGTGAAATTAGGCAATATAAGACACCAAAAAGATATGAGCCATCTGAAGTGGTTAAGAGTTCAAATTCTTAAGTATTAGATAAAAATAACATGTAAAACAGTGAGACGAGGACAATGTAATAAAAATAAATATTATATAAGTTTACTTTATTTCAATATCTGGATCTGAGGTAAAATGCGTACGTGACTTAAATATTATACTTATTGCTTCTTTTTAATGAGTTAATGGCGTAATGCTATAGCTATTATACAGTTGATAAGTGTAGTGACGACCTTCGAAACGAAATGTCCTGCAAACTGTGTCACCTTCGACTTTATATAGTTTAATAATAAAAACATGAGTCATAGTCAGTATAAAATAAAATAAAATCTATTTGCTTTTAAAACATTAAAACGTGATCCCCATAAAATATACGATGGTAGAGGCAAAAATAATATATAAAAATATTTAAGTGCACTTTTATGTGCCTAATAATATAAACAAAATAACCATTCTGTTTGTTCGTTGACTTTTTTAAATAGTTTTTTTTTAATTTTTTATAATATACGAGAGTTGTGTGTGAATGATTTTTATACACCAGGGAAAAACCAGAATATTCTTAAAGAAATGCATCGTTGGCTTCAAAGAGCTTCATTTTTTAATATTAAAGCGAGTTCCGAGCGAAGCAAGGAGAACGCGAAGCCAGCATATTACAATAACTTTTTTACCTTCAAGCGTATTCTGCACTTCACAGGATAGGCAGGAAGAGGCCAGTGTCAAATAACACTTTTCTCCACATTCAATGCATTGTCATACATGCGAATTCCGGCATGCCCAGCTTCGCCTCAAAAGAACAGAAAATCAAATTCTTCTACTTCAAGAGTCACGACCGCCACCAACACCATATATAGATAACAACTCCTATATCTATATGTAATTATCTTAGCAATTAGTTATGAATGGCACTGCATTATAATAGACAGTCATTTAACATCTGCTGAAGTAAAATTTAAATATAAAAGAGAAAGTCACCACACGTGTTCTTCGTAAGGTAAAATGTCTCTTTATGAGACACGTGACATGTCTGTTAGCTAGAGTTTATTTAAATAAAATTGATATTAAATTGTAAATAAAAATAAAAGTTGTAAGTCGTATAGAAATATGTATTATAATAGTTTTGTCATAATATTTTTTAATGGCATTTTTCTTTTATTTTATTTCCGTACTAATTAATCAAAAACAAATCAAGAGAAAAGCTCTTCTTTAAATATACCTTTCCGGCTATCGAAAAAACGGAGAATAATGAAAAAAACCGAATACAAAATAGCGACATTTCCTCAATCACTAAATGGTAGAGGCAATTAGTGACGAGAAATTGGGACGCGCGCTGTAGGGACCACAGTCACGTACGCACCGAGCCGGCCTTGTTTACGTTACTATAGAATACGGACAGGCTCGCCTTGTGTGCCTGATAGTGGACGGATTTTTAAATAAATATGTTATAAATATGTGTTTTTAGATGTTTTTTTATGTTATTTGTTATAATTTCTTAGTTCATTAGAAAAAACTAAATATAATAGAATGAAATACATATATTTTTTTTCATCAGCCTATCGCCGTCCACTGCTGAACGTAGGCCTCCCTCATCAAGCGCCAACCAACCCGGTCTTGGGCTTCTCGCATCCATCCGGTGCGAGCCACCTTCTTTAAATCTTCTTTAATTCTTTAAATGAAATATAGAACGATGCAAATACAAAAGAAATCATAACATAAAAATGAAATTTTATAAAAAGTTATTCTTTTTATTAAAATCAAAATTAAATCAGCTTCGCGCTGTATCCCGCATTCAGCAGGGTAGGCAGTGGGAACTTAGTGTTAAGACACTCTGTTGAATTTCCGCTGAATTTTCGGGGCATTGCGTGTTGAGTGATCTTATCTAAGTGAGTGAAATCTTATAAGTGATTCATATTCTACATATAAGTGATATTTAGGACACTTAAAAAAAAGATGATTTAATAATTCTGTTTACTTCCATCGCTTATCAAAAAAGATTACTATAGATATAGATAATTTTTTATCTAAGACGAACACTCTTAGAGATTTACGAGAAATTTACTAGAAAATATTGTTGATTTTTCTACAATTTCACACCTTCAAACATTTCCTGCGTAGAAAAGTAGACAGAAGGAACCTAGTGTTAAGATACTCTGTTCCCCACGCACCGCCGAAATTTTTAAATATTTGCACATTGAGCACAAAACAAATATTTAGAAAAACATTGAAAAATACATTTCTCGTTGTTATTTTATAATGTAAAACATAATCGATGATGCGGAATTAAATGATCATTTACTCTGATCGTTTTCTCCGTTTTCTTGTTCATAAACTTTTGGACTAAAGTTTTTATCTTTATTATTAACGTTTTTCACTTTATTCAATTACTCGAATTAAACTTTTTATGTATATTTTTTTACATACTGACAAAAGCAACGGTCGTTGCTGGTTTCGTGTAACGATTATGTAACATCCGTTTTCATTTGTCTGTCAAGGTCACCTATACAATTAGTTTTTCTTTTTCTTAGCTTCACGCTGTATAGCGTACATAGCGCAGGAGACGAACCGTTCCCCTTAAGAAATCTCCGTTCCTCACTTCCCACCGAATTCTAGAGGTATGACGTGTTGAGTGGCGGAACTTAACGCCGCGTTACTAGAACAAGCAAAAGAAAATATTTAATATTTAATTTCCTCGAGTGGCGATCAAACCTATCGTGTTTACTGTCGCACCCTTGTGCCCCTGCGCCACGGCTGGCCTCAAGGAGGCCTAATTAATAATTATATAATGTTTACAATTACAATTAGTCTTACTATATTATGTTTTATTATTATGATAGCATATAGATATCACGTGTTAATGATAAAAAGTAAAACAATGATAATATGTAAATAGATTTAACGTGTAGGTTAACCGAAATGTTATAATAATATTATTGTCATATCTATTTTATAATTAAACTAATATAATTATTAACTTGTAAACAATTATGTATATATAATTTATATTTTTTTGTAATGTCAATAAGTGTCAGAGATAAGCTTATCTCGCTCACCAGTTTAACAGATAAGCTGTTAGAACAAATATATACAGTAGTTTTAAAATTTTAATATTTTAATGGCCTTATTTTGCAGAAAAAAATGGAAAAAAATCAAGCCTTTCAAGAAAACTTTAAAAATATTATAATAGATAGACAAAAGAAGCTACAAATTATGTCAATCAAGAAAGATTATGCCAACCATGGTGCAGGTAAATGTAAAAGCGACAATTTGTGGGTTCGAATCCCACTCGATGAAATGAAAAATATTTCATATAATATTTTCATTTCGACACTAACACTAGATTCCCAGGTCCCCTACTAAACATGCAATGTCTTGAAAATTAGGAACTGAGTGTCTTATCACTAACCCTTTTACATGCGAAATACAGCGTGAGGCTAATAAAAGATCGCAAGCAAAGCCTAGTATTCTTAGATGTATGTATTTATATTCTATGCATAATTACTTTATGTACCGTCTTTTAGTTTTAAAACTTTTAAGTCACGCGAATCACGACATGCGTCACGGCCTCGCGGTGAAAGGGATGCACGTTGCCTTCTCAGAAGCGCTTAAAACTATGTAATTGGATATATAATGCGTATGCATGTGGCTTAATTAGTAGGAAACCTTTGCTATAGGTATATATATTATATATTTTTTGCAATTATGAATAAAAATATATAAAAACTAAAAATGTAATGAAACTTATTATTCAATTGAAAACTCAGTACCAGTAGTAGTACCTACACGACAAATCTCTTCAGTTGAAAATCTAAAAAACACATGCTTAAAAAGTTTTTTTTTGTTATCCTGGACTCTTGACAAGGATATCCAGGTAAGTACTTACATGCTATGATAATATTATACTGCCTTCGGAATTAGGCTTGCGCTAACCCTGCTAACCAAGATGAAGCTTGAGGCACCAATTAACTACCTATGTTATAATTATCACTTATCAAAAGAAAATTTTATAAGAGATGTGTTTACGTTAGGAAAATATACATATAAGCATATTTACATAGAAAAATTTATAAAACTTGAGTTCAGCATATTATGTTCTAAATATAGCGTGTATTGTTAAAGCTATGATAGTACTACACAAGTACCTACCGCTGTTGAGAAAGGTCAACTATCCATAATTAAATTTAGCTGCGTGTTCGTGGTCCGCTGTAGGTATGTAGGTAGGTATTATTTATTGGTTATTTAATTATTTACACAGCATTTACGTCAAACCTGTTACTGTTATATATAACCTAATGATCTTTGATAACTTAGCCTTAATAAAAATAAACAATTACGTGAACGAACTGTCGTATCTTCATATTTTCTTATTTCTAGATAGTAGTACGAGTAGAAGAGCACTTACTTCATTTTTCAAGTGTGTATAGATTAAAATATCAATTACGACAATGTAAACTGTAATTTAAATGTATACAAATTCTATGATGCGCAATTCTCAATTATCTTTAAAATTATATTTTTTTATCATTTCTTTGTTGATACAACCTTTCACTTGAAGAAAGATTTTTGAGCAATTTGTCTTTAACTTATTTATCTAATGAGTTCCACCACTCAACACGTATTGCCTAGAGAATTACGGAAAGTGGAGAACGGAGTATTAGCAACACAAGGCTCCCTCTGCCTAGCCTGCTACACGCGGGATACAGCGTGAATTAAAAAAAAAAGCTTAACCCAATATCTGAAAAGCTTTAAAACATTTATTTATTTACTAAAGGCATAATAATAATTACATACCATATAACAACAAACAATGTTTCCTATATACGTTATATCCTGGCTTAGTAATAAGCTGCTATGTTTATATTATATAATTAAGTATAATATTGTAACATTTTATCTAATTTCCGATCGCGTGACAGGAAAATTCACAATTTGACGCAAATACAAATGCTCTAATTTGTGCTATCAACATTCAACACAAACAAACCGGTACGCGTGGCTTTAGAAATGCTTACAATTATATATTTCTAATTCATATTTTTCATATTCGTATGTAATTAAGTATTTTTCTTATAATATTATTAAAATAGACGCGTAAAGAGTAGACGCGTAGGTTGTGAGTTTTGAACTAAAAGAGAATCAACGTTTACAAGTATTTTGTCATTTGACAGCCACTGCAGCTTTAGTTAGGTGTCAAACAGTTGATATTTTTTTTAAGTTTTTTAAATTACGAACTCTTGCATTTGGCGGAAACTTCAGAAAAAAAACCTCCGCGTAAAACCCCCCACTTCATATCCTTCCGTTATTTTAGAGTATAATGCATTATAATTATTTTGATTTATAAAGAACTGGCGGAACAAGCGCGGTTTCGCCTCCTTTTTTTTGAATTAATAATTTTTAATTAATATTTCAGTGTATTTAGGGCAAATTGGATCGTTGGTTGGTTGGTTGGTTGGTTTTGGTATGGTAATCTGAGTTCAGTTTAATAATATTATTTTTATTTAACTTTGGAATTCTTTATGAAATTTATGCAAATAATAATTAAAACTCATTTAAAATTCATCATGAATTTTCTGATATTTTTTTTTATATGAAACAAAAACTAAATTTAAAAGAAATTGGAATTTTCTTATGCTCTGCGAGAAGCAAACATGTTTAACAATTATAATTCGTTAGCCGAAATCGATAGTATGGCATTGACCCACATGACATTTTGCTTTAATATTTA
>HE671388.1:28574-42399 GCA_000313835.2 Heliconius melpomene melpomene
ACATAGAAATAAGAAAATAGAACATTCTAGCATTATTACTGGATAATCTACATCAGTAATGAGTTGAGGTAAATGACATTTAATTTGTTCACAGCTCATTATGTGGTAGAGATGTCGTTGTAAAATTACTTTGCAATTCGTAAATATTTATATTTCAAGATTTCTGTTTTTCTGATTAACAATTGAACATTTAATTAAACTCAAATAACTTACGTTATCCATTTATTATGTAAATTATAACTGCTTTGGTCTACGTTTTCCCACACTGAACAATGCTGATTACTTTTACTAAGTAACTTAATTTATGCTATTATAGGATATTTATTACATTCACGCTACAATGTTATTAATGTTAGCATTAAATAATCGCTATCGTATGAATCCGCCGACGATTTGGATGTTAAATGTATACTGCAATAATAAAGAAAGTAGAGTTCCTCCGTCTGCTCTGCATATGGTGTATTCTGCCTTTAGTTGATCATTCATATATCTAATTCATATAACTATAAAGGGCACCATAAACGCCCTACTAAATTTTATAAATGAGTATTTACTTAGGTAGGTTATGGCTTACTTATTTGTAATTTATTTAAATTATTTTTTTTTATTTCTTCGCTCTGGTGCCGAGGTAAAGCGCGGCGTTGGACATCACTCAACACGTAATGTCTCCAGAATTCTGTGGACAGTGGGGAACGGAATGTTTTAACACTCGGTTCCCTCTACCTACCCTGCTGTGTGCGGGATACAGTGTTAAGCTGATAACAAACAAAATTTCTAATATTATTCTTGAAACAATTATTTTACTGTTGCAATTTATTTAGCACTAAAGAAATTGTGTAAGTATTAAAAACTTTTATTTGCTGTTACTATAGTCTCACAATAGCAATGATTCCATATGAGTATTTTTGTACAATCAATGTTTCCATGTAGAGCTTGTTGGGGCTTGGCGCGCTGCCCACTCGCCGACGTCAAACCATTTGCGTTGATATAACATAAAATACATATAAAACACCATATAAATAGATTTTCTAATATTTAAATAAGGAGAGAGTCAATTTCTTATATATTTTATGGAAGGAAATAATTATTTTAGAAAGTCTTTTTATTGTTGGGATAAACTTGCATCCTCTTGAGTTTTCAGTTAAAATTTCAATATAAATATATTTATACTGTCCAAACAATAACCAGGACATTGAGCGGAATCCCACCCCGAAATATATTTATTTATCATATTGTGCTAAAATATTATTATTTTAATATAAATTTAAAGTTTTCGTTGTATAATTATTTTGAGAATAAAAAATAAATAAAATGTCTTGTTTGTTTTAAAATTATAACTACGCGGCAAGTGTTCTGAACCATTTTCAAATGATATTTTGCAATAAACCTTGAAAATAGAAACATCTGCTAAAAACTACTATTGATAATCTACTTCCCTGTACTTTTACGTACTATCTATAAAAATAAATTACTTCCATTACCAACGGAGTCAGACGTGGGAATATATATTTAGATTCAATCCTGCCCCGCGTGGTTTCACCTGATTTATTGGACAGCATCGCCATTTAATATTTACCAAGTACATTATTTATTTTATAATTTAGGTATTACGTATTCTTATTAATAGTAATATTTTCTACAAACTACAGAAAAATCTAAACGAAAACTATAGTAAAATGTATAAAATCAATAAATAGTTCCTATAGGTTGCATTTAGAGTTAACATTGACTGACGTGACTTTAAAATCAGTTTGAAGATATTAATGCAGTTGTTGCATTTACTGCAGTAAAAAGTATAGGTAAAAAAGATTTTAGTAATCATTTTTCTTGTAGACAGAAGTACGTTATGTTATAATCCAGGTTATTTGCAATTTGATTCATCCAAAATTTACAATTTCTTTATTATCTCTAAGTAACAACGAACCACATATTAACCGTATGAAGAACCTAATGCATGAAATTTATAAGATTAGCAAATTTGTCTCTCATTAACGACATAATGTCATGTAAGCTGTAACTGTCTGTCATTATTCTTTCATGATTTATTCTTAAATTGGCACTTACGTATGTAAAGTAGAAACGTTCACAAAATTTCGCTGAAGCGAGAAATTCACCTCCGGATGTTCTATAGATCTGGCAGATGGCCATCCATTGGATCAACGACTCTGACTTGGGAAAATTAAGAAATTATAATTTTCATGAACTACTTCTACGAACTCCATTTTTTGTTGCGGATAGCCGTCATTATATATATCGGGTTTTTAAATAAATCAATTGTATAAATAACTGAAATATTTTTTAATATCGTACAAAATATTGTAACTTGATAATGATAATTAATGAAAAATACTGTAACGTTAAATAAAATTACTGGATTTGACAACAATGAAGAAAGCTTTGTTGTTGTCAAATCCAATAATTTTATTGACTTGGAAAGCATAGAGAATCTACATAGTATTAGATAAGTCTTGATTACTCACTCTGCTGTCTGCTTAAATAAAAAAAAGAGTGAAAAAAAGGCAAAGTCCGCCATCATAATGTCTAGTTAAATATGGTAACGTAGAGGGACCATTATCTAAGGAGTAATAAATTAGATACAGGTACATCATTAACATATAAATACTGTACTTTAAAGAAATTATAATATAAATAAATATAAATTATCTTTATATTATATCCGTATCTGATATAGCAGCGAGTCCTCTCCAGTGGTTGTGCCAGTACCACGGACCACGCTATTTCGGTGCGTTCTGACGCACGACCGGTCAAAGCTCTTGCTGACGTGATGTATTAGATTTAATAGATTATTTTAATTTCATTTCCTTCTAGAAACTTTGATTTGGGAACAAGAAATAAAATTCTATTGAGAGATTTTTAACGCACATATGATTCTTAGTAATGTAAATACAATGATCATTACTTTAATTTCTTCGCTCTGGTTGCAAGGCAAAACACGGCATTGATTTCGGTGAAAAATTAAGGAAGGAGTATCTTAACATTAGCTTCTCTCTACTTACCCTTCTGGCTGCGAAATATAGCGTGAAGCTGAAAAATAAATTTTTACCCCCAATAGAAATAAAGAAAATGTTACAAAAATAAGACATATGAAATATTTTAAATACAAAAAGGGTGAATGGCGGTTACTTAAATAAAGAATAATTACTGACCGTTGGAGAGCCCCGTTGCTGTGCCCCCTACGCACATTCCGCCACGATGGCCCCCTTTCGTCCATTGTATATGCACCGACTATAAAACCGGTCAAGTGTAGTAAGGAAGAGTATAACGATATCATTAATTAGAGCTGCAAGGCCATAAACATTCGTTTACGATCCTCTATTTTTAAGGCACGGTTGTATCGCTAATTGTAATTTGTAGTCGAAATGGTTTTAATTTCAATTATACAGTATTAATATTTTTATTGTTCTCAGTATGTCATTTTTTATATGAGCTACCAATTATTAGAAGAAAAGCCTTATAACTTTTAAAGAAGCTTGTCATCAGCGTCGACGTAGAGTGTAAACTTGGTAAATTCGTTTTTTCTTTTGGATTTTTTTGTATGGACTTATATTTCTATACTATTCGAAAGTATACAAAAAATATTATTTATCAACACAAAAATGATTAACTTTTTAGTTTATTTCATAAAGAACACACTACAAATTAATTTTCGAAATTGTAAAAACCTTCAGATAATACATACATACTCATAACTTTTTAAAAAAGCGTTAGTCTAAGGCATAGACAGCTGTTAGCAGGTTTACTGTCTAAGCCGAAGTTTTTTTTACAAGCTGCAAAAGAAATGAAAGTCAATTTTATTTAAACACATTTTATATTGGATCCTCCAGGAATCAACTTGACATTTCCCTTACATAAATATAAGGACGTGTCTAGTCGTGACGTGAATTAAACCGGGGTAACTGGTCTTGGTGCCCTTTAAGCTAACGGGCGACCCAATGCTCTGAGAATTGAATGCATCTATTACTATCAAAGTACCTACTGACTAACTGCCTCTTTGTTTAGTTTCATGTGAACTTTCTATTTTTGATGAACAAATGAAATTATTGACAATCATAGCTATATTTATTTTACCAAATATTACCTAGATATTAATATATAATAAAGTAAAAATTATAAATGATAATATTATATTAATAAAAACTACTATGTATTTAATACGTTGCTTCGTAAGACATGTCCATAATCTTTGTAATGAACGGATATTGAGTCATACTTTCCTCACTGCGATACTTTTACTACAAACTTGGAAATCAAATAGGCATAAGAAATACAGTCGTACATATGTGCTATGTTTATCTTTGAATTTAATTTAAAATTTGTTTTAAAATTATATAAGGCCAGTACAAGCCAATTCAACCCAATGTAGCGCAGCAGGACAGCGTTTGACTATAAACGCGATGACACTGGCGAAGTGATTAGTGCTGAACTGGCACGCTCGGATCGCCATAATTAAAGAACAACAACAACAACAACAATAAACGCGATGGTAGTAACTTCAATTTCCACTTCGAAAATAAATAATTTTCATTTCCCTCTTTACCAACTCAAAATTTTGTGCAAATTCAAATTAAGCAAGTACGATAGGTACTCGTGTATTCATAAATATTCACAAGAATTGTATAAGGCTATCTTAATTGAATTATCTACTTGTTTAATAAAAGCGTATAGCGTGTTTTTAACTGATTTAAAATTTAGGTAAATTAAATCAGATAATGTGAATAAAAATTGATGTAAATGTGTAGATCGATGCCACCGCAACTTAGCTAGTTTGCTAATTCAACTTAAAAGGTATTTTACTAGTTTTCTACAAGAAAATTTACCATGTTTTACATTTACAGATTAAATTTGTAGAATTTTTGCTTGATAGCGTCACGTGTATAAAAATAAACGAAGTGTAAAATCGTATGCATGTTTGAATTGTGTTTAAAAATCCGGCCGGATTTTAACTCTACAAAAATGCCACTATAAAAAAAACAATATATAACGCCACGTAAAGTGGCATCTCAATCTCGATTTTTAATTGTATATGTTTATTAATCTTCATTGACTAAATTGGCTCCTACGTCGTATTTGAAAAACGGATCTAGATTCTGCTTTCTAGAAAAGTATATAAGAAATATATAATTCAAAAATTATATATTTCTTGTCATTGTCAATTGGCAGTATTATTTATAGTAGGGGCGGCGAAGAGGGGACTTTGTGGAGTCATTCGAGCGCATCAGATTAAGATACTGGGGATTCCTTGTACTCGGTTACGTACTTCCACCAAATATGAGCTTCCTATGTATGGCCGCGCGTCTAGGATAAAGGATCAGATTAGTAAAAAAAAATTGATCATCGGACATTCTCGAGCGCGTCAGATTAAGATAGGGTAAGTTAGTTACATGCTAAATCGTGTATATTCCACTAATCTGACAATTTGAGAGTGACGCAAAGGAGGGAGAGGGCTCCGAAAGTTGTAAAAAAAAACGTTATCTGGACATTCTCGAGCGCGGCTAATTTTTTTTTTATTTTGAAGGGAATCATTCAAGGATTACGAAAAACATATAATCTGACAAATTCCACAAACCGAAGTAATAGAAATTGATTGATAAAGTTTAATATACCTAAGAATTGCATATATTCCTCTCACCGTATTTCTATTCCTATCGCACTCTTTTTTTATTTATTGGTCCCTAACTCATCAATGAAGATGATAAATTTAAAAAAATACTTGAAAAAAAAATTTTTTTTGTACTTCTTTTTTTTATAAATACAAGTATTCTATTTCAAACATACATTCTTTTAGTTACATTCTATTTCTTGAGCTTTTCTATTGATTGCGTTCAATGAATAAAAAAATTGAGGCCAGTCGTGGCGCAGTGGCACAAAGTGTGACAGTAAAACAGACTGGTTGTGGGTTCAATCTCCATTCCAGGAGATGAAATATTTATTGAAATTTATATTTCCTATTTCTTCGCTCTGGTGTCGAGGCAAAACAGTGACGTTAAGTGCTGCTACTCAACACTCAATGCCTTCAAAATTTGGCAGAAAGTGGGGGAACAGAGTGTCTTAACCTTAGGTTACCTCTGCCTACCCTGCTGTGTGCGGGATACAACGTAAAGCTGACTTGTTTCTTGTATTGGTTTAAAAAAATATTAATAATTGTCAGATTAAGCAAGTCCCTTCAGATAATCGTCTGATTTTGTAGATATCACGTCTAGGGCGATGAAGATGAACCATATATATCTTAATCTGACGCGCTCGAGTATTTCAAGATGACGATTTTTTTTGCATTTTCAAACAACGATTACGAGCTTGCGTCACATCCAAATCGTCAGATTATTACATAAGAGCTTTTTTTTAGGTTCACTTAACACCCCCTCAGAAAATCTGACGCGCTCGATAATATTTTTTTTTTGCCATTTTTAACTCTTACGTACGACCACCTCCACCACGGAAACTGTCAGATTAACATATTTTCATGCTTAAGAAGACGTAGGCAATTGATGATATCAATATCTGACGCGCTCGAGTATGTCCATGGAACAGTTTTTTTTTTACATTTTTGAAAATCTATAACCCCTCAACCCACCGGTGAAACGAAATTTTTTATATGACATTTTTTTCTTGTTATCATCTAAGCTTCGCAACCCGATAGGTCTCCATGACGCTCGAGTGACTCCACAGTTTGCTGCTTCGCCTCCCTAACTATTACGTAATATCAAGCTTGAAGTTTATTGGGCTCAGAAACTTTTTGGGCCGAGGAAAGGAAGGACTTGTTTAAGGATGGCACCTCTTTAAGTTTCCGTCCAAATAAGCAAAAGCATAAGCCCTGAACTTTGATTGCTTTTGACCATTGATAAGAAAATATAAATAAGCTTGTAATATAAACATTTCATTGAATTCATCATATTATTTGATGAGCAATCAGAAACCAATGCAATCCTTCATACTGGTATAACCTCGTCATGAATGAAAAATGTAGGTAATAGTTTTTTACGTCGACCGTTACATATTTTACAGTAAAATGTTTAACGCATTGCTTACATTTACCTGAGTCATGCCATACAAAATTAATTATTGATTAAAGTTTCAAACGCTGATTCACTACACACGTTTTGTTTAATTAAAATAAATATTTAGCTTAGCTGTTTTATAGTTCATTGCTTGCGGTACTGTTAAGGTTTGATGAACTAATTGCTATTACAAATGTTTCTATAATACGGTTACATATGAATCTATAAAAAACTGTTTATAAGGTATACCAACATAATACTAAATTAGAAATAATGAGCAAATCTTTCCTCATTATCTAATGAAGAGTAAATACTTTAAAATAAACCTCTACAAATAATAGCTACGTGCGATAATACTTTCAGAACTAGAAGTGATCTAGGAAAATGATGTTAGGACGACTAAGCGTTTCTTCAATCAAATATACAAACATTCTAAGTACTATAAATCGGCTTTTTTCAAAACCACATTACATAAAAACACACTGGAATATAAGCTTTATGGTTCCATCTGGAGATCGAAATATTATTCATTTTAACGGATATCTATTAAACTCTACTCTACGTATAAAATATCAAAATATTTATTTTCAAGTAACTACGCATTTACCAAGAACGTTTCGTTCAATTTATCATAAAATCTCATATTATTACTTAGATACGACTTCATTTTTCGGTTAGATTAAAATTTTATGCGAAACACGATTCGATTGCCAAAAATACTTTAAGATGGCCTTGAACTAGAGCCGCTCCTACTATACGGCGCAGAAAAAGTTGCATAACTTACATAACTTTGGTGTGACCATCACAAAATAATTTACATAACTATTAATTATTAAAATAATAATTTTGTTTATACTCTTACATAGAATTAGATATTTATATTATTCATTATTTTGAGGAAAACATTAATAAAATAAAATAAGTATACAATCATTTATATTTACGAAAACATTTAATAAAATATTTTTTTATTTCTTTTATTACATTGAATTTAATTTGGCAACATAGACCTAACCAAAATGGCGGCCACGTGGCACTTTTGTTGCCATGTGTCAGTTGTCTTGCTCATAGCGTAATACATAACAGAAGTGTTACATGCGAGACATTCTCAATCAATCTGAAAAAATATATATTTTTTATACTTTTATAAATTAATTATTATTATTAGTCAAAAATAGTAATTGTATATCAATAATAGTGATTGTATAGTATTTAAAGAAATCTAATTTTATTACCTTTTTTAAAGTAATAAAAAAAATTCAAAAACAAGAGACTATTTTAGTGTCTAATATTTAGAGCACCTAACATAATTTTTTTTTTCGAAATTACGAAATATATTCGAAAATGTCATGTTGACACTTTCCTAAACAATCTATTATTTCAATACAAAACATTTCATAAATTCAAAAAACTCATACAAATAATAAAATTTCTATTCAAATTCATTGGTTACTACGTGGGTCCAACAAAAATAACGCACTGCGCAGTAGCATAATATTATAATGGACAGGTTTTATATACGTCACGTTGCGTTGTCGCTCTACGATACTCGTATGTATAATATTATGTTATGTGCGAACGCCCAATTGATAACAACACATATTATTTAGTTTTATGTTATTTTTATGTTTGAAGTTCAAAATATTATTATTTATTTGAGGCCAAAGTCTTGGCGCCGGGGTCCAAGCGTGCGACTGTAATCGCGATAGGTTGTGGGTTCAATTCTCACTAGAGGAAATTAAATATTTAATAAAAAAAAAAAAAATTTTTTTTTCATTTCCTCGTATTGGTAACGAGGCAAAGCGCTGCGTTGGGTTCTGCCAATCAACACGCAATTCCTCCAAAATTCGGCGGAAAGTCGTTAGATACATTTCTACTATAAATATTTTAATTTCTGAAAATAAATGAGGAAAAACACAAAGCATGGGGAAAATTTTACCGGTTTCGAAATATTAGCTGCCAGCCACAAAATTTTTTTTCAAACAAAAATATTCTTCATAATACATCCAAAATTCCCAAAGATTAGATTCGATTGTATAAAATTAAATATTGTTAAAATTATCTTTTATATTTCAACTCTATATGTAAAAAATGCACTGCATGAATTTTAATTAAATGAGTGCACATTTTTTTGACACCTGTATACATGTCGCCTGTTTTTTCTGAGTAATTTAAGTACTGACAACACACAACGTGAAACAATCGTTTATGTACTGGAACACGTTGAAAATTTTAAAAATACTTTTTGGAAACGAAAATCTTTTTTCCTAAATGTGTAAATAAACTGATGTTAAATAAAACAATTATATCAATTTACACTTAGTTTACATGTAGATATCAGAATTTTTGCCATCGTTCAGTTATATTTTTGTCATTTTATCAACTTGTTTATCATTCGTGTCTGTCGTTTGTCACTGTACATGAAAATTGTAGCGATTTAGAGATATAACATGTGTATATAAATACATATTTTATATCTATTTCAAGTCCAGAGTACTTTGATTTTATTGTTTTCTTTCTTCACTTTATTCCTTAAAATAAGAATAGTAAATGAAACGACACTTAAAAATGTATTCTGCTTCATTATATTAATATATATTTGCTTGCTAAAGTTTATATACGAGTAATTTATTACATTTTTTTTTTCAGCAGGGTAGTCAGAGAAAACCTCGTGTTAAGACACTCCGTTCCCCACATGAAAGTTATAATTTTATGTTTATTAAATATACAGGGTGGAATTGTCAGCACCACTTTAAATGAAACCACAGTTTTAACTGCTCTATAAAAGCCTTATATAATTCGGAAAAAAATAATTCCCAAAAACGAAAAAGTTATTTTTTCAAACAAAATAAATAATAAAATTATGGTTTTAAATAAAACGCCATTTGTAAAGTATAACATATAATCCTACGTCCAAACTGTTGAGGTACCTTAATTAATTTCTTAGGTGTGGGTTTGAAATATATTACCCTATATGCAGTTTCAATAAAAGAAGCGCTGCCTCTTCCACCTGTATATGCGTACTGGTTCCCATATTTTATACATAGTATAACTTAATCTTATACATTAACTAATTTTTATATCGATCTTCTTCGTACGCTAGTAAGCCATAAACAAAGAACTGAACTAAATTAAAATATGTCTACCTTGACATTATCTTCGTGAAATGTATGTTTGTGGACTCAACTGTTACTTCCAAATTCTACAATCTGGTACAAAGAAAGTACCACTTTTCTAATAAGAATTACTATATACGTTTGATTATTTACATGTCTAAAACTAAAATGTATATGGATATCCAATAATAATTACACCTGTCAAGTACATTGCATTCAAAATAAATAAAATGTAAATATCGCTTAATACTAATAAATTTACTAAATAGTGTTATCTAGTTTAACTTTGTTTTCCTCCAATTATTTATTGCGCAGTAGTAGTTTGTTGTTTGTTCATTAGTGACAAATCGATAATTAATCCCGCAATCTTTAATATAGAGTTAAACGAACTCTAATTTATAATCGACTTATATTTTACAAATTAAATAAAATTAGTTCAGTTGTTTACACGTTTAAAAATATATTTTAAAATCGTCAAGTCCGTCATTTACCTTACATTTTTTTATAATTTTATAACTGTGTTAATAATGTATACATATATATGCAATGCATAAAAAGTCATATGTTCTATTAAAAATTAATTTAAAGTTATTATATATATATAATATAATATAATTATTTTTTAGTAGTATGTTTAAATTTTAATTGTTGTGAACATAGCACATGTATGATGTAGTGTTTGCTGTCAACCGGTTATGGATAAGTGCAACAATTTTGTGTAATATTAATTATTCTTATAATGTAATAACCAAAAAAATCTGTCATACTTTTTATAGTTTTCATTTCCCGCAATCAGACTGATAAAAATATATTTTAACTCGCTTATAAAAGTTATTCAATAAACAGGTAAGAAAGCTCGACTAAGAAATCTAAACGCCAACCGTTAGGTATATCAGTCTAGTATTTTTTGTTAACACTACAAAAAAGTAAAAAGATTAAAGAGGAAATCATAATTTTATCATTGAAGAGCCTTTTGATAAATTACTTCAACATCCTATTTCCGTCTGTCGCAAAACATATCTTTTTTTAACACAAATATTTAATAATAAGTAATTTGAGCAATCTTTTACAATTGTACTTCATTACTTTATTTCTATAACGTCACTTAAGCGATGTCTCAGTCTATACATAATAGATTTTTTTGAGCTTCAAGCTATATCCCGCATATAGCAGGGTAGGCAGAGAAAGCCTAGTGTTAAAACACTCTGCTGCTCAGTTTTCCCCGAATTCTGGAGGCACTGTGTATTGAGTGGCGGAACTCAACGTCGCGCTTTGCCTCGACACCAGAGCGAAGAAATGAAGATATAAAATATTTCATTTCCTCGTATAGGGATCGAACCCACAACATGTCGCGATTACAGTCTCACCGTTGTGCTCCTGCGCCCCGACTGGTCTAATATATAATACTACCTACCTAATAAAATCAATTTATAGTGGGACGAATTTTCCTCAGTTTTAGTCTAAATTCGAGACAAAAAATAAATAAATGAAATTCACAAGATATTCCTTTAAATTATGACTGTATTTTGTTTTTGTACTAAAATTATACTCGATAAGATTGATAAATAGAATCATTGATAATAATTCTTCTAATAAATACATTTTATCTTGCAGCCAAGGTGATCGATATGACGTGATGTGATAAGATTTTCGTAAACAAATGTAATACTAATATATTAGTAGATATTATGATATACTGTTTACTCAAACAAAGTCAATGTGACTCGAGACTAATAAATTATACGTTAGATATTTTCGACTGCATAACGTTCTTAATTTCACCTTTACGGTCTTATATTGAAAATCCTTTAAATACCTTCGTCTGGTGTTTTTACTGTAAACATAATGTAATTATCTTTTTTATTATAGTAGACTAGCGCTTAACTGCTGCTCGCCCCGTGGTCAAATGGAAATAAGTAAGGATTGTGACACATGACACATTCTAAGTTCCCGAGGCACAGAGACCTGTCCACAAGCACATTAGATTACATCGAAACTATTAACTTGGTGTAACCGACCACGTTAATAGACTGTCCAAAACAAAAACATTTTTTCGGACTGGAGGACGTTCAACCAAGTAGTCTTTAGATTTAAATTTTAAGTGTAGAATTTTACAAAGATTTGAGCTTATTTCTATGCAAAAAATTTGATGTGCAATTTCAATTATAAATAATGATCGAATATCGCCCGTACGGCATAATCCATCCAAATATATACTAATATACATGCTACTATGTAACATATTGTTGTTAAAACTGTTGCTTTAATTGTTTATTGTTGAAAATACGGACTTACAGCTTACACAACTGACGTTTCCTTCCATATCATGTGAGAGTTAAAATTAAATGATGATTAAACAATATCAATACCATGTAATGTTATTGACCTGATGATTTCATAAAATATTTAATAATGTTTATATTAATTAATATACAATTATGAATTGTCCACTTCTGTTTTGATTTGCAGAGTTTTATCTGCAAATCATTTTGATTTCTGGTTTATTTTACAAGGACCAGAGAATATTTTAATCCATTTTTTCACTGAAAGAGGTGAAACTAAAATAAACTGATCTAATTTCAAAAGTGATCCATTTAGTTCTCATCTAGGAAAAACTTTAATGAGATATACGCTATTATATTACTAACGTAGGTTAAGCAACTATGTACTAACAAAAATTATATGGTCTAAAGTCTGAAATAAAGAGATTTTTATTATTTTTATTATAAAGGTGTAAACCAACATACAGCCACAATTTATTACGTTCTTTTAGCTAAGAAGCTATATTTCAATTCAGACTCGAGCTCTTAGCAAAATATAAAACCACCAAAATCAAGGAGCAATAATGGCAGTACTCTTATGAGAATAAATAAATATTGAAAGATGCAAATCTTATTATCTATAACTAATAGATTATACGTTATTACTACATGCAAAACATTTAGAATAATTTAGAACTAATTGAAACATTTAATTCACTCATCATTTATGCGTGAAACCACCTACGGCTCTACTTTGTAACAAAATATTAAATTCTAAGAATTTTCATGTACCTACAGTAGTACAGTAGAAGGGCTGCCATCACATTAGCTTCTAATTCTGGCACGATTAGAGCATTGCCCTACGCTCAGTTCATAATACGTGACTGTGACGTGTTAACGATAGCATCTTGGTCAAAAGACCCATTATATTTTATTTATTTATAAGCGAATAGCATATAGCAGTATACTAAATTATTTTAACTTAGATAAAATGGAAATCAGTAGCTAGTTAGTTTACAGTTAGAAAGTTAAATATATTCAAGAAATTTCGAGCTTACTTCAAATGAAATAGAATATAAATGGAATATTAATAGTTTTTTATTTTTTTATAACTTTTTTATATACGCACTTTTAAAATGAAAGTTTTCGTACTTATGCTAGGTTTAATGGTTATATAAATTTTTAATTTTAAAGCTTGCGGATAAACATTTAATAATATCTATTTTTAACCGACTTCTGTAAGAAAAGGAGGTTATCAATTCGACTTGTATTTTTTTTTTTTAATTATTTTTTTTTTTATGTTTGTTACCTCATAACTTTTAACTGGGTGGACCGATTTTGATAATTTTTTTTTTATTTGAAAGGTATAGCTTCCCGAATGGTCCCAATTTTTTTTGGTCCATGTCTGACAATGGTATCCATGAGAAAATCA
>HE671389.1:0-10885 GCA_000313835.2 Heliconius melpomene melpomene
CACAAATGGAGACATCGACTTTGAGACGTAATTTTTACAATGTTCCGGTGCAAATATTAGTTCACTGTGAAAGAATTTTAACTTCACTAGTTTTAGTGCATTTTATTTTATTTACGTTTGTACGTAACGACTGTCATAGTTTAGAAGGTTTAGGATTTTGTGTTTTAGTTTAGCTATTTGTATTTACTCTTTTTTTATCTTCACGCTGAATCCATTTCTCTTTTAGGCATTTCCGTTCCCCATTTTCCGCTAAATACCACACCACAATTAAAATATCGTTAAATTTGAGCACATACACATAAAGATTCGAACCTATAAAAACAATTAAACAAACAAAAGTGTCATTTAATTAACGACAACCCACAAAATTTTATTTTCAAAATTAAAATTTCAATCTCAATTACGTACAAATTGCTATAGAATGTGGAAATGAAACGTTCGCAAGAATCCTTTCACTAAAATACGTGAAAAATAAAGGCTAAAAGTTGGTGGATTGCGGCTGGACCTTGATTACGAAGCTCCCCAGGTAACCTGACCTGGCCAAACTAAACAGTGATTTATTAAACTTTAAATTACTGCATTGTAAATTTGCTGAATCAACATTAAAAGTAATATAAAGTTTGAGTTGACAGAAATATTAAAAGTAATATGAATACAGCAGTAATTATTATAATTTTTGGTAAAAAAATGTTAATTGTATGCATTTTTTTAACTTAATGCTTTAGCTCGAATATAGCGAGAAAGGCCGAAAGATGTTAGTATCTAAGTGTCTCTAGTATATATAAAATATTTGCCTTTTAAGTAACTAAACGATTTTATAAATATTAATATTTTCATTACATTCAATTTACATTCATTTAATATAATATTTTCCGTATCATCAATAGTATGTCAACTCAACTCACTCCACTTAAAATTGTAACATTTTCTAATGACTTTCACTCATAACTATGTAATAGAATGTATGCAAATGATTTTGACCCAGTTATAGAAATTAATAATTATATCATAATGAAACTTGGCAGTTTTGTTATAGTGTTGGTGAAAAAACAATGTATCACCCTGCTGATCTGACGATGAAGCCAAGACTTCAATAGTGGAGGATACTAGAAAACTAATATAATGAGTATAGTTTCATATAAATCAATTCACATCTTGTAGGACTTGGTGTAGAAAAGCGTATGCTTTATTTATATATTATTCCAAATGTATCTGGAAAATATAATAAGAAAAAATATATAAATATAATTTATTAGGATGATTAAATTAAATTACAGTAAAAATCTCGTAAATTTACATTTATTTGTTATATAATACCTAAACTTAAGAAAAAAAATACAGTCTGAGTGGCAATCAAGAGTACAATAGGCACAAATTGAATTTAGGTCACTTTTGTTAAATGTACAAAGGCATCTCCAGATAGGTCGTATTCAAACAAAGATTGAGTGAGAGAATCTCTAGCAGATTCTTTGAAACACTTAATTTTTAGGGTTTCGTATCTGAAAAAAAGTAACAGAAATGTCGTCCGTCTGTTGAAATATTTTTATGACTGACATGTTGAGGTCAACCGACCTAAAAATAATATCAAATTTCTAGGTCTGCAGTCCTGCATGTGCTCCGTTTTTTGTCGCAATTTGTTTGATGATTGCCACGTAATCAAAACCTATAGGATATTTTCCGTTGACCTAGATATTAGAATTATGAGATGTCGCAAGGAGCGAGCACATATAATTAAAATAAAAAACAAAATCGATTTTTTATGGATTTCATTAGAAAACAATAAACTTATACAAATAAACTTAAATTTGTAATTCATTTCAACCAATATGGGTGCATATTTATTTAAAATTGTAGGAACTTTCTTCCTTATTTCTTCCTTCCCTGATATACAATCCTGTACTTAGGGATCCTTAGTAGGCGAGTCCAATTCGCACTTGACCGAGTATTTTATTTAGGCCTTAGGTACACAGGAACTGGAAGAATCTTTTCTGAATAACACTTTTTTTAATCATTCGGTAAAAAAATTACAATCAAACATCAATTTCATTTCAAAAGTGGAACGGTTAAGATATAAAAGCGATATATTTTTGATATCTATTAAAGGGGTATTTGGATTTTTTGAAATATGATCAAATGAGTTAACTTAAATTAGCTTCACGCTGTATCCCTAGTGGAAAGCCAGAGTGAACGGGGCACTAAACGCTGAGGTAAACGCGTAAGCGAAGAAATGAATTTAATTTCCTCGAGTGGAAATCGAACCCACAACTTGTCTGTGAGAGTTATCAGATACACGCTTGTGTTCCTGCGCCATGACTGGAATATAATAATAATAATAATAATAATAATGAGATATTATAATGTAATATCCCTATCCTGAAATACTCTTATAGTCGGCGTTCATATTTTAAAGACATATCGTATTCCAACTAAACTGGGAAAACGTGTCGCTATACGTTAATAAAGACGCTTCTTTAAGTGATAACCATAAACAACTACAAAAGTAATTCCTACTTTAATATTAATCATTGGTTGAGGATATCAACCTGAGCGAATTCAAGCTGGAATATATCTTTTATTTTATACATTATTTGCTTCTTTACCTTTATTAATAGGTATTTTTTATATTTATATATATATAATAAAATTTTATGATTATAATTTAATTTTATTATATTTAAGATTAATTTTTGCTTTTTTAGTAAAAATACCTATATATTTTGTTCATTTGTGATTACCAAAAGCTCATGTTGAAGCTCCTATTTCTGATTCAATAATTTTAGCTGCTATTATATTAAAATTAGGGGGATATGGTTTATTACGAATATTAATAATTTTACAAATAAAATTAACATATTATCTTAGATCAACTATACACGAATAGTTGATCGAAGCATATCATCATTACAATCAAATAATTGAATCGAACCAAAATTGAATCCACAATAACCGCGCTTACAAACAAGCGCTGCGCCACAACGGCGTGACTCTCCAAATTAAATATAAAAAATATCATATTAATTCTTTAACATGATTTTTATGATTGGAAAGTATGAACAAAAGTTTTAAATTAAAAAAGTTAAACATGCTCCGTTTAGTTCAGCGGACCTTATGATATCATTTTAATTTTACAACTCCCAACTGTTGTGTGAACTTTTTAAGAACAAATCTGTACTATAAAAAGTTAAGTAAATAGTTTATATTTACTTTTTATATTGTAATTGCAATTACTTAAATTGTTTCGGACTGTTGAAAAGTAGTCGAAAATACAAAAATTATCGACTTTTTAGCGATTTCTACGATTGGGGACAACTGGTAATTTTATTTTTGTAAAACTAAATAATAATCAAGAAGCTAAAAAACTTATACTTTTTTATCCACACCGATGTAAATATCCTAGAAAATTATAAGGAAAAAGATTATTCGGTCACAAATTCCTACGTAACACAAAATACTCGGCTAACATCATTAAAAGTTACCGCTTGGGCCGAAAAATAAATTACTACTAAAGTTTTAATAGCATTCTGCAATATGTGATATAATTTCTTATATAATATTATATCCTTGTTACAGTCTTATTTAACTTTGGTAATGTAAGTGTTGGTACTAGAGATAAGGGTTTGTAGGGATAAGTAGAAAAACTGTGAGGAAATACGTATTTTCTTCGTGTTTTGGAAACTTATTAGTAATTTTTACATTAATTTATCTTTTGTTGTTTAAGCTTCTCGATGTATCTTGCACAAATTAGGGAACCTGGTAACCTAGTGTTGAGACATTCCGTTCCCCAATTTCGACTGAACGCCTTGGCCAATAAAATAAGGTTAATTAACTAAATAATGCTATTCGACAATTCAAAAAATATTTTGGATTTGAATAATAATTTTTTTATATATAAAACCAATTGCTGCACAAACAATCAAAATTCGCGGTTAATCGCCGTACGACAATAGTATAATATATACACAAATATCATCGAAGCGAAATTGAAATCCAAACTATTCAGTGTTTGTTCAGTCCACACACCACCACCACCAGTTTACTTAGGATGCGACGTGATTTTGTAAATCAAGACGTTGATTTCCCTGAAAGGCGGTTTGTCACCCTGAAGTCATTTGAAGCGTGCTAATATTAAATGTTTTTTTTTTTGTTGTAATATGTGTATAATTACATAGATATATAATATTGAAATAATTAGGTGTGATTAGGGAGTGTATTTTTTTGCCATTGGAAATTTGGCATTTTTCACAAGTTTAGTATGCAAGGCAAATGTACCGTACGGACGGACTATCTTGATATACGAGTATGAATCCGAAAGTATCAAGTAAAACCCATCGGAAATATCTCCACCTAAATGGAGATGTAGCAGGATCACGTAACTCAGCTCAGTGGAAGACCTTTTGCTAGTATCAAATGCGCGAACCTTCAAAACTCAGCTCTTGCAACTTCAGGGTTGTTTCTATTGGAATTATAATTTTTATAGTACTAAGTATGCAGGTGCTAAGATGTGTTATTTAACGTTACGGCCACAATTTTATTGATCTTTACAATAATTATGCATATGTAAGTATACCTAATTTTAAATTTAAGTATTATAAGAAAATAGATTTTTTTTTTGTGTTTTTAAGGAGTAAGCAGTTAAGATCATGAATATAAATATGAAGAAATTTAGTTTAAAGATCCTTCCTTATGATAGCAACCCAAAATCTCTACACTCCCCAAAAACTTTTCAAAACCAATATAAAAACTAACTTACTCAGAATCTGCAAAAAAAAACAGAAGAAAAAGACAGAAAATGCCTTAAAACATTCATTCAACATAAATATTTGTACCTAAAAGTAAATGTTTGATTGCGTTTGATGTCCTAAGCAAATATGTAGTAGCGTTTGATCAAACATCGTTGTTGAATTTGATATCGGTGCGTACTTTCCAGTCTATTTTGATTACAAAACACAGCTGCCTAATTAATTTGCGTCGCATAAATAGCTGTTCCAGGCTGTTTGTGCGTTGTGTTTTGGAAAGATATTGGATATTCTGAGTATAGAGTTGGGAGTTCAATTCCCACTCAGGGCCAGTATTTATGTTTATAATCCATAAGAAAAATAAATAGTTTTAATATGAGTAATACCTATTATATATATATATATATATATATATATATTTTCTTATTTTAAAAGAATCAAAGTTAAAGTCAAAGTTTTGATTTTCTTATTAAATTGTAGAACATAATACAAATAGTTAACGAACGTGAGCTTTTAAACCGCGACGTGTGAATAAAGTAAAAGTGTAGCGTGAAGCAGTTTGGATTCAAGTTTGTCTTCGAGGTACTTGTGCTCGTGTCACTTATCTGTTCTTGTATGTTTCACATAAACTGGGACAGACACGCTCAAAACTAAGGTTGAACTATTTCTTTTTAATCATAATCAAATAATAACTAACTAAAAACTACTTTTTAATAATTCAGGTAATATAAATGTAAATATGTTTCTAATTCTAGACGAACCCCATTGCGGTAGTTACCCTTTAAATATTTTAAGATAACATCAGTCTGGTTCTTGAAACATTTAATTGTAATTAAATCGGCTTCCTATTGTGTCCCGCACACAGCAGGACAGACAGAACGGATCTAGTAAGACACTCCATTCCCCATTTTCCACCGAATACTGAAGGCATTGCGTATAAAGTAGCGGGACCACGCTCAACGCAGAAAAAGGGAATGAAAATATAAATTTGAATACATATTTTATTTCCTCGAGTGGGGATCAAACCTACAACCAGTCACGTTTACAGTCACGCTTTGTACCTCTGCGCCACGACGGGCCTCTATTGAAATATTTAAATTGAATATATTAAATAATTATAGTATTGTGTAAAATATTTCCTAATTATAATTATTACGATTACTACGACGGCCTCAAAGTAAAAAATCTATCAGTTTAAAGTCCATAAAATGTAAGACGACCTCAACGCCCTCATCTATACAGTATTCACAAGTATTGGACTAATTAGCGAGCTCTGACAGTTCTATTTACTTCATTCGCTATACATTTATATTCAAATTGGTAATAAAGTTTCTACGTACAAATGTATCAATATATATATTTTTTCTTAATGTTAAAATCTTAGAAAAGATGCCCCAAGAAAAAAAATACTCAAAACGGGGCGTTGAGTTCCGATACTCAACATGCTGTTTTAAAAATTAGACTGTAAGTGAGGAATAGCATGTCTTAACACTTTTTCTCTTTCCTTTCTTCCTCTTTCCCTCTGTCTCTACAGCTATGAGAAAAAAAAACTTGAAGATGTTATTTAGTTTACTTTTTAAAACAGAATAACTCAATGCATATAACTACTAAAAAAATTGTCTGGCGCCAAAAAACCTATATTTACGAATGCCATCCATTCTACCCAGTATTTAACAATCAATTGTTTCGACCATCACGCGTCAACTAAAAGCAATCCATTACAGCAGTGCCTTAACACGTCCTAACTCTTCAACAAAGTTGATCTGAAGCGACTTCAATGATTTACATGTAAATTGGGTTTCAAACGGATTCGAACGTTCATAGTTAACACTAGACCTACAATACAGTCACTAAATAACAATATAGATCTTATTACCTAGATTTAAAACATATATTTGAATTTCCGATACTTTTTCGAATGAATCCAGAAATTTGTACAGAAATTAGAAATGCAAGCTTTGTAATTGCGTTTAAAATTTCGACTTGAGGGTCTTGAATCAATTGAATAAAGACTATTTTGGATAAATCCATGTATGGCAATTTATTTAGACATTTTGTTTGGAGACAAGTCTTAACTTTCTATAAGGTCTTGGGACCCGATGTGTGACAAAGTGCTTATGTAGGCTGTTTGCTTTGAACTGTCGAAGGTTTAGGATAATTTGACGTTTTACGTATTATTTGGTCTCAATTTTGGGAAGGGATGATAGCTCACTCAAAATAGAATTCATATTTATTTATATAATATGTATTGTATGTATGTATGTAGTATTAGATCTTCGTGGTGCAATTGTTCCACGAAGTTAGAAGGATAGGTAGAGAAAATTTAGTGTTATGCACCCTGGGCTCAACTTTCTGATAATTTTTCAAAAATTATGAACTATACGCAAGAATATTGCGTTTTGAGTGGCAGAACTCAACGCCGCTCTTGTCTTGTTACCTGAGCAGGAACATGAAGATAATTAATTCATCGAGCAGAATTCGATCCCATAACGTCACAAACAGTCAAGTGCCGCTGCGCCACGATGGGCTCAGCAAAGCCATTTTTATATTGAATCAACTAGAATAGTTTCAATAATCAAGATAGCGAGTATCATACAAGAATCTGTATTACAACAAGTATCTTATACATTTTCTATATTAAAAAAGTTTTCAGACGAGACCGAGTGGAGATCTGATAAAAGGTTAGAAATAACTATTCCACTGTTAAAAGGTGACTGATAAGCGAAATGAAGCGTTTCAATAAACCAAAATTCAAGAAATTCTATCAAAGTTTATCCAATTTAAATGGTAGGTTCGTTCGGTTCAAAGGTAATAGTTTAGATTTCGACCTTTGGCTTTTATTACTAACAAAAATAATATATTGTGTTTCGTTAGAAACCGCAGAATTTTGTAATTATTTAAGTAGTTTTTATTTGAATAGTAAGCAAATCAATCAGCTTTACACTGTATCCCGCACACAGCAGAGTAGGCAGAGGGAACCTAGTGTTAAGGCACTCCATTTCCCATATTCTACATACATACATATGTGTACGTGGTCGAATGGAAATAAAGAATTGTGTATAGAGAGAGGCACAATAAGTGCCCGAGGTATTTTGGCAGGTAATGGCAGCTGTGAGACACATCGAAATTATGTGAATAAATGAAAAAACACAAAAAAACTTCAATGCAAATTGTTTTCGAGATTCGCGATTATCCTTACAAACTTTTTACAGTTTTTACTTTTTACAGTATTAGTATAGATTTGCATTACCCGTTCATTATTTATTAGCCTTTAACTGATACAAAAGCGGACGCGTGCGGACTTTAAGCTGATATTAAATTGTGACATCGATACAAATAGATATAATGAAAGTGAATAAGATCTAATGCAATTCTATGTATAGATAAAATTGCAAATTGTGAATGACGCTAATAATATTATGGACATCCGTGAGGCTACTATCAAGTTACTGCTGACGTAGTTTGATATATAAATATTTTAAAACCATTTTTTCTTTAGTATCATCCACCCACTTTCGATTTTCAATAAGAAATATTTCTATTAACGATTCAATTACACATAATTTCATTTTAAGCTTCGCGCTATATCCAGCATAAACCAGGGTAGGCAGAGGGAACCTGGGAACTTGGAAATACTCCGTTCTCAGGGTCGTTACAGATACTTTTTGAATGATAATATTTTTCTTGTAACAACAGGAATATGAAAATATCATTCCTCTGAGTGCTAATCGAATCCATAACCATCGCGTTTTTTTTTAATTTTATTTATTAATATTTATTCAGTAAGTACACTATCGTTAGCGTTCTTCTATCTAGTCACATTCTATTAACTGATTGTCAGTAAACCACCCACTGATAAGATCAGATTTTCAAGCATTTTATATTGGTTTCTAAACAAGTCTTCCTTCCAATATAAGATATACGATAAGATATCGTTTACGATATTACAAGCTGTATGTGTATGTATGGCAAATATCGAAAAGTATAAAGTTAGTTTGTGACAAAGTGTTTTTAATTTCTCGCTCTTGTAACATAACTCGAGTTTCTTACTTTCTTTATATAAATAGAAGTGAAGAAGTAAAAGAATGTGGGTGACGAGAGGTCTCAACACTCTTATTATAAGCCGCTCTCAACTATGAGATCGCTCTCAAGATTGATATCAGACTACGACAGATCTACCTACTTCCCTCTGCCTACCCTGCTATGTTAGCAAGGTAAGCAGAGGCAGAGGTGTAAAGTAATGAATATGATTATATAAAAAAAATAAAAGTCGTATCATATAAAAATATGACGTACACTGAAAGCCAGCAGTCTATATGGTTAGAATTTCCACATCTTACGATGAAATTTTGCCACCGTTTTATAGCAATTTTGTAGCAGACGACTTTTTGATTATCCAAATACACCTGTCTCGACATTTTTAAATTGCTAGCTTTTAAAGATCGCGGAATATTTACATATTAACTATTTAAGGTGTGTGACTTTGTTTATGTGTGATTATTTTTTTACTATTGAATTTTAATGAAAGTGATGTTTATAGGTTTTAACTTTAGATATCTCTTATATTAAAAATATACAATACAATATTTTAAAAATAAAGTGTTTGATCACTACTTAGTGACCTGAAACTGTATTTCTCCATTTCCGCTATAAATCCACTAACTATTTTTAAGCATCGCGCTATATCGCGCATATACGTAAAAAGAAAAATACTAACTCGTGTTAAGAGATTCCGTTCCCCATGCACCGCTCAACTTAATTCTTTACTCCGAGTAGGAATCGAACCCACAATGCCACACAGTGCTGCTGCACCATGAATACCTCAAAAGAATAAATAAATATTAAAACATCCTTTAGAATAAAGCAAATTTCTAATATTTCCAACTGTATTCAGACCCAAGTAGAATCATTTGTAAATATATTTGAGAATACAAATAAACATTTATTATACTATTTATTACTTCCCCTCTTAAATTAGACACCAGGTTCTTTTGAAATATACAGGAATATATTAAATTTCCTTCGTGGAGTGTGAAAAAATTCCTTACATAGACTGAGAAACAGAAGTGCTATCAGTTTTTCCGAATTTTAAACGTAACAAGATTAAATATATATTTTTTCTTATTTGTGTTTAAATTAATATTAAATTATGTTAGGGAATTTCAGATCCTGGCTTCATCATCAGACCAGTTCGACGATATCAAATTACTTGTTTGTCACTTAAGCTAAAAAAAATCTATTTCAAGATGGTACAATTATTACAAGGAGATTAAAATAAGTCTCCTAGCTTTTATTGCAAAGATTTAAGAATACAAGTTGACCTAAAAGAACATGTAAAAAGAGAGAGGGAGAATTCATTATCCTTGTATTATATTTCTTTAGAATTTACTCAACATACAATCGATGCCATATCCAATAGAATATAAAATTCTACTCTAATATTTCACTCCCATGTCGCTCACAACAAATTAAATTTGTTGTATTGGTATTGATGAAGAAATCTGATAAAATGTGAATGCAAACGTTGAATGCCGTCTATTTTGGGGGAAAATATACGATTTATTTTTTAGATATCACACCCTCTTATTTGATACATCAAAAGCTGCAATAAGTTTAGTTTAAATAAAATAAACTGAACTTTAACATAAGGTCGTACTTCATAATTAAACGGTTTTATTTAGCTCACCCCGTTTGTTTATTTGTTTGTTTGGGTCAAATTTAGTAATTGAAATTTAATCCTCTTCCCGTTAACCGATTGATCTGAAATTTGGTATACGCCTTTGATTCTGGTGACAATACAATTATCCATATTCAATATTATTGTGAATCCAAGATGGCCGCCGCTACAAGATGGCGGACAACTTAGTTTTTTTCAATCCCATCAATATGGGTATCAAATGAAAGGGCTTGTCAATTAGAATTCAGTGGACTATACAAAATCAAAATCCAAGATGGCCAACACTACAAGATGGCGGACAAGTAGTTTTTTTCGATCCCATCAATATGGGTATCAAATGAAAGGGCTTGTCAAGTAGAATTCAGGGCACTATACAAAATCAAAATCAAAGATGGCCACTGCTACAAAATGGCGGATAATGTAGTTTTCAATCCCATCAATATGGGTATCAAAATAAAGGGCTTGGTAAGTA
>HE671389.1:10985-54646 GCA_000313835.2 Heliconius melpomene melpomene
AAAAAATCTATTTCAAAGATGGTACAATTATTACAAGGAGATTAAATAAGTCTCCTAGCTTTTATTGACAAAGATTTAAGAATACAAGTTGACCTAAAAGAACATGTAAAAAGAGAGAGGGAGAATTCATTATCCTTGTATTATATTTCTTTAGAATTTACTCAACATACAATCGATGCCATATCCAATAGAATATAAAATTCTACTCTAATATTTCACTCCCATGTCGCTCACAACAAATTAAATTTGTTGTATTGGTATTGATGAAGAAATCTGATAAAATGTGAATGCAAACGTTGAATGCCGTCTATTTTGGGGGAAAATATACGATTTATTTTTTAGATATCACACCCTCTTATTTGATACATCAAAAGCTGTAATAAGTTTAGTTTAAATAAAATAAACTGAACTTTAACATAAGGTCGTACTTCATAATATAATTAAGGCCATCGGCATGACTATAAACGCGACTGGTTGTGAGTTGGATATCCACTTGAGAAAGTGAAATATTTATTTAAATTGATATTTTCATTTCTTCGTTCTGGTGTCGAGGCAAAACGCGGCGTTAGGTTCCGCCACTCAACACGTAGTTCCTCAAGAATTCGGCAGAAAGTGGGGAACGAAGAATCATACTAGGTGCCCACACAATGACAGCAAATTAAATTTCCGTATCTCTAAAATAAATAGAAAATATCCATAAGAAAGTGGTGATCCTGAGTAGATTATCCGCGCCCAAAGTAAAAAATGTAATAAATATATAGGTACGGGAAAGGTAATAAAATAATTCGAATAAATAGTTTGAGCTAAGAAGTATAACCTTAAAATATATAGCGTAATAAGTAAATAGCTCAATCCTTGAAAGCGACAAAAACAAAATATTAGACAAACACAATACCCAGAATCGGAAAATCACTGTAATTTATAAATATCCCGACAATTTCTTAAGATTACACGAGAGCCTCACGCGGAACGCCGCTAAGACTCGGACGGATTTTATTTTCGTCTCCAAAAGAAATTGTTTTTATTCAAACGTTCGTTCGGAACGATCGTTTGTCATTAAGTATCAATAGTGAGACGCCCAGAAAGTTGTCGGTGATTACGATCTGTGTCCCAATTACAAGTATGGAGCGGTTCAGTTGTTTTTTTTTCTTCATATCTAGATTCGATTCCCAATGAGGTATTTTTTTTTTATTTTCTTGCTCTGATACCAAAGAACTCAACGCCGTTTTATCTGGTCATCAAAACGAAGCACGGCGTTGAGTTCCGCTGTTCAACGCGCTATGCTTAGAATCAAATTTAATTCTTTTTTGTTTCCAAATTTTATCAATATTGAGGAGCAAGCGTGAGAGTATAGACGCGACAGGTTGTGGGTTTGATTCCTACTCGAGGATATGATTTTTTTTTAATATTTTCATTTCCTCTGTTCCTGTTTTTAAAAAAACGTTTAAAAGTTTAAACAAGAACTCAAGGTAGGATTTGAACCCGCACCTCTTGGAAATCGTTTGAGCGGTCTGACTATAACTTTTTTTTGTTGTTAACATAATAAGTTTGATAAGAACGTAGCTTATACCTAACTTACCACTGTAAGATCACTTGGACGGTTTCCGAGAGGTGCGGATTCAAATACCGCTATACTCAATTTCTTAAAAATATATATTTCTTCTATACTTTAAAATTGTTAAAAATACAAACAATTTTACATTTTTTCCACCATCGCCCACCATAATCTATCCATAAGAAATACCGTCTCTTATCAAATAGATCTCCTACTTACTTATCGGGCTAAAAACCGCAGCCCCGGCTTAGTGGCTGGCGAGACCACTTTTAATTAAATGAACTTGTTTTCCTCTAAACAGAAGAAAAAACATATCAATTATAGAGAATAATCACTACTATTCTACTGTTATAGTGTTATAGTCACGTCCGCAGAATATTTTCTTTGGCTCCTGATTTATACTCTCATAACTCGATGGGCTATGATATGTGATGGCCTCTTTCCACCCATAAAATATCAGAATAACAACATATGTCATAGAAACGGATAAGAAAAGGGCTAGCGTTTCTCCAAGTTTTTGTAGGTAAGCTTTTGTTTTTGGGTTATATTTCAAATTTACGCCGCCTTGCCGAGTGTCTGATTATATACACGGTCATATAAATCTTGTGCATTAGCTTCAAAGTAATGTTTCTAAAACTTTCTTTTTTTCTTGTCTGGGCGTCGAAAATTTAGCGTTAAGTTACGTTATTTAAAATTGAATGCTTTTAATAGGCAAGGAAAGGGAATTACTTTTTTTTATAACTTATGTTAGTATAAGGAATAAAATAAAAATGTTACACATAAAAGAACGATTCAATTTTAAAATCTTCTAATTTGAGACTACAAAATGAAGATATAAGATTTTGGTGGGAAAATATAAAAAGTATGGCGCCTAGAGCCATAAATCTCTCCAGTAATGAAAGAGACTTGAATTGAAATCTCTTGAAAGTAACCAATCTATCTTCAAAAGTGTAGGTACGGTTTAATTGGCCTTCAGAAGTATTCCTCGAGACTGACGTGGCGCAGTGGTTTATTATATGGCTGTAAACGCGACGGTTGTGAGTTCGATTATCTTTTGCGAGATTTATTTGTTAAATTTCTTCGCTCTGGTAACAATGACGTGGCGTTTAGTTCCACCATTAACCATATTGTAATCTCCCTCAAATTGGGTTAAAGTTAATTTTGCTACTTTGCTATATGCTGGATAACTACAATGTGAAGCTAAAATAACAGTATTATTTATTGAATTTTAATCAATTGATCAAAAATATTTAGTAATAAGCCATATTGCGGCGTTTAGTTCTACTCAACACGTAATGTGTCTAAAAATGGGTAAAAGTAAGAAAGTAGGTTAACTCTGCTGTTCGGCGTTGAAATCCACAACTCAACACACAATATTAAGAAAATTGGACTTACCCTGTAGTGTGTCCTAATACTAAATTCCCTCTGCCTACCCTACTATAAACGGGATACAGCGTGTTACAAATACCAACATTATAACACCACAATTCCAAACAACCTATCTAATTCCACTACTAAATACATGTACCATCTCACTCGCGCTCTATAAACGAAGTCACAGCATTCATTTAGCTAAATCTAGTTAGGGACGAAGGAAACAAGGCAAGAAAGAGCCTCGCTGTGTTGCCATCTGTCAACGGTCGACCACCCGGTACTGTGAAGTTATATCCTAGACTAGAACATTCAAATTTGAACCTTATATCTATAAAGTTAAAATTCATTTTATTACATACATCAATGTGTGTGAAAACAAAGTTTTTAGTTAGAAACGAATTATAGGAAAGTGTATCTAATAACAATGGTATAAAGTTGAAAGTACTTTAAGCGATAAGAACGAAGACAAACGGGAGCTTTCGAGGCCATTTTTAGACTTAGACCCAAAAAATTCTGGATTTCTTGTATTGATGTTAAAATTATTGTGAAATATTATTCTAAATTACATATTCAAATGATTATTGATAGAGTATAATTGATAAAGGCCGTTGAGTAGATGTGGCACTGCTTCTGGTTGTAAATGTGACAATTGTGGGTTCGATTTACACAGGGCGGAATGAACTGCCTTCATTTTCTCGCTATGGTATTAGTTAAAATTATTAACGAAGATTAGGCACAAAATAAGAAACGTATGTGAAGCTACATGTAAAATTTGACTAGCAAGATATTTTTTTACCTCCTCGCACATAGCAGTGTAATCAGAGGGAACCTAGATTACCCCAATTTATTTGAAATAGCCAGATATATTTAAAAGGAAAATTGTTCTTCAGTTTCCAAAATATATTAAACCTACAGATGTTGCAACAGCGGGTACAAAATCAAAGTTTATTGTATTTAACTACATAGTTGACTAGTTAGGTAGTATAAGAAATAATTTTCCTTTCTTTCTAATTACTCTGCTAAACCTATTGGTATAATGTGTAAAGATTTTCAGGTTTTCTATCAAGAATAAACTCCTTAGCATTCCACGGGCTGACCATGGCGATGCTGGGTCCATCATGAAGGAGGTGGAATACAGAGCTATTTCTAGGACTTGTGAACCGTCTGATTGTGTAGATTTAAATCCTTTTTAAGCTGCAAATGAATATTTGCATTCACAAACCGAGCTTCTTTCACTAGCAAGTAAAATTTAAAATAATCCTGCTAATACTGTCTTTGAAATAAGTTCTAGAAATGAACTGATGATAGTTCTAAACTTAGAAAGATAAACAAAGCGACTAACTTTGTTTCTAATTCTATTAGTGAATGAGACTAACCATCGCTTTCATCTGAGACGTATATATACACTAATACGTTAGTTTTAAACTTTAAATTAAATTTTTGATGTACTTTGCTTATTACTTATTCTTTGTAAGTTATGACAAGTTTATTAGAAGTTAAATTAAAAGCTATATTTATTTTAAAGTCTACTTTCAAATTTTATATATTCACAAAACCTATTAATTCGATTAATTAATACAAAGAAAATTTAATTACATTAACAATACACACAATTTTGGACTTCACGCTTATTACAAGAAATTTATCTTATATTTAAACATGAAAATTACTCGTTATAGTTAAGCCTAACACAGCGTTAAAATCCGTCAAAAAGTAAAACAGAAACTACTATAACTACAAATTGCGCTACAAAAAACGTATATAAATCTAACAAAATAAAACACTCGGATTCATAAAAAATAGTTCTTTATATCGCCTCTACAAAGTATGGTCTATTAGGAAGCGATAGCGGCAGACAGATGGGGTCAATTTGTCAAGATCGCGATACCAAGGCCAAGCCCTCGCGAATACAATTCATAGTGCTTAGCCAACTGTGAAACTAAATAGTGTTATGTGATTTTGTAGAAGAAAATAGTGTTAATGTCTAAAACAATAGAGTAGGCAAAGGGAACCTGGGAAGGCACTTCAGTTCCCCACTTTCAGCCGTATATTCAAGGCATTGCGTGTTGAGTGGCGAAGTCAACGTCACGTCAACATGAATCTACAAAAAATATATATTATAAAATATTTATCACTTATATCCAAAAAACTTCACGCTGTATCCCGCATATAGTAGCATAGGCATAGGGAATCTAGTGTTAAGACACTCCGTTCCCGCTGAATTTTCGAGATATTGCCTGTTGAGTGAAGAAACTCAACGCCGCAAAATATAAATAAATAATAATTAATTTCACTGATCGGGTATCGAACCTACAACCATCGAGTTAACATGAATGTGCCATAGAGTCACGACGGCCTCAAACGTCCATCCAAAACGAAAAGGTCCAAAAGTTTTCCTTTAATTAATATAATCATGATGTCGCTCTATCGGATACAAAAGCCACGGTTGGAAACGTCCCGCATAATTTCCTTGTATTCTTTGTAAATTTAGTGTCAGATTTGCAATTCTGATCGAAGTCGGGCTCCGTAGGGTATGAGATTGTACCGAATTTCTGTGAATTTCTCATCATTTGTTAAATCTAAGAAATATTTATTGTTTGAATGAGTGAGAGAAGCCTTTGTCAAATTTCCGTTTTGTACAGATTGTGGTGGAAGTTTGTGTTGTCCTTTTTCTTGATTATTTATCTAATTTTGTGGTTGTTTTTTTTTTAATAATTTGTATTTAAGTTCAATATAATAAAATTTATTTATATTAGGATTCCCACAAAAATTTGGTCGTCGTCGTTGCACCTCGGTACCAACACTGCGATTGTGTCGATTCTATCACGCAGAAATGAATTACTTTCGATTCTTTCCAAACAAAGCATGCCATTTAGTTCCTCCACTCAACACACAATATCTCAAAAATTGGACGGAAAATGTGAAACGGAGTGATTCATCACTATATTCCATCTACCCTGCTAAATATAGATAAAAAGAGAGAAGGTAAAAAACTCCATAATATCGATACAAAATGAAAAGCAAACTCACAAATAAATTCAAAATCTCTTACAACGCTAGCAACGCAACCGTAAAATTGTTTCACGAACGATAGGGAACTCAGTAATGCGTTAAAAGAAATAATGTCATATAATTGACAAGAGAACTATAGGGGGAGAAATCTTATATTATATATTGGGCACGTTTTGTACGGCTACGGCTAATCAGGCTGTATAAAGACGTAATCATCTGGAAATGTATTGAGTTAGCGAATCTTTTGGAGTCCCTTTCATCCTGTGTTGACTGATATAATTAGTTCGCCTTTTAGAATGGAATTAGTGTTGGTGCAGGTGAATATTGAATTGTGCTTAAGGTTTTTGTTTTTTGATGTAGTGTTCTATCTCTTTTTTTCTTTTCTTTGTTTGAGGAGGTGGACTTTATATCATAGTAAATAGTATGCAGTGTTAAACTCCGCGCACGATTTCCTAATTAGGCATCCACTGAAAAATTCCGAAAACGCAAGACGTAGCAACAACAAAAATCTAATATATTTACTCCAAACCACCTGAAGTCTTAATAACATTACATGAAAACATTTAGTGAAATACGCAAACAGTTTCTGCTAAAATATAATATTTTAAATAGTTCTCAAATTAATTTCAATTCAGACATGAAGAGATGTAATGGACTGGCAATTTTAGCGCTCACTGGAGTTCTCATTTAGCATTGATTTGTGTAACTACGGATATGAAATGGCAATCACAGTAGTCGAAATAAAAAAATGTTACTTTAGACGTCTTTGAGAAATAAATTTTGATGTAGACGTGGCCTACTTAGAACTTTACCGAATAAACCTCAAATGAACCTTAATTTCAGGTTTTTTGCCTACATTTAGATATAAACAGTGTATTATTTAACAAAAATAATTGCTTAAAATAATCATTTGGAGAGAGAGATTGCTAATATTAAATATTCTTCTACATTATTAAAGTATTATATTTATTATTCCACACGTAGGAAAGAAAAAATATTTTTAGAGAACGTATAAAAAAAAAATAATAAACTCGTGCTTCTTGGAAATCGGTTTCTAAGAGGAAATTAGCAAGTGGAAGTTTATAAAAATCTGCCTACGGAGATGCTAGCAGCGATAAGTTGTAACAAGCATATAAGACAAGAAAACAAGGCGTGGCGAATTCAGACAGACAAACAGTCGATACTGTGATTGGAGGAATCCAGTGTCAAGATTACCCTGCTGCGGGATATGGCGTGAAGCTGTAAGAGTGAAAACATAAGGGATAAATTGTCTATTTAGATAGATGGTCTTGAATAACTCGCCCGCGTTCACTCTACACGTTCATTCAATGTGAACCTATAGCTTAGTTGGCTTCAGTACTTGGAACATATCCAAGAGACGCGGGTTTATGTTCTGTTAACTTAAATTTTATATGTGAAATTTAATATGCTTATTATACTTAGTTTATGGATAATATTTTAATATTTTAAGCAAAATAAAAATAGCTTAAATAAATGATACCCATTTATGGATAAATAAAAATTTTTACATATTATTTTAGTGCGGCGTTATGTGGCATTGCTTGTTGAGTTGTTCGGCTACTCGACACGCAATGGCTCCAGGATTCGGCAGAAAGTTAGGAACAAAAGTGTCTCAATGGGAACGGAGTGCCTTAACATTAGGTTCTCTGGGACAACAAGGAATATCACGATGTTAAAGTTCATCACTCACCTTACAGTCTTTAATTGCGGCAGAAAGTGGAGATCGGAGTGTCTCAATTCTATATTCTCCGCCTACCCCATAACATGCAAGATAAACCATGAAGCTAAAAAAATACCAAAAACCTTCACCCAATCTGATAAAATTTTTGTTTTGTAAACCGTTTTTACAAAACAAACTGTCTAAACATCAAACAGTATGATGTTTCAGAGGATTTTGAGGACAAAATTTGGCTCGACGCGACGTATTCAAAGTATAAATTTTAGCCTAAATTACACGGTTTAGTTCACTTAATGCTTATGAAATTCAAGCGTTTCATACAGAGTAATGAAAAGAGAATATTTTGCCTACAGAGATGTAATAATATATGGAGAAAATAATTTCTTCTGAGTGACTTTTCTTGTTAACAGATCCACCTGCTCTTTAGCCAATTTCAAATGAATGAGAGAAGAGATTACCAATATGGATGGTCCAGTTGACTTGTTAAAATATGATGACAACATTAACTTAAGATGTATCTAATAGAAGAATGGATAGTGTATAACTATTTAAACTAAGTGTTCTACTAAGCGATCATTTCATCTCCATGATATAACAATAGAATATTGTACAAAATTAGAACTATCTAAAATATCAAACAAACTATCACCATTTTATATATAAAACAACTATGTAATCAAAATCAAAACCTCTCTAATTTAGAACAAACAACAATAGAAAATCCAAATTAACAAACCTACAGATTGTTCCAATAATATCAATTTATATTTGCTCCTACTATTGGCGTTGGTGGGCCATCGAATTAAAATCTTGAATAAATTATTATGCTTCGCAGAGCGGAATGGGGGCAATGAGGCAAACCCTTCGGCAGAATAACGAGTGATGGGCTATTTTAACACTAAATTTATTCAAATCGCCACGTACAGTTCGCTAGATGGGTGAAACGTTGTTAATAGCCTAACGAGATTCACATGAGAGAGTATATATGGCATAGAATATTTAGATAATTAAAGTGATTTACAGGAGTTGACATTTGAAAAGTTGGTAGGATTCACTGAATTTTGGTTTTGGCTTCAAATGTTTCGGTTCATAAAAATAAAAAAGATGCAAGGAAGCTGGAAGGAGCTAAAATAGTAAATGGAAAGAATACAAACTGTAAAAAAATAAAATTAATGGAAAGTTTAATCATACATAATATGTACAGTGTACTTTTGAAATAAAAAAATCTTTCATTGCGGAAACTCTCAGTAATTAAAGGGTTTTTAATAAATAAGTAGTAATAAAAGCCAAAGATAAAATACCTTGCGAATCATAAAAAAATCTTAACTTGTAGAAAAAGAAAGAATAGAATTGAATTAAGAAAAATCTTAATTCATTTCTAAAGAAAGCAACATTGAACACCTGCTTTTGTATCAGTAAATATAAGTGTATTTCTATAAGCATATTCATTAATTTAGGCGGTATTACCACGACTATCGAATTCTCATTAACTTGGTGCGATATAATAGTGAAATAATACCTGTCTAATCAATGTGATAATTCATGGGAGACCTGAACTAGTACATTTAATGGTTTTGAAATTTCCTAGTAAAGTAATATTAGGTAAATAGTATGTGTAATGTCCGATCACTTTGAAAAGGTCACTGAAAAGGTTACTGGATTGGAAAAGCTTATATATACCAAGAAAGATTTCTACCAGTAGACTGTTATATTATTAAGTTTTGACATTTTTTAGCTTTACGCTGTATCTCACACATAGCAGGGTAGGCAGAGGGAACCTGGGTATCTTTTATTAAGATATTCTGTTCCTATTAAGACACTTCAGTTCCCCACTTTTTCCCAAATTCAGGAGTCGTTGCGTGTTGAGTGACAGAGTTCAATACTGTACTTAATCTTAAGTTACTGTAAGTAATCTACCCATTACCAGAGCGAGGAAATGAAAAAATTACATATTTCATTTTCCTGCCATGTTTTCCGTTTTTAGTAGTCTTAATATTAAGTTTTCTCTTTTTACCCAGTAGGGTAGATAGTCGAGGGAGACGGACAAGAAAGGTCCCAGGTTGTTTTTAAATACCTAATCATCTCTATCACAGAGATCGTCGTAGCGTAGCATCTGGCTGTACGCTATGGCTGTGTGTTCAATTTAAACTCGGGTGAATTAATTATTTTGATTTCCTCGCTTATATCTGGACTTACTTAATTTTCTGAAACTGAACTTTCAGTAAGCTAAAAATGAGGAACTGAGTGTTTTAGCACTATGGTACTACTACTTGCTATATGCGGGGTAAACCTTGAATCTCTATCAAAAACATAAAATACATGTACGAAAAAAGTCTTGCCAGATTCACAAAAATCAGTACAAAAAAACATATATTCTAAAGAGATCCCAACCGATCACATGTCACAAACATTTAATTAGCAAATCAGTTTTATCGCTAGCGTGGAGGCAATTCAAATTACATAGAAAGGTTCCACGACTCCTGAACGGTCAACTCCCAAAAGGGCAATTTGGAGGACTACTTAGGGACATGTCAGTCAAGATAAGGGTTTGACCGACAGTACGAATTATGGGGCGTTTTGTACTAATTGAACTCGATTCAAATATGGTAAACTGTAGTAGTTGTAGTATGTAGTTGTGTAAAGTATTGATTGATCATTTAGTTTCTATTATTTTATTAAAATTCATTAAAAATACAATAAAACGTCAATATAATAATGTAATCAATCCTTAAAAATAAACAAAAAACTGATGTCATTTTACCATTTCATTTCACGCTGTTACTTACTGTCAATAGCATTGTTAATTGCTAATATCAAATCTGATACTAACAGCATTGTTCATGTAAATGTACAATTGTGAATATAAATACATTTTTGTTTTTATTGTATTCTTTTTTTTTTTCAAACAATAAAATTTGTATCTTTGCCTATATAACATATCTTGTTAGCTTTTCCTGTTCCTTCGCTCATGTCGTCAAATGGAAATAAGCATAAGTTGAGTATGACATATTCTCAATTCTTCCGAGGTAATATATAAAACACTTCTAAGTATAAACACATATCCAACGCACTGAAATTCAACTGAACCACCGATATTATAATGGTAATTTATTGTAATTATGATATTATTTATATTAAGAAATAAAACCCAGTCTGGTAAAAGCCCGGCATTGAGTCCACCACACCACTCGTGTTCATCTCAAAAATTGAGTGGAACGTAGAGACAGAAGTGTTTTAACACTTGATTTACCCAAGCTTGATATACGAGAAAAAGAGTGAAGCTACTTTTTACCTTCACTATCTCCATCTTCCTACACTAAACTATATCGAGAAACGATCGTAACTGCTTAAATAACGTAAATTGAAACACGGCTCGGTGCACGAGTAAAGGCCGTAGGCCCGATTGAATAGACCTCAACGTATTATCTCCTGTAGACGCGTTATTATGGGGAGACTGTTAGTATGTTAATTCATACTGTAATGTATGACGAGATTGGTATAAGACATTGATGAATTGATTGTGTGAGACTATAAATTATATATTAATATATGTATAGATACTATATATGTGACATATTGTATGTTTAAACACGGTGGTGGGTTCAAATCTGGAAAGACGAATGTGAAGCAATCCAAAGCCTAGAGAATTCGGCAGAAAGTGGGGAACGGAATTTCTTAACACTAGGTTCTCTCTGCCTACACCACTGTGTGCGGGATACAGCGTGAAGCTGATTTTTAAACGGTTTTATTTAGCTCACCCCGTTTGTTTGTTTGTTTGGGTCAAATTTAGTAATTGAAATTTAACCCTCTTCCCGTTAACCGATTGATCTGAAATTTGGTATACGCCTTTGATTCTGATGACAATACAATTATCCATATTCAATACTAGCGGACGCGCGCAGCTTCGCTTGCGTATTTAAGGGTGATTTCTAATAACCCATGAAACATGTGTTCAATGAAATATTTTTAAGAGTCTAAATTTCAAATTTTATAAAAATCGGTGGCGATTTAAAGATTTTTCCATACAAACTTTCAACCCTTTATTTGCACCCTAGGGGGGTGAATTCTGAAAACGATGAAACACGTGTTCAATTAAATACTTTTAAAAATCTAAATTTCAAATTTTATTAAAATCGGTGCCGATTTAATTTTTTTTCCATACAAACTTTGAACCCCTATTTCACCCCTTTAGGGTTAAAATTTTTGAAAATCCCTTCTTAGTGGATGTCCAGATTACGAAAGTAAACTTTTGTCCAAATTCCACGTTTCTACCATCAGCGGTAACGGCTGTGCGTGCGTCTTACCTCAGTCAGTGAGGACAAGTCCTTTTATATATATAGATTATTGTGAATCCAAGATGGCCGCCGCTACAAGATGGCGGACAACTTAGTTTTTTTCAATCCCATCAATATGGATATCAAATGAAAGAGCTTGTCAAGTAGAATTCAGTGGACTATACAAAATCAAAATCCAAGATGGCCGCCACTATAAGATGGCGGACAAGTTAGTTTTTTTCAATCCTATCAATACGGGTATCAAATGAAAGGGCTTGTCAAGCAGAATTCAGTGGACTATATAAAATCAAAATCCAAGATGGCCGCCGCTACACGATGGCGGACAAGTTAGTTTTTCGATCCCATCAATATGGGTATCAAATGAAAGGGCTTGTCAAGTAGAATTCAGTGCACTATACAAAATCAAAATCAAAGATGGCCACTGCTACAAAATGGCGGATAATGTAGTTTTCAATCCCATCAATATGGGTATCAAAATAAAGGGCTTGGTAAGTATAATACAGTATACTATACACAATTACAATATGAATCTCCCACCTAAGTCAAGATCTGGTATCCTGTCGAGGACTGTGTGGCTATAGGGTGCCTAAAAATGATACGTCGCTAGGGGTACCACCCAAGGTAAAAGGTAAAAGCGCGCCGAGAACTGCAGGCACTAGGTGGATAAAAATGATATGTCGTTAGCGTTTTCCCCCTCAAGATTCAGGCACATCTTGTTGTACATAGCCTTGTCCCCTCTATTGGACCTCTGGGGGGGTCGTTCGTAACATTCTCCATTAACCTTGCAATAATGAGACATCGAGCCTCATTTCAACGAATTGAATAGCATGAGAAATAAAAACTAAAAACTTAAAAATAAAAAGTAAAAAAAAAATTTTAAGTTAAACGGTTTTATATTGCAGATAAATGTACTAAAAGCTAAAAAATAATTTCATAGAAATTATGATTACTAAAATAAAATCGTGGGGACACTTGCTACTTACCACTAGGTGGGTGAAGTCTCACGCTATGTCTTTCAATTGTAGATATTGGACGTGCCCCACGATTAAATTTTAGTAATCATAATTTCTATGAAATTATTTTTTAGCTTTTAGTACATTTATCTGCAATATAAAACCGTTTAACTTAAAATTTTTTTTATACTTTTTTTATATATACAGGACAGAGTGAAGTTAAAAAGTACATAAGTAATACCTAATTTGTTCATTTGATACAACAATGACGTATTAGCACTTTTTGAAATAATATCTTCGTTTATAACTATGGCGTGAAAAGTTAAAAGTATTTAAAACAGTAACTTTGGAAAATCGTTTTCTATTCCCCAACCAATACCACGTGATCGAGGCCACGAACCAACTTAATCTTATTACAATGCAGTAAAGTTCGCAACTTTGTGGCTTCAGAGATATTACGTGCATTACGGGATCCTCGCACTTTAACACTTTCGTATTATGGCGATATGCTCGCAATCTTAGTTAAATTCTGAATTTGTTTTATGAGAATTAAAATTTAAAATATATTTTTTTATATATGAAGGACGTTTTTTATTAATTTTAGGGCTTTACGTCAAGAGAAAAAATGAAACCTTTATAGGTTGCCTTAGTTATTTATCTCAAAATATAAGAGGGTAGGTAGAGGGAACGTTAATGCTAAAATACTCTGTTTTCCATTTCCGCTAAATAGACTACTCTTTACGTGTAGAGTGACCAAACTCAATACCGGTCCTTGTGTCGATACCTAGAATAGGGCGCTAAGTTCTCTTTGCCTACCATTCTATGTGCGGGATACAGAGTGAAGTAGAAAAATGTTAAATTAAGAAATTACTGATAGGTTATGAGTAGAGAAATGAAAATAAGTATACCGAGTGGAATTAAAACTCACATGTCCCCACTGTGCCACAATGACCAAAAATAGATAATAATCCATACAATAATTGCTTGCTAACGATCAAATAATGGACAAAACTAAATAAAATCACGTATTTCTATCAATAAAATGGCATGAGCAATTAATTTTATCTGTTCATGTAACACTATAGCGGGAACCGTAAATAGTTGTATGGACCATAAACACAACCCTAGTTGGGAATGGCTACTAAAATTTTGTGTGAACATATGACTAAATGATATTAGAATAACGATTGTTTGGCCAATTAAAACCTACCGGTCTGTTGGGCTTATTTAAAAGTGTTTAACTGTAGTTGTGG
Organism: Heliconius melpomene melpomene; assembly: GCA_000313835.2. NCBI lineage: Eukaryota > Metazoa > Arthropoda > Insecta > Lepidoptera > Nymphalidae > Heliconius > Heliconius melpomene. The sequence continues at coordinate 25,127 of HE671389.1, forward strand.
GTTCGATTCTTGACTGGGGGTACATTTTAAATATGTAAAACTTGTTCCTGGTCGCATTTAACACCTATTGTGCGTAAGTACTTAAAAATAATGTCAGTGAAACAATGTATGCAACAATTTTCTTTTAATTTTTTATCAACTTCACACTATATGAATATAGGGAAAATAGGGAAGATGGGGAGGCATATGGAACCTAGGCATTTCGCTCCCCAATTTACGCCTTAATGTTTTGTATCGCAACGGTGACTGAACTCAATGGGTTACGTCTTCGAAATTAAACGGACAGAGGAAAACGGGGCGACTAAAGGTCCCCTCTGCCTACTCTGCTATTTGAGGGATAGAACGTGAAAAAGAATCGAACCCACGTCTCGAAAAATACTTTACTATGTAATTCAATATTGATGTCATTACTATTCAATGTAGCTGACTGTATTTGTCCTAAATCAATTTGTCTAATACATTAATCAGTAAGCTACTGCGTTTGACCGCGACCTATAAATTATAAAGTGCATATTGAAGAGATTCAGAATAAGAATATATTATTAAGGCCAGTCGTGGCGCTGCCACAGATTGTGGGTTTGATCCCCACTCGAGTAAATGATATAGTCAATATTTTCATTAAAAATTCCTGTATGAAAGTAAATACCATTTACGATAATGAGGCTCAATTCAAGGAACTACTTCTAATAATCAGTACTCATATAATATTGGTAAATACAAATAAATTGAAAAATACAAATAAATATTGAATTAAATCAGCTTCACGTTCTATCCCGGAAATCTGCGGAAAGTGGACAACGGAGTGTCTTAATAGTAAATTCCTTCTAAATACCCTTCTATTTACGGTATAGAACGTTAAACTAAAGCACTAAAACAGTTGTTGTTTACACAATTATTTTACAAATACCCACATTTACATATTATTGACTTCGATTTTTATTATAACTATTGTAAGACAATTGTCAGTGTGAGGGCAATTTTACAGAAAATAAAATAATAATACCCACATAATTATTTATAAAAGAGGAAGGGAACGGCTATAAAAAGTGACGTTTTTGAAGGATTGAGTCAGTACGTCGTTATTCTGCCTGTCGTAAGGTGTAAAATTGTGACAGTGTTCAAGTATTTAAAATCAGTGTCATTGTTGGAACTATGCGTTTTAAAACGTGTATAAGTGTAAAGTGTTATATAGAAACAGTGTTAGAAGTGTGTATATGTAAAAGAGGAACAATAAATTGTGGTTAATAAGTATTTTATTATACTTAGCACCTGACATTTTTACACTATTTAACATTGTTGAGAAAGCGAATTCCATTCTAAATTTATAGGAATATCATACCGTTCCTTAGCACAGCGCAAGCCGACCAACCGACAGGTAAATTGATTTGGATCTCTCAAAGACTGTGTACAAAGACGGCAAGTCGAAAGACAAACTCATCTAACTTATTTATGTAGTGTTTACTCTCACTTCAATAAATATCTCAATCAAAAGTTTCATTTGCTTGCATAAAGGAAAGCTGTCGTGGTTAAGTAAGTTAAATATTTGATGGTCGTGGGTTTGATTCTGTTGTGTTTTTCTATTGATGTTTTCAACTTGTCAGTTGAAGATTTCACTACTTTAAAAATGGTTACATTACCTATATCATTATATATATGTAGGAGATTATATAGGAGGACTCTTATTGGACCTGTGGGCTTCATTATGGGTTAATGTAAGCAGGAATAACGCAGCAGATTCGTGACACTCGTCACTAGGCCTTCCTTTCTCCAAAACATCAGAAGACTAAATCATTTCACAATCGTCAAAACATCAGAAGACTAAATTATTCTACGATCGTCAACTTCCTCCTTATTTTAAAATCGAACTTCACCCTCACACGTCACGACTCTACTCAAGGCATAAGCCTCAGCCTCAATCATAACTCAGCCAATCGTAATTCTACAATAATCAACAATTAGTGTCTTTTCGATCATTTCCTCTAAAGCTATACAAATGTGTTGACACATTGTCTTTTTACATGAACACAGCTAGTCATATTATAAACAGTTGCTACAGATAATAATATTAAAGCTAATCATTAAACATCTAAGATAATATAATATTTGTTCTAATCTCTTCCTTCTACATATATATACATAAACATTATTTAAATTAAACTCGAATCTGTAACTCTCATTATTAAACACCACTCACAACACGACGGCACCATTGCGTCCATATCAAAAATTTACCATCAAATTTCATGATGTAAAAACTCAAGTAAAACTAAGGTACGGAGTAGCTGCAGATTTCAGCACTACATAATAAATTTCAGCCGAGGTAAAGCTGTTTAAACAAAATTAAAGTCGTTACACATGTTATTCTGGGAAGTAAAAACAAAACAGGAGAATATGAAAGGTTCCCTTGGATTTTTACAAAGAACTTAATTTAAATATTTAATAGAGTATGACGGGCGAAAAGATTTGTATGTAATGTTGAATTTTTGTATGAAACTGACTTGGTTTGATCGTTTTATGACTTACTTTTGTTAGCTGTGTACTTTTGAGTGTAATTATTGTATGAAATAAAGATTTTTATTTCGATTTCAAGGCTTTCCTATTTGTGCTACAATTTTTTTAGGTTCACGTTGTTATATCAAGACACTTTACTGCCATTAAGACACTTTCATTCCTCACTTATTTTGGAGAAATTGCGTGTTGAGTGTGAACATTCTTTATAATTAACTTTTTTATGTATAAAACAATTGAAACAATTAGATAAATGTTAAAAAAGCTTGCCGCAATGTAGTAATGAAAGCTACACTTCAATCGGTCAAGCTGTCTCTAAGATAAGCGTAAACAAACGCACAGACAAACAAATTGAAATTTTAAAAATAATTGTTTTTTGTTTTATTAAATTTATTTACTAATAACAATTTTTTACAGACACCGATACTTCAAGATGTTATCATATAAAACATAACACGTCGATAAAATAGCAAAGTTATATTTAAATGTGTACTTTCATTTCATTATGTGCACGAGAGAAGTGTTTATCGCTTCAAAGAGGATAAAAACAAATTATTTCTGTAAAATGAATTAAAATGTAAATGAATTAATGCTTGTGCAGGCGTTATCTTTTAAATGCGAAAATACACAGAATTAGTCGAGTGTACGAAATAAATTGTACTGCAAAAAATATTATTTTCCACCTTATCTCGCATATAGCAGGGTAAGCAGAGGGACACTCCGTGCTTCCGAATTTGAGACGTGGCTTTTTCTTTTTTTCAGCTTCACGCTGTATCGTGCACATAGCAGGGTAGGCAGAAGGAACCTGGGAACCTCGTGCTAAAACTCTGTTCCCTCAACTTAACTTTTTAATTATGACATTTCAGCTCTTATAATGAGAAATAAAAAAAATAATGAAATGCACAGTTTTATGAAAATAATCCTTAAAAAACAATTGAACGACATTTAAAAATTAATTGAACTAATAATCTCTTTCATTTGGCTCCATACAAATATAAAGCTTTGAATCGTTTCAAAATGTTATACAAAAACACTACTATATTGTATTACGTTGTTTTTTGTGTTCTCGTTACTTTGAGATAAAAGTAATGAAATGACACTTATGTATACCATTATACGAGAATGTACGTGTAATTTGTATAGAAACGAGAATTTTAAACCTATATATTTTTTAGATTTGATAAGATGTCTGTTAACGAAGAAGCAAAAAGATATTTTTTTTGGCTAACTATAAATTATATTTATTTGTTGTTATCATTTGTCTAATCAAATTCACTGAAAATAACAAAAAAATATTTTAAAAATTTAAGAACGTTAGGTGGGACACTGTGTTTTCCAATTTTCACCTTGACCAATTAAGATAAAAGCTAAATAGAATATCAATTTGAATTTGTAAATAAAACTCAAACGAACAGGGGATTAAAGGTAGGAGAGTATACTGCACGAGGAGACATTAACCACTAACACACTATGACATCACGTCGTACGACACTCACGTCTCTGGTGCAATGCTTGACGAGCTCGTGCTGGTGCCGGTTCCCCTCGCTCACAAACGAAGAATGCTATATACCAAAGACCCTCCGTTTCCCAACTTTCGCAGAATTGTCGTTGAGTGACAAAACTCAACAACTCACTGTTATTGAATTAAATAACGATAAAAAAATAATTCCCCCTAGTTGTCATCGAACCGTCGACCACGTAGCCACAACCGCCTCAACACAAGTAATAAGTGCAATTTAAGTAACAAGTAAAATAAATCAGGGTCAACGACCGTGAATTTTAATGATAGATATCGCGAAGTCAACAAATAACGTGTCAAAATCCTCAAAAGGGCTTGAAAGGGCTCCACTGGACCGGAAAGGAGGGTTCGGGATTTAATAAAATAAAATGGGAATATTATCGAATGGTGCCCGTCGAGAGTAATGTCCCGTAAGCTCTGTGTGGAGATGAATGGAGTCGCTATTTTTTTTTATTTGTAGATATTTTTTTTTCGATCACACTTCTCTGCTGGAACGGTAATTGTAAAATCTTATATAATATTTTAAAAACAATTGCCACCTGTATATGTACTTTTTTATACAACTTTCAAGTTAATGCTAAAATTTCAATGTATTCGACATTGAAATCTGTTGACATTGGAATTCAAATATTTTTTTAGCTTCACGCTAACATAGCAGGTTAGGAAGAGGGAATCTGTGAATCTAGAGTGAGGAAACAAAAATATTAAATATTTCATTTCCTCGAGTGGTTATCGAATCCACAACCTGTCGTGAAAATAAGTAGTGGCAGAATTTAACAGCTTTTGACTGTTAACTCAATAGTTTTGTATCCTTTCTTCACTCGAGACAATGAATTATTTCTGCTCTGATAAGACAAAGCGCATTAAGTTACAAAGACTTACCCTTCACTCATTTGCGAGAAAAAACGTAAAGCTGAAAAAAACTATATACTAAACTATACTAAGCTACTCCATTGAAATTCTGTTCAATAAAAATCTAATGTTGCGTCCATAAATCCGCATCCGTCAATGCGGATTTCATTGTCTTCACTACTTGAAGTCATTGTGGTTGGATTGTTATCGAATTTTACTCGTACGTGCGTGTGTATGTGTATGTATGTATGTGAAATATTACCCCTAACCGACATTTTAATATTAAATAACAAGTAAAATATTATTAAATTTACTCTTTTTGCAAATAAATATTGCTATTTGAGTTCCTTTATTTGAATAAGTATACCGGATGTTGAATATTTACCTCACTCTCATATAAATACGACGAAATCAGTTACATTAAATAATGATTTTTGAAAAACTGATTCAAAAAAATCAACCTTGTTCTTTTTTAATCTATAAATGTAGGTTGCTTTTATAATTTTACTTTATATAAGACCATAGCGTCTGACTGTAAATGCGACGGTTATGGGTTTGATTCCCTGCTCAGGGTTTTGTTTGGAGTGCCTTAACTCTGCCTACCCTATGTCTCTAAAGTTGAGTGTTGCATGAGGAGTGTCTTAATTCTAAGTTCCCTCTGTTGTTTTAGCTTCATGCATCTCCCAAACAGTAGAGAAAAGAGAGAAATTAGTATTCACATGCTTTTTACATTTCCCGTCATTTCGAGAAGTTGAAAAATTGAATTGAATTATCGAGGGATTGCGTCTTGGCAAAACTAAACACTTGGCCTGTGATAGCAAGCGAAGAAATGAAAATATAAAAGAAAGCATGAGTGGATGTAAAACCCACAGACGTCGCGTTTACAGTCACACGCTTACCCACTAGCCACCAGAGCCTCCTCCTACCAATACCACGAAATAAAATGTTTTCAAGGAAATATACCCTTTAGCCATTGTATTCATTAACTTTTATTAAAATATTCTCATTACATTCACAATTAAAATTACAAAATACGTTCGCGTAAATTCATTCAAAAACGAAAACGAAATCGCAGTGAAGCATTTAAATGAAGGCCTATTGTTCGGTTTAAATAAAGGGTTTGACATTATAGCTTTACATAAAGTTGTAATAGGCTACATGAAGTGATTCACGCAGAGCATCACGCTTTATCACGCATATAGCAGGGACCGCTAAGACACTCCGTTCTCTGCCATTCGAATGAATTACATTAATGATGACACCGCTTTTTGTCTTATAAGATAGCGGAAATGAATATAATTTATTTCCCAGAATGAGAATCGAAGCAGATTTAATTTCACGCAATTAACACTAATAACGGAAATACTCACAAAAATTCTATTCCTTCCCCATTTATACTATAAAATATATACATCTACAATAGTATACGCTATCAACATTAATCCTGTAACAGCCTTTGTTTCCGTATTCCAAATCACTTGCGGTCTTCTTAACTACTTTACTTGGGAATGAGTGGTTTGTTACCTTTACTTTACTTCTGTATGGGGATGAAACGAAATTACAATGTGAAATTACTGAAAAGGTCACTTCCTTGAGGACATTACAGTAAATGTGGAGGAAAATCAGTATTATTATACATAGTATTATATAGTAGCGACCCTCTCGCGACTTCGCCCGCTTAAACGTTTACAGTATAGTTGAATTATACAAAATCTTTACATAAATTGTAGCCTATTTGATATTCATTTATATCTGTTCTGTAGTTTTTGTGTTAAAGTGGAACATCCATCCTCACAAATTTTAACTTTCATAGCCTGCAGGTTGTATTTTCATAGCCTGCTGCGGGATAAAGCGTGAAGCTGGAAAAAAAAACACCCCAACAAAGTATATTTAAACATGAAAATTCTTAAATAAAGTGAAATTAGTAAACGTGCCCGTCGGATGTGCGCATCACTGTCCTATGCATAAAAACCCTTTTATCCCTTAGGGCACTGCTAAAGAGCTCCCACGGTACACGGTGTTACTTCAAGTCGAGGCAACGTCGGATTTACTTACTTTATATATATTTTTATGCATAAGTATATTTTTAACTGTGGTGTGTGGGTGTGACGTTAACACGGGCGGTTGTGGGTTTGATCCCGATTTGAAGGAATGAATTATTATTTATTAATATTTTCATTTCTTCGCTGTGGCACCAAGGCCCGTAGTTTCGCCACTCAACACGCAATGCCTCGAAATATTCAACGGAAAATGGGGAACGGAGTATCTTAACACTAGGCTAACGGTGCCTACTCTGCTGTGTGCGGGATAGAGCTAAAAATAATTAAATTTATTTATTTTTAATTTAATATTTCATTAGGTCGACTTGTGACTTTTATTATATAAGAAACAATATGATACAGTTGCAAAATAACGAGACGTATGCAATATAATATATCATCCAGTTGGTACAATGATGAAGCCTCTGTCTGAATAGAACTCTTTGTCTCGACACCAGAGAGAAGAAATAAAAATATAAATTTAAATAAATATTTCATTTCTTCGAGTGGGGATCGAACCCATAACCAGTCGATTTTGCAGCACGGTAATGTTTGCTATTTACCAAACAGCGTCATCTATTGAAATATTGTAGTATAAGTAATATAAAATATTAATAGCTATATAATAGTGTCTACCTCTAGACACTACGTTCCCCCTGCCTATCCTGCTTTATGCAGGATACTACGTGAAGCTATAAAAAATCTTTTTCATTGAAATGCAGAGTTGAATTCAAAAAGGACAGTTAAAAAAAATAAAATAAAACAAAATTGTTTCATCTACAGCGCCATCTATAAGTGCTTAATGAAAAATAATGACATTGTCTAAACTCAAATCAAGAATCAAAACATGCAAATTCCCAAAAGGCTTTACAGATGTCGTTACTGACAAAACCTAAAATATAGTTTATGAATAATTTTCTCATAATTATGTGCCGTTGGAAGACAATTCCTCAAAACCACAATGTTAGTCACTATAAACTTACTATAAGCGATATCCGGCATACAGCATACACTGCTGTAGTGCCGAAAAAGAGTTTTGAGTCGAATCAACACCCATAAACGTCGTCATCATTTATAGTCAAACATTACGCCGCTCAGATAGCTTAAATGAATTAAGCGGATATGTTGCACTGTCAAATTTGTCAGCAATATAAGAGTAAATAAAACATCTTCATATTAAAAAATCTATACTTTTAATATTTACACGTTACAGTTATATGTATTAACTATAGAACTTATTGTATATTAATGAAGACAATTTCAAAAAATCCTTTACAAAAATTTTATTAAGTCTCATGATTTTTCATTTCTTATGAGTTTTCGATTTTATTCAAAAATTACACAGAAAGAATTAAAATTACTTTCGAACTATAAAATATCATGTAATACAATAGACATAACAAACATACTTGGTTTAAAATAATCTTCATTAATATTGCTCAAATGTATCTTATAAAACTTACTTTTTATATGCAAATAGTAAGTCTAATATAAAAAAATACTCTTTTTCTTATATATAAAATCTCCATATCACAATATAGATTCAGTACATCGCCCTCAAAAGTTCGAGGAAAAAGTTCTGAAAGTATATATTATATTTATTTAAACTTAATATAACCCATTAAATGCATTTTTTTACGAAATAACTTTACTATATGTAGAATATTTCAGTAACATAACCTTATCTGTCTATTAATATCGTTAATATAGTTTAAAATCTGCCGTTTTCAGTATAAAAGAGAGCATTGCTTAAAAGCCTTCCGAAAACTATTTTAAAGTGTACGGAACACTAACGTATAGAGTTTTTTTTTTTACTTTAGTGATATTTAAAATTTTCTCTATTTTGGGGAAAACATTCTAGACTTAGCTTATTATTTCCCTAATAATTACGATTTTCAAAATGTGAGTATCATATTTTCTATAATTAGTTCACCAATTTATCATCTAAATTACGTAAATATCTACTTAAAGATTCCGATGTACTTTGCAAGATGCTCAAGCCCAATCTGTATTTGAATTCAACCAGTCTTTTAATAAAGTCGAATATACCACCATTTGTTAATGGAGGGTATGTAATAACTTCTGGTGCATACGTTGGCTTCGGTCGATGTGGTACAAATGGAATAGATGGCGTTGTTTCAGACTTGGCTTCAGTTGTAGTTTCTGTTTTCACGTTTTTAACTGTGGAATCCTTGGAATTGCTATCAACTATCAAAGGACTATATTCTTCCTCCAATTTTGTTGTTGGGAACACTTCGTAAACTTTAAAAGATTTAGTGGTTACATCTAATTCGTTGGACATGTCAGTTTCTGTGTTTTGTTTCTTGTCATCTATTGGGAGAGTTGAAATACTTTCAATAACTTCATTTTTTATTGTACTTGATACATCTGTTTGTTCTTCCTTACTTGGATCTACTGATACAGCGTAAACAGTGAAAACATTCTTCGTTTCGGGTGTTGTTGCGTCATCTTTTTTTAATGCTATCATTTCTACAGGCGAGGGTGATATTGGTCCAAATAATCCATCGTCAATTTCATTGCTTATAAAAATCTCGTTGTCTTTATTTTCTCTAGCTGCTTTCAGAATTTCTTCAATTGAACCAACGACACTCCGTTTGCGAAGTACATTTCTGCGTCTTCTACTTAATTTCCTTGGTCCATGCTCAGGTACTACTACTGGCGTTGCTGATTCAGTTAATTCCTTTGGTACATTTCCTACTACGAATTTATTATCAGCTGTTCTAAGGTCAGTATTAGTTTCATCTGAATATTTGTCGTTTTCCGCTTCTTCTGCCTCACTATTTGAACCTAAGTACATCGATGTAGGGGAATAAGTCACAGGGCTACTAGTTGATTCACCATAAAATTGAGTATCATACGGGTATACAGGTTTGAAATCAGCGTCTCCGGAAGGTTTTACACCATATACTACAGAGCTTGACATGTCACTTCCATATGACGATATAGCAGAAGGTCCTGTTTGAGGAGCTGCATATATAGGTTCCACAGCAGGATAAGGTGTATACGTTTGAGGTTTTTCATATTTCTTTTCTGTCGTGTATGCATGACGAGTTTCATACTGGTAGCGATTATAATTAATAGGTTCAGGATATACAGCACCATGTGCTATACCTGTCTTTTGTTGAGGATAATGCACATTACGATTTGGATCATAATTGTTAGCTACTTGACGATATCTTATATCTTGATCTTTTTTGGCTGGCTGATATCTGTTTATGTAAGCTGTTTGGCCGGCGTAAGGATTGAATTTTTGCTTTGAATGTATAGGCATACCAGCAAGGACAGTTCCAAGCATTTCTTCTTCAGGTTGTCCATTACCTTCACTTGCGTATTCCTCGGCATTATGCCTGTAAATATCGTCCTTTTTATCGACTTCAATAGTACGCCTTACTGGTGTAGCGAAAGGATACAAAAAGTAACTGGCAATACCTACAAGACCAGCCAGTCCTATGACTCCGACACCGACTGACGGCATTACTTCTCTAGAAAGGTAATTGTATATTTGTGTAGTAAATGGCCCCGTACCGGTATTTGGTTTCTTTGTAGTCTTATTTACTTTTGTTTTATTGGCAGTTTTGTTTGCAGTTTTGACTTCTGTTGAAACTGATGTTTCTGTTGAACTTTCAGCGACGGGTTTCGTGGTTTTGCGTTTCTTTGTTTTCGTTTTCTTTTTGTTTGATGATCTTTTAGGTTTTTTAGTTGTCGTAGCAGGTGTACTAATTTCTAACTCAATTTCTTGTTCCTTAGGTTCTGCGGGCAACAGCGCTGACTCACTAAAAACTGGAGCTACTGAAGTTGTTGTAGTACTTACTTTAACTTTATTTTTATTATTTTTCTTGGCTGGTTTCGATGTTGATTTTACAACGGGGGTGACAGAAACTAGTGGCTTTGTAGTAAGTGCTTCAGTTGATGGCGCTAAAGTGGTTGTACTAACTGTACTTGTACGAGTAGCAGAATTTTTATTTTTTTGAACGTTAGAAAGTACAGTATCCTTAATTTTATTATAAACATTTTCGTTTATTGCTGAACCTCCAGCTATTAAGTCAGCTTTGTTTGTGCTGCCAATAATCGGTCGTTTTGGGTTTGATATTTTGTTTTGTGGCTTTTTCGTTTTATTTTTGCTTACTACTGGTTTTTGTTTCTTTTGAGTTTCTTCTATCTTTGTTGGTTCCGTTGAAACAGAATCGTTATCTTTGTTGACAGGATTGCTTAATAATATCCAAGTAGATATTCCTTCTTTAGTTGTTGAAGACTCATTTGACGCTTCTCTGTTTTCTAATTCCAATTCTTCCATCGTGACTGGTACTGCGACACCTGCATGCGAATTTTCTACTGATTCATTGCTGTCGTCCTTTCTAGTTTTAATCTTTTGTTTCTGAGCGATCTGCGTTTTTAATTTTGGTGGTATTCTGATGTCTGGCACCGCTGCAATTGTATGAGTTTGGTTATTTTTGTCTAGTAATTGTGTTGCAACTTTTTTAATAGATTCTCCAATTATTGGTAACTTATTCTTGACGTCTCTAGCAGTATTTTCGTTTGTTGGCATATCATTTTTCTTTTCATGACCCTCGTTGATACTGAAATTTAAAAAAAAATAGTTTAGAGGTTGTTATATATTATGTAAGGATATCTTTGCTGTTTTTATGAAAACAATTAAAGGAAACCTTCAAAATGAAACAAATGTTTTATTTATTCAATACTTTATTAAAAAATAAATAAATTGAACTTGTAATTATATGCTTCATTATATATGTACAAAGCTCCTAAGAATATCACAAATATTACTTCATTTAATTAATATATTATATATAAAAAAAATGTAATAGATATAAAAATATAATATGTTATGATGTGAATATTATGAATGAATTTGAATTTTATGAAAAAAAATGAAAATTTTCATTTTCTTTCATTATGAGAACTTAAGATTTAAGCATTTAATATAAGATAATTTATGTACAGTTGTTACAGTTCTAAAGAAACAGCCAAAAATATTACCATATTTTTATCTGCAACATTACTTTAGAAAAAAATATACTTTAGTAATATGTTTGAATTTTATAAGAATAAAAGTGTCAATGTAAAATTACAACTAATGTTTATTTTTTTAAATAAGGTAAAGTCTTCATCCTATACCATATGGGTATAATACTTTTAAAGTTTACTTATACGATTAGTAATTGGGACTGTAAAGTTAAAAAAGGTGAAAATATTGCGATTTGGGAAGAATATTTAATATACAAATTAAATATATCATAAAAATTATTTCGCTTTATGAAGGCCAATCATGGCGCAAGGGCACAAAATGTGTCCATAAACGCGACTGGTTGTGGGTTTCAATTGCCACTCGAGGAAGTAAAATATATATATATTTTTTTTCGAGGCAAAGCGCGGCGTTGAGTTCCGCCACTCAGAAATGAGAATGGAGTGTCTTATGTGCTTCATGTGTATTATGTGCTTATCCTGCTATGTCCGGGATATAGTTGACGCTCAAAAAAAACAACAAATATTACTCTGCTATATGCATTTCGAAAGTAATCATTTTGTATTTTGCCATTTTTCTTTAACATGAACTCTATGAAATGAAAATAAATTTATTACTAATAAAGAGCAAGAGAAAAATGTTATTAATTTAAAGTCCTCCGAAACATAACTTTCATGATTAGGTATCTCCTATTGTCGGGGTGAGTAAAAAAATAATAGATCTGTCCATCCATTTGTGACAGACCAGAGAAACATCTACATTATAAATATGTATATACAATATACATAAACAAATCGCCGATAAATAATATTCGATTACCTATATAAAATACACGCTTTAATGAGATTGATTCAAAATCCAAATCTATCTCGACGCCTTTATGTTATTTTATCACAAAATTATGAGATTTTTTAAAAAGTGTGTGTACAAATTTATAATTTCATTTCTTTTTTTTCTTCCGATTTTTGTGATTATTATTATTATAATTTCTTCTGTGAACGTTTAGGTTCTTGGTTATTGACTTTAATAGATTTGCTACAACATCAAACCATGGAAACTGAAAGTAAACGCTGTGATTATCCATAACGCTTCTCATACTTGGCTGCCATTTTCTATTATTAGGAAACGAATTTAAATACCAAGCTTTGTTGTAATCGTCCCATTCCCAGTACGGCTTATAAATCTGATATTCTGGTAATTCTCTAGCAGAAAAGGCCCACGGTGTAAACAGAGCTGCTAAACCTGAAGCACCAGCAAATAATAAAATAATTGGGGTTAAAATAAACGATAAAGCACTAAAACTGAACGGATTGATAGCTGCTAGCCAACTAAATACGCTAATAGCGGGCTTAAAGAACTCTATAACAGAGGAAAAAATATCATCGTCATCATTTGGTCGACCTGGTTTTGTGTATGTGGATAGTGCAGAAGTAGGAGAAGCAAAATTAGCTGGTTCTGCTGATTCTGCTTCTACATTGTTAGCAGCATTATAATTTGATAATTCCAATTCTTCATTGGAAACATCTTCAGTTTGCTCATCATTTTCTTGTGATTCTTCATAGTCAGCCGGTACTTCATCACTACTAGAATCATCTAGCGGTAAGCCAAAAACATCAGTTAAAGTTGTATCTGTATCTTCCTCAGACTCAACTACAACATTTTTGTTTACAACATTAGTGTTGACAGCTATGTTAAGGTCAGGACAAGCTTCCTTGCCTTGACCTTGAAAAGTATTATTAAGAGTTACAAATATAGTAGGACAATCGTCAGAGGAACCGCTATATTGTTCAGGTCTAATGACTATTCTGTCTGTGTAACCCATTACAGGTGGAAATGTTGTTACATCAAAAGTATTTGAGGGATATGGGGAGAAGTTATTAACGCTGTGGTAACTGGGTGGGTCTTTTGGTTTATTAGCTTTTATAGGTTTTTTATTAGGCCTTTTATTGGGTTGGTAATTAATGTGGTCAGGCCAAGGCTTTGGGTATCCAACATTTGTTATAATAGGTGTCGGCCTAGGTGTTGTAAAGACATAATTTGGACGTGTTACATAAGGATCTGCTATGTGAACATTAGAAGAATATATATGAGATTCTTCATATTGTGGTTGGGGCTTACTGTATGTAACAGTGTATTGTTTATTATTTAACTGTGTATACAATAAGTTTTTAGTATTTTCTGTAGATTCATCATGCATTTCAGTACTAGTACTAAACGGTATATTTACACTTGTTAATGTATTTACTAAAGTACTTTCCCTTTCTTCTGATATAGTAGTGTCGTGGGAAATGTCTGAGTCATCATACTTTGTATTGTCCGTCCATTTCGTAACAACCTTTTTAATCACGGGCTTGTTTGCATTTTTTATAGGAAAAAGTTCGTTATGGTAATTTGTATGTTTTAGATTGTTTTGTGTTGCATGATTTAACCTAATTTTACTTATTTTACGTATAACACGACTTGTTCTTAATTTTGGGTTAATAAAGGATACATTTAAATTGTTAGCACTCTCTAAAGATATATTATCGACTAAAGATGTCCTACTTAAATTGTTTATGTTGTTTAACCTTAAAATATGCTCAAAGGGTAATTGAAAACTAACATTACTATGCTTATAACTATACCTTGGTGTGACATCGGTTGATTTATCGATGTCAACATTAACTTCTAAAGTAGTTGATTCGATTTGAGGTCGCGAATATACAAGCTGAGCAAATAAAACTAACACTAAAACTAGAGTCCACTTTACACTATCACTTTTTTGCCGCGACATTTTTGACGTCACGAACTGTACCTGAAATCAAAAGAAAAAACATATTAGCACTCTTTTTTATTTCCTTATTAAAAAATAAATGAAATATAATAGTAGGTATCGTTTTGCACGTAGTTCTCCAAACGATATTATGTGTTGCACGCAATGTATACGTGTATATATTTTTTTAATTTGTAACTTCCGCTGCATCCCACACATATAACACAGAGAGAGTGAACGTTCCCATCCCTCTTTCGTTCCCCAATTTCCGCTGAATTCTGGGGCATTGCGCGTTTAGTAACGAAACTCAACGCCGCACTTTGCTTCGTTACCAGAGCGAATAATAAAAATATGGATATTAGTGAAGTTATATAGATATTACAGTTTGACGGTTTTCCCCGTATTGCAGGTAGACGAAAGGGAACCTGTGTTTAGACACGGCTTCAGAAATAAAGTGGCCATATCAAAATATTTTTTAAGAAATAACTTTATATTTATACATTAAAGTGAAATATAAAATATCGAAAATACCGTTGTCCACAACGGGAATTATAAAGAAAAACATATAATATATAAACCTTTCGAATAGGTAAACTGAATCCGTTATCTAATTAACGTCGTATGATATTCCGTTATAACGAGTAATATTCATAACTTCCTGTATTAACAACGTTGTAAATTATTTGACGTACAAAAAATGAAACATGTAGCTCTTTATTTTGAATAAAATTATTTGTAATTTGAAATATAATTATTTTTAAAGTTTAAGTAAGAAAAGAAAAATATATAGCGTACAATTTAGAAAAAATACCAAAACATACGATCCACGTGTCTCAGTATGTCCACTTGTCTCAGCATCGTGTAGCATTTAGATAGATTTAAATCACTCCGTTAAGACACTTCGTTCCTCACTTTCCATCCAAGTTTCGAGACGTATAGTATATGTATACTTATAGGATAGCATTGGAACGCTACGCCTGGCTTTTGACCATAACGATTTCATTTCAGAACATAATTTATTCCTTCGAGTGGGAGTCAAACCCACAACCGTCGCGTTTAAAGACTCTCCTGCTCAAGCCTTTCTCATATAAATATAAATATTTACTTAAAAATATTATGGTTGATGAGAATATGAAAATCAAATATTGTTATTCAACAAACTCACTTTTGTGGTTGGGAAGACACTTTCATTTGCGCATAATGTCTACCCAGTTGTGACGCATGAGCTTTGTTAATAAAAGTTTCCTTGTATTTTGTTTAGAACAAAGCTTTTTAGTTTTAATACAGAAAGTACTAAATATTTAAGTTGATTGTGTTTTGATTTAATAAAAAAAAGAATGATAATAATTTAAAAGTTCTTCCGGGTGGAAATTCAACCCAGGCCCACTGTATCACAGTCAGGCTTGTTAACTCTATCTAAACGTTTTTTTAGCTTTACCTGTATCCTAGCAAATAGTATCGTAGGCATAGCAAATCATTT
Source organism: Heliconius melpomene melpomene (assembly GCA_000313835.2). Lineage (NCBI taxonomy): Eukaryota > Metazoa > Arthropoda > Insecta > Lepidoptera > Nymphalidae > Heliconius > Heliconius melpomene. Next base: position 41,282 of record HE671389.1, read on the forward strand.
TTTTTATACGTAATTACAGTTATATCTTTTAATATATTAAAATTTCTAGTACAAGATAAGACTTGAAATGGGGACAGAAAACAACGTGTAAAGTTATTTCTTTTTATTTTTCATCTTAAACATTTTTTACGTTATCGTGACATTTCGTTACGGAAAGGCTAACGACCTAACGGCCCTGACCGAAACCGGAATAACATTACTGACCGAATAACGAAACTAGTTTGCAGTCTCCGATTTAGAGGTCTTTACCAAATATTAATGCGGCTTTTAATAAAGCTGTATTTATAATTTAGTATTTATTAATTTCAATTCAATCAATAAAAACATATAAGAAAAGTTTATATATGGCTTGAACGCGGAGTCGAGTTTCGGTACTAAAGGGGAATGGTCTGGAAAATTGTGAAGAAATATCAATATTATCTGTCTATACTAATATAATAAAGCGGAAGAGTTTGTTTGTTTGTTTGTTTGTTTGAACGCTAAGATCTCTGGATCTACTGGTCCGATTTTCATTGTTTTTGTTTTGTATGAAAGCTGCATTCTTCAGAAATGCTATAGGCTATATAACATTACATTACACATATATACTAATATATTTTAAAGTACATTCTAATTTGACATGCAATTTATTCTGCCATGTTAATAACAACCGTCGTTGCTACGCGACCGCTACCGCGACGTTTTGATATTCATCCTTATGAAAATAAATATAATAGTCACTTTTAGCATTTTATCTAGATTGAAATTATAGTTTACAGTATAACATACTAATAAATAATTAAGGACATGTCACTGATTCCAAATGACCTAGCCACCTAGCGGGCGGCATAGTATGACCGACGCGAACGGGCAGATGACGTTGACGATTTTGATTTTATAAATTTTCATACATTTTCGAACTTTATTTGTTGTTTATAATTAATTTAAAATACACTTTGATTCTCTTCTTATTTTATTTGATATTTCCCGCTAAAATTATCCTACTTAATAGAGAGAAATGTTTAGTTATTTCGTAGAGTCGATATCTATGTACGCACGCACGGAAAACTTTAGGTACTTTTTCTAATATTAAGAATACCTATCCTTTAGTTACTTTTAATCCTTTTGTTAGTTCATTTCAATAACTCAGATATTTTTTTCTAATAATGTGTATCTACTTATTATTCTTTTTGATTATTTGAGCTTATATTTTCTTACTAATTCTATTGAGAATTGAAAATAATTTCATGAATATATTTAATAAATATTCTTATAGTTGAAGCAGGCGTAGCTGCGTCCGGGTCCACTAGTACTAATATAATAAAGCGGAAGAGTTTGTTTGTTTGTTTGTTTGAACGCTAAGATCTCTGGATCTACTGGTCCGATTTTTATTGTTTTTGTTTTATATGAAAACTGCATTCTTCAGAAGTGCTATAGGTTATATAACATTACATTACACATATAAACTAATATATTTTAAAGTACATTCTAATTTGACATGCAATTTATTCTGCCATCTTAGTAACAACCGTCGCGTCGCTACGCAACCGTTATCGCGACGTTTTGATATTCATCCTTATGAATAGACACTCTTAACATTTTATCTAGATTGAAATTATAGTTTACTGTATGGCATTCTAATATATAATTAAGGAGATGTCACTGATTCAAGAACAAGCAGATGACATTGACGGTTTTATAAATTTTCATACATTTTCGAACTATTGTAAATGTTTATGTAATTAATTGCTGTTTATAATTAATTTAAGCTACACTTTGGTTCTCTTCTTATTTTATTTGATATTGCCCGTTAAAATTATCCTACTTAATACAGAGAAATGTTTAATTATTTCGTAGAGTCGATATCTATGTACGCACGCACGGAAAACTTTAGGTACTTTTTCTAATATTAAGAATACCTATCCTTTAGTTACTTTTAATCCTTTTGTTGGTTCATTTCAATAACTCAGATAATTTTTTCTAATAATATGTCTCTACTTATTATTCTTTTTGATTATTTAAGCTTATATTTTCTTACTAATTCTATTGAAAATTGAAAATAATTTCATGAATATATTTAATAAATATTCTTATAGTTGAAGCAGGCGTAGCCGCGTCCGGGTCCACTAGTAATATAATAAAGCGGAAGAATTTGTTTGTTTGTTTGTTTGTTTGAACGCTAAGATCTCTGGATCTACTGGACCGATTTACTATGTTTTTGTTTTGTATGAAAGCTGCATACTTCAGAAGTGCTATAGGCTATATAACATTACATTACACATATATACTAATAAATTAAAATATTTTCTAAATTGACATGCAATTTATTCTGCCACGTTAATAACAACCGTCGTTGCTAAGCACTGGTTTGCAAAGTTTCTTTGTTGTTTTAAGAAAACGTCACCCAAAATGAACTTATATATTGATATTCATCCTTATAAAAATAAATATATTATATAATATTTAATAAATATTCTTATAGTTCAAGCAGGCGTAGCCGCGTCCGGGTCCACTAGTTCATTTATAATTTTAATTATTCGATCGTAATTGAGCTTTTTAATTTTATGTCGACGTAAATATTTAAAATTACTTAAAGCTTACTAAATATATAAACGACAATTCAAATACCTACATAAAAACTTAAAAGCTCACAAATTTCAGATATCGTTGAACTCTTTTGTATGAAAAGTCAATAAAATGCTTAACTTTTTAATTTTTATACAAATATAAATTTGACAATGTTATATGCGATTCATCAATCAATATCCACTCCTAATTATTTAAAAAAATGTACTGACAATATATAATGTTCAGAAAGTAGGGGCGGATTTGTAAGATTTGTTAATATCAAAAACCGTCACGATATTTTGTCTCTTTTCTGATCCCCATTCATAGCCCAAGCGCTTTTGTTTTCGCTTTGCTTGTTTAGCTTAACTCTATATCTTAACAGGATAGGCAGCAGGAACCAAGAAAACTTAGTTTTAAGATACTCCGTTTCAAGTAAGAATCTAGGAAAAACTGAGGTGATACTTGTTCTGTAAAAAAGGCTGTGAAGTCCGGCGTTGAGTATCGCCGCTAATGATCAAAGCGGATAATAAAGATAAAAAATTATAACAATGAAAGTAATATTTAGACTCGTTTAACTTAGAAAAGAATTCAAATCTAATTGAATTAACTGAACTTGCTGATGATTCATTTCAGTCGGTTCATTAGGTTCTTATAAGATATGGAGATATCCTTTTAGCAGCAACCTACTTTTACTTTTATAGACTTTCATTCAGTTTCTTTGAACATATCATATTCTTTCTCTTACTTATGTAATATATTTAGTATATAATGTTAAAAGTGACAAGGCTTTAAAAATATTAAACAAAAAAAAAATAGTTAAACTTAACGTGGTCTTATTAGAAAACAAATTATATTGTAAGTGACATACTAAATTTAAGGCAAAGCGTGTTGAATTCCACTGCACAACATGGAATGCCTCCAGAATTCGATGGAAACTGAAGATTAGAAGTGTCTTAATAGGAACAGAGTGCTTTAACACTAGGCTCCCAGGTTCCCTATGCCGGGCGGAGTAGATGAATTCAACACTGCGTTTTTCCTCGTCATCAGAGGGAAGAAATAAAAAAGAATACATATTTCATTCCCATTTCAATACATTTACTACATAATTATATTTTTATGATTGACTCTACATCTATACTACAGCATTAAATAAAGACTCTATTAAAAAAAATCTTCAAGAACTTCCTTAACATCAAAATATACATTAAATTTAAGCTTAACACGGCAAACCTAATATAGTTTGCCTTTTCTGTACATGGAAAACCAGCGGATCGAGTAGAAATGAGAACGCATTCCGATGCGCGCGTCTCCAGTTATATGATTAACATAATGGTCATGGTCGGCATATCTTGGGTTCAATTCATAAGATGCTGCGAGAACGTTTTTCAATAAAAAATCTTTGATCTTTTTAATGTTTTAAGTTTATTTAAGGGTATTTTAGTTTATTTATTTCTTAGTTTTAGGATGATTGTGTGTAATTTTTGTTATAATATATATGTTATAATCATGGCGTGGTCGTGCCTTCTTTTCCCATTGCACTTATATTATTTTAAATTTAATTAGGCAAAGCGAATTGCAAAAGAATAAGCTTAGCTTGCTAAAAGAGGCACGCTAAAAACTATTACTTATTATTATATATTTCTGTATACTATATACGAACGTATATTATTCTTGACATAAGAAATATTTTGTACTAAGAAACTTATATTTAATGTTTTGAAATAAAATAAGATATAAATAACAGGCCAATCCGCCTAAAATTTAAGTGGTTATCAATTTTAATTTTTCTGTCGCTTTTACGCAACATCGGGGGCAATTAGATGAAGATAATTTTTAGTAAGAAAAAATTAAAAATTACTTTTTTATTTAACCTTATTATTATTTTGTCGAATACTTCGTTATTTATACTGTGTGTACCTTCAAAGAACCTATGTTTACAGTCCATTTTATTGCAATAGAGAGCTCAAATTGCAACATTCGTAAGTATCATTCTAAGGATTTGATGTTTCCCAACCCACAGACTAAAGTACTCTTAGAAAATTAACTTAGAAAATTGAAATTTGACATGCAAGTATAGGGAAGCACTGAAAGACGATTTCTTGAAATTCTTATACTTTACGTTCTTAACTTACATGCTTTTTCCTGTTGTTTTCCTTTTAATTTTATCAATAGTCGTTTTTAATAAGTCAAACTAAAATATATCCAAAAGAGAAGTGACTCATTTCCAAGACAAATAATATTAGATTACTGGGAAGTCTCAGCAATTCTAATCAAACAAACTTACAACAAACTTAAACAAAGTAGCGGGCGACGACTAGTATACATATTTATTTACCTCCAAGTACTTTGGGGTTAACAAACACGTGTGTTGTCACCGTAATAACAGAGCGATCCACGGAAACGCTTTCCAGCTTATGTCACTGTATGGGCGGTCGCCATTGTAATGATAGAGTCCTATGATACGCTTTATTTATTTCCTTCGAAATATTATTACTGTGTTACAAAATGTATGTGAAAGGTGTGTGTGTCTTTTCCGTTACATTATAGAAGCTATGGTAGAGGAGGATTGCGCTTGCTTGTAATCGTCGAGGTCGTGTGTTCAATCCCAGATCGAACGAAAATTATATTTAAATTATTTTTATTTTTGTTCGTTTCGGTCGTTTTAATAATAAAAAATAAATTACTTTGGAGGACAACGAAGCAATTTTTTTATATTTTGACAGTAACGACTTACTTTTTTTTATATATACGATAATCTTAATTTCATTTTGTATTTTTCTAGAAAGAATCAATATGTATATTGTATTTATGTTTATTTATGTACCTGCCTTTTTATTTTAATTTTTATTTTCACTACACTGTTTTGTCTTTTTCGCTATTTTGTACTTATTTACCTACACAGATTGGGTGGAAGAGAACTCGTCTAGAGATAATCCACTGTTGTAAATGAAATTACTGAATGTGTACTCTATTATCTATGAGTTACTATTATTAGTGCCATAAAGAATATACATAAGTATAATAGTTTAATAAGTCGAATAATTTTTGCTCATTTCTCAACAAACATTCGAGATAAGAACCCAACACCTTTATTGTTAAGCCAATAACCACTGTACCATAACAATCAACAAATGAAAGTTCATAAGACTAATTTAGTATAGGAATCAATTGTTTTAATGTCATAATGTCTGGTCCCGTTGCTTCACGAATTGTATGGAATGTAGAACATAGCCTTAAATGCCCACTTTGTTCTATAACCTAGTTGAGTGACCTGATTCATGTTGATTTATCTTAACACATTCGTGAGGTAACTATAGAGAAGTAAGTGACAAATCACTTCGCGAATAATCTATTTTCTGACCATTTTTAGAGTTTCGACCTTTAGACGAGTTTAGTCGAGTTTTAGACCTTAAAAAATTAGACTCGCACTTAACCAGTTTTTTTTCTTTGCCATATATAATGTATTAATATTATATCTGAGTTGTTAATATTATATCTGAAATATCACAGGCTGAATGGTCAAGGTCTTTTTTTTACATCCCACATCCTACGGTAAGTTTGGTAGAGTGACGGAACTAACACCGCATTTTGTCTTATAACCAAAGCGAGAAAATTAAATTAATTCGTTCCCTCGAGTGGGGATCGAACCAATGACCATTACTTAAATTAGAATTGGCTATGCCGTCACGACGGCCTCTTTAATAATTCATTATTAATAATTAATTAAATAATACTGTAGATATTAAAACAAAATTGTTTTTAAAACTAGAGCAATATATGAAAACTTTGAATAGTCGATAGTTCGGCACCGGCTGCTGTTTTCTCTACCAAGATGTGTATAAGCTAAGACAGAGCGAAAGTAACCCTAATATCGGGAAACACAACACTGACCACAGACCTACATTCAATAGAGATGCCACTTTCACCTACTTTTGCCATTTTGTGTAATGCAATATGCTCTTGTTGGATTCACGCATTATCCCGTGTGTAGCAGAGGGAATCAAGTGTTAAGACATTAGAAGGTGTTCTTCACGTATCACCCAAATTTTCAAAATGTGTTGCGTGGCCGCCATGCTTTGTTTTGATACCAGAGCGAGGTATTTGCATTGCAAAAGGCATTTGAACGTGGTGGGATTTGAGCCTGGGCTTTTTAAAAAATAATTATATAACGTGCTACCATATATATTATTTTTTCAAAGTGTTTTTATTATTGTATTTGTATTTGGTATATCTAACATTTGTAATGCAGTTTTTTAAAAAACAAAAACTATAATATTAATCAAATATTATACTGAAATCAGCTAGTACATACGAGTATGTATATGAAATATGTAATTAATCATCCTAGTTGAAGTTCGGTTTACAAAAGCAAACATAATTTAAAATATAACAAATTACATTAGAATTACAAAGACTAAAACATTATACGAGTATTATGATTTGACTTGATTTTGCTCGCAATAATTATCGTATAAAAAGTCGTTTTATTATTCGTTTGATTATTTTGCATCTACCTAGATATATAATATATCCAGTGGGAGTTCCGTAATAATATATAACCTATATTTTGCTCTATATTCCCTTGTTAGTCCCATGAAAATCGGTTCAGCTTTTCCGTAATTTGTAAGTAATTGTGTGCATTTGGAAAAACAATTTTGAAATCTTAGAGAGACACTTCAATTTTATTTAAATATGTATATTAAATTATCTATTCGTAATATATAAAGTACTTGAAATTCAAACTGAATAAGTAAGAAATGAGTCATGTTATAGTAATTAGGTTTAGAGAAATCTCTTCTAGTTCTAGCTATCACAACTTACATAGTTACATACCTTCCTTTGGAAGGTCTGAGTTAATTTAGAACGTTAGTAAGAGACTTATACTTATAAAAGAGGTAGAGTCGAATGTAGGAAATGCAAGCTTCATTATAGTATTTGAACTTTTTAGTTTTTTTTTTAAATTTTAGCACCGAATTCGATACAACAAAAAATGTATTTTTTTAAATTAATAAATATCAAAATATGCCTTGCCTCGTTACCAATTGTTATTTTATTAATATTTTACTTAAGTGTATTTTAACGACTGCCTATGTATTTTATTATCAAATCTTATACAAGATGTAGCAAAAAACAGTATGTAGTTGCTGTATAATATTATAAAATAGCTTTACGCTCTTTACCCTAATATACTACGTACTATATTTTTTGGGTATTGAATTGCTTTGGAAATAGTCTCCTATGTACTTTTTTGTAACGGAACATCAGGTATTTAATAAAATGTATTTTTATTGGTACCGTATAAAATATTATTTTTAACTCTCCTCACTTCCTATACCCCTCGATATTAACCTTTTCCATAAATTCTTAAATTTCCCAAATAAAAAAAAAGTAAATTTAAATCAAAACAATTTCTAACTTACCGTTACAAAAACCCGTTGGTGCACACACGCGTTGGACACAAGGTACACGATTCAACTGTCAGCTTCTACGACCAACGGTATATCGGACTACTTCCGATGCAGTACTTGTTTTACTTATACGAGTATATTAACGATACGATAACTTTATTTATATGATAAGATTTTTGATTAAGGCAGAGGTGCGACGTTAGTGGGTTCGATTCCCATTAGGGATAATAGATTATTTTTATTTGATCGCTCTAGTAAACAAAACTCGACGTGGAGTTGCGTTACTCTACTCGATTAAAGATTTGAAAATTAAACGAAAACTGGGAAACGGAATTGTCTCAATAGGAACCGAGTGTCTTAACACCAAATTCGTTCTGTCTGCCGTTCCCCACCTTCCCCAAATTGTACGGCGAAACTTTATTTGTGCACAGAACTCCACAAATTGGAAAATGTGATATTTAATGCCCTTAAGTTTTTAATTATAATAATACTAGTGGACCCGAGCGCGGCTACGCCCGCTTGAACTATACGAATATTTATGAAATTATTTTCAGTTTTCAATAGAGAGATGCGTTAAGCAAGCTCATTTTGGGTGACGTTTTCTAACATTAAACTTTGCAAATCGTTGCTTAGCAACGGTGGTTGTTATAAACCTGGCGGAATAAATCGCATGTCAAATGAATAAGTATTTTAATATACTGATATATATCAAAAATATTACAAATATGAGAAAAAAAAGTATCCTATGTTCATCCCGAGACACTCAAGTATATCTATATGAGTATTTTATCACAATTAAATTAGCGGTTTGGCCCTGATTGCGTAAAAGACAGACAGACAGACAGACAGACAGACAGACAGACAGACAGACAGACAGACAGAGTTACTTTTGAATTTATAATATAGGTATGGATTATATCTGCATAGTATAAAAGTTTCCGATTCTAATTCATTATTAATAAATATTTCATCAAGTGCGCCCATCAGCTTCCTACCAAAAATATTAATAACAAAAATAATTTTAAAAAATTAATCATCCCCAAGTGAGTATCGAACTTATAACCAATGCCTCTCGACCACTATCCTGCTATGACACGTTGGACACATGTCATAAATAAATATTTTTAAAGTGTAAATATTATTGAAGCTGCCGTGGCGCAAGAGGTGACAACACGCAGAACTGTCATTTTTACATGCGAGCGAATGTAAACGTGACAGTTTTGGGTTCGATTGCCACTCGGAGGAATGATATGTTTAATATTTTCATTTCCTCGCCCTGCTGGTAACTCAACACTTAAGTGGTGGACCATTCGACACGTAAAGCCTCCAAAGTTCGGCGGAAAGTGTCCCGGGTGCCTTCTGCCTACCCTGCTACGTGCGGGATACAGCGAGAAACTAAAAAATATATATTTATTACAACGCGTGAGGTATATGAGCGTGTAAAAGTGGGGTTTTACTAACACACAATATGAATAATTAAGGAAGAAAAATAACGCGTCATTTTCTTTGTTTATCAATTCAACGTTTTAGCGATCATTGACCTTTAAGTAATAATTTAAACAAATCCTTTATATAAATGGTATATGACGATTGTAAATTGTTCTATCACTGGCTAAATTCAATTGTCACGCTTTACCTCCTTATCTGAGCGAGGAAATGGAAATATTAAATATTTCATTACCTTCAGTGAGAATCGAACCCAAAACCGTCGCGTATACAGTTGCGCCACTACGAAGATTTGATGTCTTTGACGTCATCGTAGTGTAAATGGAACGTGACTGAGTAATTACGATATAAGTTCAAATTTCTTTTTATTTAGCTTCATATGGTATTTTTTTTTATGCAAAAATCAAGGCAAACGAGCGTACGGGTCACCTGATGGTAAATGATCACAGCCGCCCACGAACTCGTGCAACACCAGAGGAGCTACAGATGCGTTGCCAGCCTTTGAGTAGACGGGTTTTTTGAAGGAACCCATATCATATCGACCTGGAAGCACTGCCTTGGGTAGGCCATTCCAGAAGTTTCTACGAAACCTTCACCTCCACCGGCTATTAAATTAAATTACTATTAAACAGTATGTTTTTTCTGTCTACAGTAATATATGCGGGATACAACTTGAAGCCTTAAAAAAGTCACCCAATTTTGAACATAAAATTTAAAACGCGCGGCCGCGCGTAGCCAAGTTTTTTTACAAACAAAACTGGCGAGCAGCACCGTGTGTTATTTTACACGAACCATTTGAAGCCACTTTTTACCTATTCGTAACTCAAAAACTATTCCATCTAAAGCTGTCATATTTGGCTCAAATATTTAGACCCCCTACCTGTATACGTGCATAAAATTTCATAAACACAGCTCAAACAGTTATTTAGATAATGACGTCCAAAAATCGTTAATTTTTAGGGGGGTGACTGACCTATAGACCTTAATGTTAACCAAGTTCCAGATGACCTGGAATGGTGAAATTTAGCATCCGGTTAAGTAATTGGGTGTATGTAAAGGGAAAAATCCGAAACTAGTATTTTTTAACATTTTCTATAATTTTTCAATAAATAGATTCAATTAGGAACATTTACTTATAGTGTAGCGCCTGCCAACAAAATAAGAGCAATGCATTATTTATATATATTTGCTTTTATTTATGTCACACGTTAGTAAATATTTTATTTGTTTTGTAGACTAACTTCACTATTACTTACGTAAGCCATCTAAAACAACACGATGCTTTCAAGTATATTTTAAGATAAGATATGTCTCCATTTGTAGCTGAAAATGCCTCTAATTTATGTCCTGACAAAGCCTGCCATCATGTGGACTTCAAGGGCTTCACGTAAAAATATAAAAATATAATAAATGGATTAACATCCTTCATTATTATTTATTATAATTTAAGCATATGTTTTAGTACTTATTATACTAAGAGTATTTGCATAGTCCATTAACGTATTTGATATTAAATTATTATTACAATATTTAAGTACTAAGTCCTATATAAGATCCTATAAGGGTTCTGTTTTATTGCTTTCGAGGTACAGAACCCTAAAACAGAAAAAAAATACACTAAAAAATAAATATAAAAAAATAATTATATTGATAGAAATATATATAAAATTTAAGAATAATATACTATCTGTAAGGTCAGTCGTGGCACAGGGGCACAAAGTGTGACTGTTAAACCGACTGGTAGTGAGTTCGATTCCCACTCGAGGAAATGAAATATTTATTTAAACTTATATTTCCATTTCTTCGCGCTGGTGTCGAGGCAAGGCGCGGCGGAGAGTTCCGCGACTCAACACGCAATGCCTCCAGAATTCGATGGAAAGTGGGGTTACTGAGTGTATTAACACTAGGTTCCCTCTGTCTACTCTGCTGTGTGCGGGATACAGCGTGAAGCTGATTTTATTTTTAATTTGATGTATTGTCAGCCTACCAGCTATCCTAACAGAAGTAATTATAAAGAAATTATTAACAGTAAAAATTTAAGTAATCCATACCTATATTATAAATTCGAAAGTAACTCTGTCTGTCTGTCTGTCTGTCTGTCTGTCTGTCTGTCTGTCTGTCTGTCTGTCTGTCTTTTCCGCAATCAGGGCCAAACCGCTAATTTAATTGTGATAAAATACTCCTATAGAGATACTTGAGGGTCCCGGGATGAACATAGGATACTTTTTTTTTCTCATATTTGTAATATTTTCGTTATATACCAATATATTAAAATATTTAATTTGACAAGGAATTTATTCCGCCATGTTAATAACAATCGTCGCTACGCGTTGCTAAGCAACGGCTTGCAAAGTTTGCTGTTTTAAGAAAACGTCACCCAAAGTGAGTTTGCTTAAAGCATACATGGCGCGCGCCGATATAGATTTATACAAATCTCTTTATACAAATCATTAACAAAAATTAGATGATTTCTATAATTTGATATTCATCCTTATGAAAATAAATATAATAGTCACTTTTAGCATTTCATCTAGATGGAAATTATAGTTTACTGTATAACATTCTAATAAATAATTAAGATGTGACTGATTCCAAATGACCTAGCCTTCGGGCGGCATAATATGAGTATGACCGACGCGGACGGGCGGATGACTTTGATGATTTTGTAAATTTTTATAGATTTTCGAATTACTATTATTTTTTATGTAATTATTTGCTGCTTATAATTAATTTATCTCAGTTCGGTTATCTATACCGATGTTATACACTTAAAATATCGTAATTTTAATCATTTGAGATTTTATTTAATATTGTTCGCAAAAATTAATAATTATTTAATATAGAAAAATATTTAGTACGCGCGCACAGCAAACTCTAGGTTTTTTTTCTAATATTAAGAATTTCCTTTAGTTACTTTTACTTCTTTGGTTTGTTCATTTCGGTTACTCAGATATTTTTTCTAATAATAAATCTCCACTTATTATTATTTTTTAACTTATTTTAATGATTTAGGCTTATATTTTCGCGGGCGTAGCCGCGTCCGGGCCCACTAGTTGTTAATAAAAAAAATAAGAGAAAAAAAGAGAAAATTAAAAATTACTTAAACAAAATAATAAAAAATAAATAAATCCGCTTTACGATGTATTCCACACATAGCGGGGTAGAGAGAGGGAACCTACTGTTAAGACACTCAGTTCCCCTCTTTCCATCGAACTCTGGAGGCATTGCGTGTTGAGTTATTCCAACAAAATAATAAAATTAGAAAAAATATTAATTAATATATCAGATTTCTAAACGCAGCATACATTCATTACTTTCAAATCTGACAACTGTCATTTAATCAACAAAATAAAAACTATTGTCGAGATTCATAGATAAATATAATCTATTTTCATATATAATTAAATATCGTCTTAAGAGTAATAAAACATAATATTATTGACCATAATAAAAAAGTAAATATCTAATTATATTAGATATATTTTATTGTACGAAGCCGCTCATATTTTAATGGTTTTTTTGGCCTAAGTTTCATGATTTTACTGGTTTTAGGAACACTTGTGAAAACGGCAGAGAACGGAGTCGACCTTGGGATCATATCAATTCAGATTGGTACCGTCAGCACCTAATAAACTTATTGTTTATATTTTTTCCAAGACATGTTGAACAATGAGTCGTTCAATAGAATTGCTTGTGGTTGAAACAAGAACTTACACCGAATTGTTCCAATGCCTCCCGATGGGAGCGGTCTCTTCCATGCTATTGCATATTCTTCGTTTGAGCGTATTGATACACAACAAACTAATAAATTGCGCGAGACTATAGTAGAGTACGTATGTCCTAACTGGAATGATTTAAGTATCTACACTAGCGCTCGAAACGGGAATCCTTACTCTTCTAAAGAAGACATGCTTTGCTTAACTACGTACGGAGCTACTTCCGAAATAAGGCTGCAGTAGATTTG
>HE671389.1:55369-236048 GCA_000313835.2 Heliconius melpomene melpomene
TTGGCCAGTTTTCAAATTAATTTACATCGATATAAATAAATGTATTAAAATTCTATTCTATTCAGATTCTATTGTAAATTTATATGAAAACTGGCCAAGTCAGATATTACACATAAATAAAGTCTCCAAGTTGTAAGAAGAATGGACATTTTCAGTTGTTATAAAATATTTTATATTGTTAAAAATAAATTTCAGGACTGACCATTGAACTTGGCATACATTTACATCTCACTTCTTTTATCGCTGAAAGCATATGTTTTATTACTGAACTTGGCTTTCATTTTACATTTATGTTTTTGATGGGATAGCACAAACTTACCAATAATTACTGTTCTGTACTAGCGTTCAAAGATAAACAGAAAAGCAATAATTTGTTTCAGTTAGCAAGGTGAACGCGCCATCTATGCCGTACAATAGAAACTAGATAATGAAATCATGCTTAAAAATGAAGACGGCGCTGTCAATGTTTAAAGTTATTATTTATTTCACTAGATGGCGCTTATTTTTTATATCTTACATAATATTATGTTAAAGGAAATTTTCTAAAAAAATTAAATTAATTAGTAAAAATATATATTTGTGAAGACATGTCAAGGATTTAAAACCCATATGGGCTGAAGAATTAAAATACTATAGAAAAAAAAAACTAGATACAGTTTTTTTTTTGACCATGTCCGTTGACCACTATTTAATAAGTAAAAAAATATTTATGTTAAGACTCTCCGTTCTCAATTAAAACTCTTTCGTTTCGCACTTTCCACCGAATTACGAAGGAAATAAAAAATATTACTTGTTCATTTCCTCGACTGGGAATCGAACCCAGAACCTGTCGCGCTTACAATCGCAAGCTTATGCCTCTGCGCCACGACTGGCTTAATAACATCCATACATATAAAAAATATCTAATTTACCTATGCTATAATATCAGGATATGACCCATCAACAAAAACTAATAGAAAATCTGTACTAATATAATATTAATCACAGTTTTTCATACATTATAATATTCTGTACCGCTACACGTATCATTATCGTTAACACTCACCTAGTAACATAATTCCTCAATCCTTCGATCGATGTACACGTAAATTACATTAACGCGTTCGATATCGACTGCTTTGACACCCTCCTCGTTAGTTTCGGTTCTTCATCACGTTTCCTTCACTTTCGTTACAGTTCGTCGAGTCCATTGCCTCTTGATTTATTTTCCAAGTCTTTATTTTTAATTTCTTGAGCTAATGAGAAAATTCTTCTATAATTGCATGTATTAGCTTCGAAGCTTATCTCGAAGTAAAAGTTAGAAAACTGGTTAATTTGTATATTTTCTTGTATATAGTGATCTGCAAAAGAAAAGTTTCACTTTCAAACGATATGTCACGGTTGTACTCTTGTACGGTAAACGGTAATCATGGATAATTTGATTTATTATTATCAGCATCGTTGTGATGCAGTAGTTGGTAAATGCTAATAGTAAGTTTGTCTGGTAATGCAAAACAGGCAAAGCACCGTCACTCAATACTCAATGTCTCAAAATTTTGGCGGAAAGTGAAGAACGGAAGTGTCTTAATAGGAGCCTAATCCTAGTTTATTTCTGCCTACTCTGCTATGAGCAGGGTAAATCGTTTTTTTTTATAGGGAAGTTCAGGTTCAAGTCCTACTATAGCGTTGACTATAAACACTACAGTTAAGTGTTCGATTCCCACTTAGAATTATTTATTTTCATTGCCCTGGTAACAACAACAACAACAGTTCCAACACGGTATGGAGTGTCTTAACACTAGGTCCTTCTGCCGTAGGTACAAAGCTTGAAGCTAAAAAAACCCAAACTATTAATTTTAAGTGACATATTTTGAACTTTACTTTTCTTTCATATAATTGTAGTTAGTTTTAACCATCGAGGCCACGAAACGCTTAACTCATTTTTGTTTTTAGTATTTAGTTCAAGCTCATCACGATGTTTTAAGTCACGATCGCTTCCTTCGCCGTTATAAAGTAATTATCATTTTCCCATACATTTTATATGAACTTGTTCAATTATTTGGTATATTAACCACGGAGGAAATTAAGATATTTTGTTCCTATTTAAAAAAGATAAATGCCTTTTGATATTTTCAACTATTTAAAAAAAAATAACTAATGCAGGTGAGGTCTTTTCGGCCTCATATTTTTGCCGAAATGGAAATAAGTAACATTTGTTTATAAAAATACTTAAAATACTTTTACTTTCATATTAAATAACGAAAGTAGCCAAAAGACCTACCTACCTATACTCTCCCATTGTTTATACATAATTAGATTTATTATAAGCCTCTTCAATAATAATTTAAATTGCATACAGTGTAGCGAAATTACAGTTTTTACCTTGTTCCATTGTGGTTGGATTGAGAGGTGAATGTGAGAGGGTAGAGGTCATTTGATGATTTCATACTTAACTTTAAGTAGAAAATAGCTCTAAGTCTACACATTATGAGGCTAGTTGTGGCACAGCACAAGCGTGTGTCAGTAAACGCGTTTCTTTTCTCTGTTGTCGAGGCAAAGCGCGGCGTTGAGTTCCGCCCTTGAAAGGCAATTGCCCAAAAATTAGACATTTGTGTCCAATATTTTTTTTGGACATTTCTGTCCAAAAAAAAGAATTAAAAGTAAAATTTTAATTTTATAGTTCATCACAAAATTGATTTAAGACTTTAGATTTAATATTGCAATAATGTTAGCGTTTCGTGGAAATGAAAGGTGTAAGTCGAGTTTCATATCTATATAATGATCGGTGTTTATTATGTTTAAATGATTTATTTATTACTTTGGTTTAAATTTGTATTGTATGCACTTTGAAAATTCTAAATTAAATAAATCTTACTGTAATTTCGCATAAACTATATCTAATCTAATATTTAATAATAAAAATAATGTTCTGGTTCAAATAATTTTTTTTAAGAATTGTTTATTTATCGATAAATTCTATCTATGAGACTGTATTGTATAACTTACGTTAATCGTTTCGATCTAGCACATCGTACCTGCGGTCAGAGTTACGTTGGATACTTAGAATATTTCGCAATTTGAATCATTACAAGAGCGAAGAAATGATATTATATTAAGAATTTCAAATTCAAATTAGTAATTTCAATTAATAAAATTAATTAAAATTACAAATTACAAATTTTTAACATATTTTAATATTTTTAATGTTACCACACTTAGGGTATCCCTAAAAAAATACTTTTTTATAAAATATTTTAAACAAAACTGGATTTGAACCGCAACCTACTGGAAGCCGTCCAAGACAAATCCAACTGTGCATCACAATGTCGATATTTCACATAAGTCTTTTCTACTAGTTACCTAATTCTTTCAATAAAAGCTATGTAATGACCGTATCGTAAGAAGAAATGCCGGATTGTATAATTCTTATATCATTATTTCTAATTATAGAGTAGGTATCAGCTTACAATATGCATGTCATTCGATTTTATATTGGTTAATGAATTAACAATATGAAGTGACTTGCATTTCATACTATGATTCTTTTTTTTGTTAATTAACATACCTAATACATGTGTATAGATACTACCACTTGGGCAAATATTTATTTTAATTTCTCTGTCCTGTTAAAAAAATGCAGCGTTAAGTTCCGCCATATTTACTTAATTGCAATAATATCCCAATTATGTGGAAAATACATAAAAATAAGATAAATATTACTACGTAGCTTAGCTTTTTCCATGGAAAACTGTCCTTGAAATTGCAAATAACACACAATAAGAGGTTCATAAGGTGAGAAGGTTAACGGAGAGAGTTCTGCGGAACAATCAAATCGATGTAGTTGTATGTAGTAGTAAGATGTTATAGAACAATTTACTACTACAAACACTAGGTAGGTATATGTATCTCTACCTGGTTTTCTTTGATTTCAATTTTTCAAGCTTGAATTTCCTTAGCAATGTAGGGACTTAGAAAGTCAAGATATTCTGTTGTCTGCTTTCCGCCCGAATCCAAGACATTGCGTGGCGAGAAGAAGTTGCGGAAGTCAACGCAGCATTATCGGTTTCCTTTGTCAGTTCCCCCTGGCTGGTCCCTACTTATTAATATAATGTAGTATTTTATTTAAACTAGTACCATTTTTTTTTTCTTTCGACCTTGCCAAGGCCTATATAAATATCTATTTTTGAGAAAAGCGTAATACCTAACAAACATACATACATCATATATGTAAATGTAAACCAGGTCGGTCCTATGTTCTCGATTACTGTTATTATGATAAAAATCTGACGCGAAATCCTCGAGTTGGAACGACAACACTTAATCTCTGAGACACTGACGGTAGAACATTGTTTTTTTTTGTTTCGTTTAAATGTCAGTGAAAACTGTACCTCTGACATAGTCGTGACTAAAGACGCGATCGGTGTGGGTTCTTTACAGAGAATATTTATTTACCCGCTTGCGGCTTCTCCCGCTTGAACTACACAATTATTTATTAACCATTCTGAATTATATTAAAAACAATATCCATCCATTGAAAACTAATACCCCAGTGAATTCAACAAAATGTGGTAATTGTGTCACACGAATATTTTATATTGATATAGGTACCTTTTTTATTTATGAACTGATTCAAATAAACCAGCCATATTATGGGAAGTTTTTTAAAATCCAAAAGTGAAAACTGTATTTAAATCGGTTAAGCCGTTTCTGACTTTAGCATGCAGAAACACACAGTTAAACAGATAAAACTAACTAAACTACATTAATAGGTGTCCTCAACTACACAATATTACATTAAACTACTTTAACAGTACGCAAGTAGTTCTAATTCTAATAATAAATTCATTTTTCATATATAAGGCAATGTATAACGGAAACAGGAAAACTAACCGGTCGCTTTCCGTACACACTGTATGGCTATGGAGAGAGATAATGTTTTTGTAAAGAAAGTAAACAGAAATTTGAGGAAAAACTTGATGATGATTGATGTGTTACATATTTTTAAAATCTTTAATTTGTTACTTCCACACTAAACATAGAAAAATATTTTAGAAAGCGTAATTTTTTTTTAACACTCAGGACTCGAACCCGTGCCTTTTTTAAATCGCTTATTGTTTAAAAATAGAATATTATATTTAAACAGAAGTGGCATTAAATTATTTTTTTAGCTTCCCGCTTGATCTCGCACATATAATGGGTAGAGGGCAGAGCACCCAGTATTAGTACACTCCATTCCCGTTTCTTACTTTCTACACCATTACCTCAACCATTTAGTTTCATTTTAAACGGTATTATCCAAATTTTTATATTTAATAAATATATTTTTTATAACACTAACGATTTAATTTTATTATTTTCGAAACTGTCGTGGTTCAAACTATGACTGTAAACGAGATGTTTATATTTTTAATTAGGTGCATTACAATTATTTTTATTTTCCTGTTCTGGTAAAAACAGCTCGGCATGGACTGTATACGGAAAGTCTTAAAAAAAACAAAAAAGACAGAGAACTTAATATCTTAACACTAGGTTTCCGTCCTGACTGGGGTTTCTCGGAGAAATGCGTGAAGCTGTTTTTTTAATAAACTTACTACTTACTTAATAGCTCACATATTGCGTTAACCGGAAATTGAACTTGTGCTTTTCAAATAAAATAAACGTATATATTACATGACTAGGTTTATTATACAGTGTAATAAAAAAAATAACTAACACGATTATTTATACCTATAAAGGCACTGTTATGAGCGTGAAACGAAATTTTATTACCGTGCTTATATTGGGAGAGAATATTTTATGTAAACACTTGTTTTAGCTTACTCTGTGTCTCGTATATAAAGCTATCCATCTATATGGATAGCTTTTCAAGACTTATATCTACACTTATATTAAAATCATAATTGATAAGAAAAAGTATTATTAGGGGCATTTTTCAATGTAATAGAACGTGAAACAATGATTTTTTAAAATTTTATACGTTTGTCTGTGCACTTGTTGAAGCTAATCTCATAAACGGCGGCTAAGTATAAGACAGTTTAAACAATAGGTTATTCAAATTTATAGGCAAAATTAAATTATACAGAACAATCGCACCATAAATAATGTTCGTGCAAATGAAAGTGACTTGTTATACAATGACAGATTTATATGTAGAAAGTGTTGCGAAAGATTTCAACCCACCACGCAAAAAATATGATTTTCTTTACATGCTTTTTTATATGTTGACGTATTTTTGTTATTTTATGAAATTGGTATAGTTATACGATTAATATTTTTTTATTAAGCTTTAGCTTATTTTTTAAATAATAGCATGTTGAACGGTGGTACCCAACCCAGCTCTTTCTGTCATTAGAGCTGGGAAACAAAAAATAAATTAAATATATTTGTTTATTTATTATACTGTATCCACTGTGCTTATTACAGCACATAACAAGGAAGAACCTGGTAGCCTATTGTTAAGACACTCCGTTCCCATTAAGACAATGCCGTTCCTCCCTGTCTGCCGAATCTTGAGGCACTGCTTGTTAAATTGAGGAACCCAGTGCCATTTTTTTTCGTTCCAAGAGCAAAGTAATTTATATCTCATTTCCTCGATTGAGAATCGTGCACACAACCGTCACGTTTACAGTAGATCCCTTGTGCCATTGCGCTACTATAGCTTTTATGCATTTGTTTATTTATAAATCGATGAGTGGGAATACTATGGGAAACCTTAACCACCACTTATAGAGAGGAAATATTTACTTGAATTATATTAAATAAAATTTTCCAAAAAGAAACTATGAGAAAAACTAGAAAAAGTTCAAAAAACGATACTTCTACCACGGTTGTACTACAGCTTAGATTTTTTAAGCTTTTTTACAAGTAAATTACCTTAACGTCAAGCACGTAGGCGAAAACAGTGAAAGTTTAAACAGATTTTGTTTAGTTCTCGAGATATATGCGAACAAACAGATATTCTTATATTGTATTATAAATTTAGCGTATATTTGCTAGATATATTGAAGATCATCCATTAATTGTGTAGTTTTTTTAAATAAGATGCCTTTCTTCTATTTATATAGATAGGTATGTAAAGGTAGAAAACAAGGCATAATTAAATTTTTAAAACTTTGGTTCTAATAAACGTACGTTACATACTAAAACACTAAAAGAAAGAAATCTGGTGAATTTTTTTTTAATATTTTCGAAAACACAAATGTACTAATTTATTGTAAGTTAAACATAAACCAATTATTATGTTTCCACATGCAATTAAATGTTAATCACAAAGTGACTTAACACTATAAATTTTTAAGCTTTACAAGTTTACCAACTAAACCAGAAGGTAAGAGTTAAAATAAATTAATATTCTTATAGTGCAGTGTGCAATTCCAGTGGAACTTGGCACGTGTGAAAACTAAACGATTTAGTTATAAATTCGAATCCGACTAAACTACTTTAAAGTTTTATGTTATACTCAAATAAAAAAATATATTTTTTTGAAAACGTATAACAATCTGAACGAAATTTCGAAAATATACAAGTGACGTAGGTTCAAATCTGTTAATTTTAAATTTTGATTCGCTTTATAAAAAAACATATATGATATTAAAAAGGGCAAAGGTTGGAAATACTCGCCACCATGCTTGTAAATGAGCGAGTACTCTCAAACTATAATCATCGCAAAAAGAGGCAGATTTGTAGAGGTAAACAAACATAGTGTACCTACTTATGACAAACCGTTTTTTATTCTATTCTATTATTTATATATATTTTTTTATAGAATATACTTAATTAAATATTAAACTTTACTAATATTATAAAATATGTATTTTTATTTTATAAAAACTATAATTTCAAATTTTAATTATTAAAAAAACGTATAGAATCTGTTTAACTTACATGATATCAAAATTCACTATTTTCCATAGAAAATAAACCACTGCACAGACACTACGAAAAAAAAAAGATTCTTATATAAATACATATAAACAATGTATATATAAAAATAAATTTTCAATACGTCCGTCCTTCATAGCACACGACAACGTATTAAGACGACGCTATAAACGCTATATAAAATGTTCTTGGCGCGCAATCTACTAAGAAAATCTTTACAATATTGCAAGTAAAAGTAAACTTCTGTAAATTCTCGTTGTGATCAATTTCATGGTGTTTGCTCTGATTGAGGACTTGCTACCGGTGTTGGTGTTCAGTTTTTGGAATGTTAAAATATTTGAAGTTAGTCGTGGTAAACGTGGAAGTTTGTGGGTTCTATTCCCACTCAAGGAAGTGAAATATTTAATATTCTCATTTTCCTCGCTCTGGTAAGGTGGCAAAACGCGGCGTTGAGTTCCGCTACCCAACACATAATGCCTCCGGAATTTGGCAGAGAGTGGAGGAAACGGAAGTGTCTTAATGGGAACAGAGTGTTTTAACACAAGCTTTCGTCTGCCTACCGTAGTATATGCGGGATGTGTGTGAATGTGAAGCTGTAAAAGAAAAAAAAAATATTTTTTTTTCATAATTTCAAAAAACTGTTTTTTTAGTTTTAACTATTGTTTTTATTGGTAAGAATTGAGTTCAATTTATATAGCTAAAAGACTCATGCAAAAAGAAAATAATTAAATAAAGTAATAAAAAAATTATCAGCGATTCAATCTACTTTCAATTAATCCTTGTCAAATTAATTTATTAACTTTGTCTTTCAAAATTGAGACCGACGCAACGTAAGCTATATTAATTTAATATTTTCCCACGCCAGACTTGAACCTGTAACTTTCATTTCTCCAATGTGGAGCATTTAGGGACGCTGTTGAGTGGCGAAATTCAACAAATGGAAATAACTTTAATATAAGCATCAAAGAAGTAAGAGAAGTAAGGAAAGACCTCGGTCGACCTTCGGAAATACAATATCAAAGATACTAGAGGAAGGTCACGTAAAAGGACCATGAGGACTCCCGGAGGATGTGTATGAAGAGATGGATGATAGTAGACGACGAGAAAGAGGTACTATGCAGAGATCGTGACGCTTTCATTGAGAACATTTCTTTGAGTTAATATTGAACTTGCTACTATCACATCTATATACTGCGCCGTGATTTTAAATAAAAAAAAACATAGTCGGCTTAGACTGTAAATCTGCTAAAGCCAATTAAGCAAATTTTTAGGAGAGACAAAAAAATCAGGTTTTCACAATTTTGAAAATTGATTTGTATTCTCTGTTATCCTTCTTTCTACTAAAATATGAGTACAATAGTAAATATGAAAGTTTGTGAGGATGGATGTTTGTTTCATCTTCCTGCAAAAACTACTGAACAGATCAAGATGAAACTTTACAGTATATAATATGTACATCAGAACAACACATAAGCTACAATTTATGTATAGATTTTGTACAATTTGTCTATAATATAAAAATAACTTTAAGCGGGCGAAGCCGCGTTTGTGTTGCTAATGTGAAATAAAATACAGGTCAAATTTCAAGTATAAAACGTCAAAAAATGGATTTAGCAGGTTTACGCTGTAAGCCGACGATATGTTTCTTATTTCCACCACTTCATTGTGTTTATGCAATATTAGCAAAAGACCGTACAGAAAAGCGAAACAAATTATGATATATGTAGTGATATAATGTGATCGTAAGAAACTAACGACTTTTTGTTTTCACTTGTGTTGTAATATTATTTTAGCTTTACACAGCAAGATAGGCAGAGGGAATGTAGAGTTAAGACACTCCCATCTTCCACTGAATTTTGCAGCCGTTACGTGTTGAGTGATGGAACTTAACGCTGCGCTTTGCCTCTACACCAGGGCGAAGAAATAAAAATATTATTTTATTTCCTTCTTCCTTTCCCTTTCCTATTCCTCCAGTGGGAATCGAATCAACAACCGGTCACAATTTATTCTAATACATAGTGCAAGTCGGACTAGCGCACCGAGTGTTCCGTATCAATTTCATGATTGATATATTAAGATGTTTATAATACGTAGTTGCTTCTGTGATATAGTAATAAATTTCCATATTTTGGTTTTTTTCTTTGCTAGTACATTAAGCTTTCATTTTTGCCAAATATTATAATTTTTTTTTTAATAATATTAAAGGTTTTTTTTTTGGAAGTACTCTATAGATTTTGACTACGCGACGAATTTAATTAATTCTACCACATGATTTTGAGAAATATTGTGTGGAGAATCGGACAACAAAATGATATTATAAGAATTAAATCTTTTATTCTTACGGAACCCTGAAAATATTCATTCATTCTATTCACATTAAATTTCGAACTTGTAACATTCGTAATTTACATTTATTCTAATAAACAACAATTGAAAAGAAAACTTATTATCAATCTACTTATTTGTACAATACAAATAGTAATAAAAAGATGGAATTTGAAATGCAGATCAATACTGTGGGACGGTTCATTGGAAAACAATATGTGAGAAATAGTGCCAGTGTTACATTGTCAATATTATTGTTTCTTAGAAAATATAGTGAATAAACACTGTATTTTATGACATTCCACACTGTATCACACATTTTTCAAGGTAGGCATACCAGGCAAACCTAGTTTTATAATCAACACCCCCCCCCACCATATTTCATTGTAAACCTATCTCTACGATATGCGTGCGATACTTGAATTAATTGATCAATATTGAACAAGGCGGGGAAGTAAACACTTGTTTATAATACTAATTGTTTGTTAACTGTCTTATAAAACGATATTCGTTATAGTATATTGAGTGAAAGGTGTATTGATGGTTGTCGGTTCGATTCTTTGATGAGGAAACGTTTTTGTTTCAAATATTTTTTCTAGTGAGGGCGTCATGGGCGTGGAACAGCGAAGAAGAAAGAAATGAAATAAATAAAAAAAAATAGTTTCGCTATTTCGCTGTAGTGCGGCGTTAAATTTTGCCATTCAACACGCAATTTGAAACTCGAGCGGAAAATGGAGAGTGGAGTGTCTTAACACTAGGAGCATAATAGAAATTATGACTTTCACTCAAAATATCCTTATAAGGCAAACTACGAGTACAAGCGACGTGACTGTATGCAAGTAGTTATTTTATATTAAATCTAGAAAGTAGAGAAAAGTTCAAGCACGTCATTCATACCGCGTCCTGCACCGAATGTATTCAAAAGAATACGTGGTTTGCTTATAATTTGTGCTAAATAAGCAAATTATTTTTCTCTAATGATATGCCCCGGCTTCTCACGGTGTATATAATATATATTTTTGCTGTAAGCACGGCGGTTTTGGGTTAAGGGATAAATGTTAAGGGAAGTTTGCTAAAATACAAAATTTAAATAGATTAAGTAGTTTCTGAAATTTACGTGTACAAACACACAGAAAAACGGACAAATCGACAAAAATATACAAAATAAAAGTCATTGTTTGTTTTGTCCTATTACGTTTATTTATTTACTTCTATTCAATTATTTACATTTTTTTATATGTACAGATGTTAAGAGACATCTTGTTATGGGTTTATATACTGCACTTTCTTCTTATAGAACATAATCACTGCAGCAGTTTATAGAATAATTCATAGATGGCGCTCCTATGAAAAATAAGCGTAGTACTAAATAAATTATACATAGAAAACAGCATTTGCATTCATTGAGTGGTGAGCTTCGACACCAGAGAGAAGTAATAAAATTATTAAATATTTAATTTCCTCGAGTGGGAATAGAACCCACGACCTGTCGTTACAGTCACACACTTGTGCCTCTGCTCCACGACTGCCCATCACATTACAAAAATGACTAGAATAGGGATCCTGACATCCTACATTACATTTTTTTAAAATCTTCAATCAGGTTCAATTTTTGAATTCAGGTTCAGAAAGTATTTATATTACTTTTTGTCCATTATCACAGTGAGCGGCGGAACTTAACACCATACATTACTGGTAACAAAAAGTATGGCGTTTAGTTCCGCAAGAAGTGGAATTTGAACCTACGACCGACGATTAAATAGTTATATGAACCTAAAATAAAAACAACAAAAAGCCATCGATAAAGGCCTAGTATATAAAACGTACATACGTAGGTACATATAAGTTAAATATATATTTTCCAATAGTTCGGTGCGTGTTCTATCTGTCGGGGATCTTAAGAGTAACTATCAAACTTTTATCACGGTATTGTGTCGAAAATACTTTTTATATTGTATTGTACCTAAAAGGAGGCATATTTTGCTCCTGTTTTCATATAAAATAGTATTTTTATATTAACTATATTAATATAAGTGAGTGAATGAGTTTTGAGCCTAGCGACCAGACTGTGGGATCGATTCCCACTCGGGGAACAAATATTTTATAATTTCATTTTCTCGCTCTGGTAATGAGGCAAAGCGCTGTGTTGAGTTCCGCCATTCAACACGCAATGCCTTCCGGAATTCAACGAAAACTTGGAAATGGAAGGGTCATAATGGGAACGGAGCATAATTCAGCGGAAGGGGGTGCGTAATGAACACCAGGCTCCTCCTGTCTACTCTGCTACTTGCGGGATACAGCGTGAACCTGGGAATCGAACCCATAACCTGCCACATTTACAGTCGCACCCTCGTGCCCCAGATTGCAACTGGCTTCAACATTCAATAATTTCTATTAAATATTTACAGGTAGGTATGGTTAGGTAGTACAATACAATCAAGCCTCTTATTAGTACACACGACTGCACCGATACTCAAGAGTAATTGGAGATCTCTGTCTGAGTTCTAATTGCCAAATATTGACTATAATATGTATGTATGTATGTATGTATGATATATTATATTATAGCGGGAATTTACTTATGGAATATGTTGTTTAGATGTTTATTCTTCTGTTTATATAATTGTGTTCATAAAAGTAGCTGCTTTTCCCCGCATAACCGTATAGGCCAGTGGCAGTGCAGAGGCAAAAGTGTATGACTGTGAACGCGCTAGTGTATAACTCTAGTGTCGCAGCCAGAATTCAGTAGAAAATGGAGAATGAAAGTGTCCTAATGGGACCAAACTGTCTTAAATCTAGGTTTTCCAAATTCCCCCTGGGATCCTACTTTGTGCGTGATACAGCGTGAAGCTAAAAACAAAAAAAATTGTCCATTCTCCCTAGCAGGAATCGAAAGCACAACTGCAGCCTATATATTCAGACGGTGTGCCGCTTATACAGTTCGTACTAAAACAAATAATAATAATAAAAAAATCCCTTTACAATATGAAAACTTTCAATTACTATCTGTATTTTATCTGTATTAAACGTTTTTGAAAGCCGATGGTAAATTTCGATAGCGCTACCCTCAATTAGTGATATTGCTCTGTCAACTCATTTCGTCGCACGCTATCTGATCGCCGTGTTTGCGGAATTTCTATAAAACCATAAAATCATGAACCTGTGGCCTTCGTGACGCAGGGGCACAAGCGCGCGCCTGCAATCGTGACAATTGTGGGTTCGATTCCCGCTCGAGGAAATTAAATATTAAATTCTGTGCTCTAATGTGGATGTAAAGCTCGGAGTTAACTTCTTTACAACTCGACGCACGACTCCTCCAGAGTTCATCGGAAAATGGGGAATGGAGTGTCTTAACACTAGGTTCTCTCTGCCTACCCTGCTCTGTACACAGTGGGTCTCCAAAACAATATATTATATTAGTTACATATACTTAAACAATATATATAAGTTGGAATAGGTACATATATACTACATTTACTAAAGCCACGTTTAACTAAATTAATGAATGTGTACGTGTTGGTTCAGATCAAAGGTTGATATTGAGTCTAGTTGTAATCCCGTGAGCTCCAAGTCTTCATTATAATGGATGTATTATGTATACAATGGGTGTAATGGAATTGGTGTAATCTG
This sequence comes from Heliconius melpomene melpomene, assembly GCA_000313835.2. Classification (NCBI taxonomy): domain Eukaryota; kingdom Metazoa; phylum Arthropoda; class Insecta; order Lepidoptera; family Nymphalidae; genus Heliconius; species Heliconius melpomene. Next base: position 69,185 of record HE671389.1, read on the forward strand.
GCTTCGCTGTATGAGTTTACTTGTTTGTGGAATGTGTGATAGTGTTTCTTTTAGGAACTCAACGCCGCAAAATTCCTCCAATGTTGATTGATGATGATGTAAAAGCAAAAAGCGTGAACTAAAAATAAAATTTCCTTGAGTGGGAATCGAACCTGTTGCGTTTACAGTCACACTTACTACGCCTAATATAACATTGATATTACATTTAATATATAAATCAAATTGATCCCATGCGTAATCGAGTGGACTTTCAATAGCCCCCATCAGTACAAACCGTAACACAAATTTGGAAACTGCATTTACTGAAACGAAAGCCTTTGGAAACTACCGTCGTATCATCGCGACATAAAATTTATTAATTATCAATTTTAAACTCTAATTGTTGGTATTAAAGCTGTATTTTGATTGTATTTTTAAGACAAGTAAGGTGAGATTTAAGTTTTTGATGTACCAATTTGAGCTTTATGTATTAAGTAATAAGATATATAATTTTAAAGGAAGTAAACGCAATGCTATGACTGTTCGCTCTCGAATAATCGATAACTGACGTCTGGCCTCCCCTCTGTATGGTCGGTGAGAAAATTAAAATTCACCTGTTTATGTTATTATAGTTTTAAATGACAATTTTTTTGCTTGTTTTTGGTCTCTCTGGTTTTGGTCAATTATCGAGTCTCATAACACTGTGATACCGCTGGAATACATACACTAAATAAAAAAATAAAACACAGCTTCACGCTGTATCCCGCACACAGCAGGATAGGCAGAGGGAAACCAGTGTTAAGACACTCTTTTCCTCACTTACTGCCGAATTCTGAAGGCATTGCGTGTTGAGTGGCAGAACTCAACGCCGCGCTTTGCTTCGACACCAGAGAAGAGAAATGCAAATATAAATAAGTAAATATTTCATTTCCTCGAATGGGGATCGAACCCATAACAACAGTCACACCCTTTTGATTAGGGCCTCGGTTCAGTTGACAATGAAATAACATTATTAATCCAAAATGGCCGTCACAAAAAATGGTGGAATATCAATTTTTGAACCACCTTTGTATATAGGTTAACTAAACTTAAAACTAACAATGATATCAAATGAAAGAGCTTGACTTGTAAAATACAACACAGTATAAAAAAATCAGGAGAGCAAGCTTTTCAACTGTTTTTGTTAATTAATATTTAAAAGTCTTTAAAATATAATTATTAAAAACAATTTTCGTTGGCAATTGTACCGTTAACGTGGAGTTCCCCTGTAGCTTATTCGCGTAAAAATATAAATTGATTTAATTATTCCGCTTCTGATCAGCGAGACTGTAATGTAACTACAAGTTTTTTAGAAATTAAATGAAACAATGTTTCAAGTTTCGTTTTAAAAATAGGTGTGGAGAGCAGAGTAACCTAAAGTTACGCTTTCGCTACGAACAAATATATTTTTACGAGGTGAAGCGCGGCGTTAAGTTCCGCCACTCAACACGCAATGTCTCCAGATTACGTCGAAAAATGGGGGACGGAGTTCATACACAATTCTCTCTGCCTACCTTGCTGTGTGCGGGTTACAGCGTGAAGTTAAAAAAAACATAACTTTATGAAAAGATAGTTACAATAATTTATATATTTATCATATAAATCATATAAGAAGAGCATACGTGACTTTACGCTGTATTTCGGAGATCAACGGCTAAAGTTTGACTCATATTGTTTTTACTATCGTTAAATAATATATCTGATCTTCGCTTTTTCTATAAAGCATGGTAAGCAAAGGGAACTAATGGCAGGACACTTCGTACTCCACTTCCCGTTGAATTCGAGACTTTACCCGTGGAGTGGTGGAACTCTGCGCCGCTGCTAAAAAAGCATATATCGCTCTGAAGCGAAAAATAAACCCCAACTTATAGTTAATGTTGCGACATTGTGCCGTAATGGCCCCCTTAGAAAAAGATTCTTTAGTTTTTTTTTATCAACAACCTGTGATTTGGTTTGACTAATAGGTATTCTAGGTTTTCATCTCCCACATTTAGATGTCATCATCAGATCAGCTCGATTATACTATATTATTGGATCTAGCTTTGTTAAACTGCAAATTTTTATGACAGTACAATTGGGTTAAATACAATTTCTTAGATTTTATTATTTAGTTAAATTTTTTAAATCGACAATTTAAGTCTAAAGAAAGTTATACTGCATTTTGTAATTTTAAAAAAAATTATAAGTTTAAGAGAAAATAAAAAATTTACAACAAACACATAAAAAATTGTAATAAAAAGTATCATAAACACGTTCGAAGTATGACCTACAGATGTTATGAAAGGTACGAAAAAAATTTACATGTAACAATTTTTAGACTATCCGTTCTTGTGGTCAATAAAATTATATTTTTTTCTGTATCCCGCACGCTGTAACCCGCATATAGCAGGGTAGACATGTGTGTGGAGAGCCGAAACTCAACACGCTGTAATAGAATATTAATAGGCTTTCATTATTTTTAACGAAGCTAATTTTGGCACAAGCGTGTGATTGTAAATGCAACAGGTTGTAGGTTCGATTTCCATTTGAGGAAATTAAATATTTATTCTTTTCATTTCTTCGCTCCATGCCAACACGTACATGCCTCGAAAATTCGGTGGAAATTAGAGAACGGAGTGCCCACAAGGTTCCTCTACCTACCCTGCTGGATACGGTGTACAGCGAGAATCTGGAAAATATACATATACTCGATTCGAAAATATAAATTTCTTAAAAGATTTCCTTAAAAGCTGAAGAAAAGTCACGAGTCTGCAGTTTTCTAAATATAAAGTATCGAAGGCACGTACGCTCTATGACCAACAGATGTTTCAAGAGGTAGAAAAAATACTGAGTAAAACTGGAAATAAGCGAATTTGGAGCTGTAAACTTTGTTCATTGCAAATAGGCAGTCGAGAGGAAAGTACTTTGTGATGGTGATTATAAGAAAAGTGTTAAGTTAATACGACTATTGGGTTTGTCTCCGAGAGGTCATTATATTATATATATAGTATTGTTTAAAATTTTATACTTTACAATGATATTTTATTATTAGCAAGATACATCAATTACCACATTTTTTATTTTATAACTTAGTGAGATAAATAGCGATGTTGGTTTCCCCGTCCATGAATATCTCCAAATTGGCGGAAAGTGGAGAGCTGAGTGTGAGTTGCCACTTTGCCACCAGTTAACTACCAATCAAGGTGCGATAAGATACGAAAGATGCATCATGATAAAATTTCGTAATACTCATAATATTGTAAGGATTATAATAGCTACATGATATGCAAAAATAAAAAAAATATAATAATAAATTGTAACTGTTACGTCCTTGCTCCACCAGATATAAAAAATAAATTGTCATAGCGCAGCTTGAGGCTGTAGCAGCTGTAAATTTGTTTTCTCACCTGGAGAATGATTATATTCATGTTCTCATTTTGGTATCAAGAGAACTCATCACTTTCAAAATTGGACGAAGAAACGGAGTATCTTAACACTAGTTTTCCTTTACCTATCTTGTTATAGACGGGATCTATCTCGAGCACTCTCTAGAGTGAAAAAAATATACAAATACATTTTCCGTAAATTTATACTCTATGCCCATTTTAACCTAGAGCATCCCTAGGCACTACTGTACTACAGGGGTAGTTTCGAGGGATAACTTCACGTGTTCCACCACTCTTTATATCACCCCTTATACAAACGCATCGAGACCCAAAAACGGAGGGATCTCAAATATACCTATATAATTAAGAATCCGTTAATAATTATGTGCTTTACTTAGTAAATATAGGTGTATTGTGGTTTTATGATACTTCATATTGTTTTGTTGAGATAGGTTAGTGTTTTTGAAGTGGTGTGTAATTTTTTTTATAATAAAGTGTGGTTGAAAATCCTTTGATACGTTATACGTATTGTTATTGATTTGTTTTGTATTTTTTAAAGTGTATTTTAAGATAAACAGAGGTTTTTTTACTTTATCTCGAATATAGCAGGGTAGAAAAAGAAAAAAATAGTGTTGAAATCACTCCATTTCTCGTTTTACGCTCAATTTTGAAATATTATGTTTTGACTTGATTTGATAAAACCCGACGTCGCATTTTCTCTCACCAATGCGGAGAAATGTAAATAATTCATCTCCCTCCAGTGGGAATTGAAGCCATTACCAACGTGCTTAAGAGTCGGTGTCCAGCTGAGCTTCCAGGGCCTCCATCGCTCTCACTTACTTAGTAAATTGTCATTACTATAATCGATTGGATTGAAGGTCATTGTTAGACAAATCTTCTCTACTATAGAGTTACTAATGTATTGGTATTTTTTTTTTCTCACACAATGGTTATATATCAATTTAGTTGATGAAGAATATTCTAATCGCTTTTCAGTACAATTAATAATTTTATTTTTTCTTAGATACACGCTTTATCCCGCATACGATAGGAGAGCAAAGAGAAGCTTGTGTTAAGGCACTTTATTCCCAGTTTCGCGTCCAAATTCGAGGCACTACGTTTTAAGTGCAGTAACTCAACGCTGCGGAAGATATTTATTCTTTCAACAATAATAAATTAAAACACTAAATTTAGCTAAGCTAGATTACTTAATTAAACTCTTACTTAAAACAATATTAGCGGTGCCTTAGAAAAAACAATGAACATACTCGTAGGTAGGTACGTAGGTACAGTAGAAAAGAAACAGTCGAGATTGATGTCGGCAATTTAGAACTCGGTGCCGAGATTAAAAGAAATCTCAGCAAAGCACTCTCCGTACTTATTTAGCTTTATCCCGGTTTATTTTCCTTTGAAAATACTACCAGCTTACAGGCTATACGACAGATATAGTTAACAATGTTTAAACTTGGTGTAATGGTGGTTATATAGAAAAATTGTAGAATTTTGACAAAATACGAGGGTTATATATTCGATTCTTATTTAGGGGATTGAATTATTTTCATTTCTACGCTCTAGTTAAAATACAAAGAACAGCGTCGAATTCTGCCAAACAAGCTATGTTTGGAAATTGGTGTAATATTATTAAATTAAACTTAAAATAAACATCGTCATAAACAAAGAACATGCATGGATCTGACATCTAACTAGCTCTACCTTTGCAAAACTGAAAGTTCGAAAACTTTTCTTTACACAAACTAAACTTTATAAACCTTATGATACTTAAAAAGTAGTTAAGAATAATAAATTTCAACTTAACGCTCTAACAAGATTACAGGGACAATCTAGTTTCAAAACACTCTTTTCTCCACTCTCCGCTGAAATTCAAAATATTAAGTGTGGATCAATCCTGAGAGTGGAATTCTGAAATACATATAAATTGCTTCACAACATCCTCTGTCTTTCGGTGTTAGATCTATAAGAATCGGTTAAGCTGTTCCGGAGATTAACCCAGAGAAATAGATAAACAGACACAAATTCTAAAATTATTTGATGGTTTTTTGTATTGTGTAAACAGCTCCTTAACACTATGAGCTTAACACTATATTCCCCCTGCCTATCCTGCTGTGTACGGGAAATAGCGTGAAAGTAATAAAAAACATACATCCTCTAATAAATAACATTTGTCCCGTATAACAGTTTCCTGTATTATTCTTCAACAATATTTCAATAAGTAAAAGTGTTAACATTCGGTTATCTCTCTACATACAGCTATATTGCCTTGGAACACAGCCAAGCGGCAGTTCTACTTACAACTTTTGCCTGTAACACATGTACTTACATACATACATATAGAGTAGTGTCTATAGGTATATGTAGTGATTTATTATTTACTTATTTCATCTTTTAACCCTTTCGTTCTTATTTTGTGTGAGATTGTAGAAAATATTGTGCTTTAAAAGATTTCTAACGGTTGTTTTCTATGAATAAGTTTTGAAATAATGGATACACTTTCCGAATAGCAGGGTAGGCAAAGGGAACCTAATGGAAACCTAGGGGACATTATCGAATCGAGATAATTTAAGCAATTAAACTGACTTCAAATATCTTTTAATTGCTAGGTATACTTGTATTTTACATTGTCCTTTCCAGAAATATGTAGACACCCATAAAAATAAAACAGTTGAACCGATTTTGATGCAACTTGGATTAGCCCTTATACTAACCTATTTGATTTATTTACCTTATACAAATCTAAAACCAATAAAATACGTCGAAACTCTACAACTAAAGAAGTAAACTAAATGAAAAAAAATGTATTAACAGAAATGTCTTTTCTGTGAAATAACTATTTTTTTAGGTTTTAGTTGTATCTAGTAAAAAGCGCAGTAGAGAGAGGGAGCCTAGTGTTAAATCACTCTATTCCCCACGCACCGCCTAATTTTTGAGGCATTGCATGTTGTGAGTAAAAACGTGAAAGTGATTCATTATTCTTAGCGAAAATCGAACTCACAAAGATCCACGAACGTTTACAGACTGATGCTTAAATAACTTGAAGATATTATTTATCACTTGTTATATTATACAGAAAGAATACGTGTTTCAACGTCTAATTTATCCTTTGAAGTCAAAATGAAAGCTCAGTGAGCTTTATTGCGTTGGAACAGCGCCAAGTACAATCAGTGTAAACACAACCTTAGATTGTAAAGGCATTGTAACGAAACATAATTTTTATGTCTACACTATAGTCTTTTATACAGTGTTATATAATTATTTTTTCTATTATGTAGTATAATAAAATAATAATATAGTGTCTGATTACAATAGTTAAAGTAGATCCACCAGTTGTGGGTTCGATTACCGCTCGTCGTAATGGTTATAGTTAAATTGCTTGTGGAGGGAGTTATTTTTTTTCACTCTGGTGAGTGTCGGTGTTGAGTTACGCCAGTCACGGTCAAGGTTTTTTACATTCATATCTGACAGTTCGATTAATTATATACACCCTGTATCGTATAACCGAGAAATACGTATATATTTAAAAAACCCAAAACGAAACAGCTACTTACCTACAGGTATTAACTTAAATTTACATATAACCACCAAAAGGTTGTACCTAAAGTGAATATTTTAAGCATGTCGATTAGATATCACAAAGTCAAGAACGATGTTTAAATGTATATAGATAGAAAATACTTGCTGAAACTCTCCCTTTTAGCAATAAAACTGGTATTTCAAACATGTCAGGTAATAAACTCGAAAGTCTCGCGCCACACTTACAATGAAGACCACGAAATGTTATAGATATGATATATTATGAGATTATTTTTTAAATATAATTTTATTTATGTGAAAAATATATTAGCTTTCAAAATATATTTATTTAATCTTTAATATATACATTTTATATACATTCAAGAATATAGCTGCCTGCTATTTGTAGGGTTGAGCTGCTACAGCGTGAAGCTAAAAATAAAAATAATAGTTACATCCAATGTAACAAAATGCTATCGTATGCTTTCTCGGTATATTTTATTAAAATTATTGTCATTTACAAAAAGTTAAAAACGGACTATTTTGACACTAGGTCAATTCTTCTATACGAAATAAAGGGTGAAGATGAAAAACAATGTTTAAAAATAAAATTAAAATAATTCGTCTGTACACATTTATAGGTCTATCATATCTAGCATTCACCTGAACGCTGTATTTCCTCCGAGCGAAATGTAATTAATCAAAAAGTTTTCAGAATTCGCCCCCTTCGAGGCTAAAATGTCGCTGTCGCATATTTTGAAAAGAGTCCGCTTCTACGGCCATTGTTGCTTTACATTATAACTTAACAATGTGGGTCATATTATTAAGTAAAAGGTTTTTTATATATACTAGTATATAGTATATATTTTTGAATATATCTACTAAAACTCTAGTACATCGTGACGCAATGGAATAGTCTTATTATTAACGCGATAATGAATTCGGACCTCAGTGGAAGCAACGAATAATTTTATTTGCTTGCTGTGCCAAAACTAAGCGTTGAGTTCCATCACTTACAGATTATATATTTCATTTCACCTGGAAAATGAAAAACATAGCTAAAAATAAAAATAACCTGCCCTTCAAGCCTACAGCCTACTTCTGCTTGAACTACATTTTTTTCGCTTCGCTCTATATTCCGCATATAGCAGGTCGATAGAGAGTTATCTCTATTAATGATTTTTAAATGAAAATCTTTCACCGGATTAATCGTGTATACTAATATTATATCTTTATCCCGAAGTTACGAACATTTTGCAGTAGTTCATGGTATTGTAATTGTGAAAATAAATTATATTAATAACCTAATATTCTCTGCTTTCCACTAGAATATTATACGCAGTAGGTATGGACAAAGGAAGTCAATGTCCCATTTATTCCACCGACATTTATTGGTAAAAGTATGCAAATTACTCTTCTTTACCAGACCAGACTTTACCAGAGCAGTCTCTGACAGAATGGAGAAATGATATTCATTCTGTTCAGCTAGAATTGAATCTATAGTCATCACACAATAACCACTTTATATGGATACTTTAACTTTAAAACTATATCACTCTACAAAGGCAAGATTACTAGTTAAGCCTAAAATTACTGAAAATGAAGAAGATGATTAAGCATTTAACACATCATAGATCATATGAAGTAGGTAAACACTCAAAATTCCACATTAATATTCTCGACTGTTTCTTCACAGGTGCTTCGAGACTTGTTCTGAATAACTTGGGATCATCTTGATGTCACTGGCTGGCTTCCAAGCGGACTTATTCTGGGAGGGACTCTTATTTGTCATATATCTTATTTATTTTCTAGCATATTTCGATATTAATGGTAAATGTTATATTTTTCTTTTTATAGAATAAAATGCGGCGTTGAGTTCCGCTACTCAATACGCAATGTCTCTAGAATTCGGCAGAAAGTGGAAAACGGAAGTGTCTTATGGTAAAGGAGTGTCTCAATCTATCTTAAGATAGATTGACTCATTTTATATTAGAACCAGTTTGTTGCCAACTCTCTCAATTGCCGCTCTTAAGTTTATGTTCATCGATAACTTAAAAAATGTAAATAATTATGAAAAATCTATTTGAATTATGAATCCAATACATCCTAGTACAAGAGTTAGATTGATTGAATACGGTAATCTTAATATAAATATAAAGAATAAAAGGTTTAGTTACTTAATTTCCCAACGTGATCGAAGCCGCAGCCAAAAGCGAGCATAATAATAATAAAATGGCAGTCAACCAGTTATCAGCAATCTATCAATCTAATAATACTCTTATCCACAATCGGTTAAATATTATAATTTCAACAATAATTAACAGAATACACCCCCCAAACAAACGTGGTTCGCGACAGCTTGTGTAATTTTGACAAGTTTAAAATTCGCCCTCTGTCTGTCATTTTGACACGTACGAGTACATAGCAGCTACTATAAGTTATTAGACGTTCCGTACCACGTAGTGCCGCTTAATTTGACTTAGTATTATTATATTTTATATATGAGCTGGTTACATTTGTTATTTGGAATAGTTTTTTTTCTATGAAAGTTGCCGTTAACTAAGAACTGACGAATTTAAGTTTCCTCGTATAGTAGGAATCGGGACCTACTGGAACCAAATATATAACGCTTATATATTTGGTTCCAGTATACATCGCCACTTGTGCCCCTGCGCGAGACTTCAAGGAAACGGAGTGTCTTAACATTATTCTTCCAGGTTCCCCCTGCCTACCCTGCTAAGTGCAGGATACAGCGTGAATGACAAATAAAAGTGTATCTTTATTCTTCTTCCTCCTGGCTTTTTCATTAATCCCGGCTATTGCCAGGGTCTGCCCTCCTATTCAACCTACTCCACTTTGCACGGTCTTTTGCACCCTCGGTGGTTAGACCATTGAGAAAGTGTATCTTTATTATACAGGATATAATTCATTCTACCTTTTAAAATCTTAATTTAACATTAGAAATCTCAAATAATAATTAGTAAAATCGTATTCAAATCTCTTTCAATACAAGTGATGTCTATATTTTGTTAACAAGTTACCTCCTACAACCTACTCGTATGTCCGCGAGCGATTTTTTAATTAATTTTTTACGTTACATTTTGACATGTCTAACGAACGACCTCGGCGTCCCCTTCGGTTGCCCTACGGCGGTACTAGCTAGGCTGTAGGGGTCAGCTAAATCAATTTAGCAATTTACGGATTTTCTATATATATAATATGTGCATATGCTATACATAATAGAGTAGGGTCTTTTTTGTACCTAAATGATTAACTAACTAACTGACTAATTATTTTATACGTAATGTTTATTTTCGGTTTGAACAAAAGTTTTCTTTATTTTTATAGCTTTTTATATCCTATTCAATATATCAGAAGGATGTTAATAATAATGAATACATTATTATCATTTACTTCCTTAGCTGAAACGCGGCGTGTAGTCTCGACATTAAAAACGCAATATGTCAAAAATTGGGAAGTAGAGTGAATTAAAATTAGGTTCCCTTCACTCTTCCTACTCGAGGAAATGAAAGATTTAATATTTTCACCTCCTTCAGCGTTGTGTTCCGCCACTGAACACGTTTGCCTTCAGAATTCGGCGGAAAGTGGGGAACGAAAGTGTATAAATGGTAACAGAGTATCGTAACAGTAAGTTCCCAGCTTCCATCTGCTTAACATGCTATACGCGAAATACAATTTGAACCAAAAGAACGAATGACAAATGTAACTCTGCGTTTTCGTTGTCATAAAGTTCAGTTTTTTAGTAATGACGTAGGTCTCAAGCTTGCCAGTTGAACAAAAAATATGTCAAATAGAAGAACTAGAAGAAGCTCTAGCTTCAAAAATGACAGAACTTTTAAATAAGAAACTTTCTTTCAACATTTCAATCCTAAATAGTATAAACTAAATTTTCAAAAACTTTCTTGCATATTCAAAATTCTTTTTCAATTGAAAAACTATTACAGAAAAAAAATTATATTTCAAATTGAAAATTGTGAAAGGATTGTACTGATCAAATTTTCTAAATATTTTTTCACCGATTTCACATATCGTTTTAAATTCTGAAATAACACTTAAATACATGTTCATAAAAATAAATGTTCATCATTCAAATATCTACTCAAACAATGAATCGATCCCGATACCTTCGCCCTCACACTCTACACACGAATCTACACGTCCAAAACTATAGTGACGAAAGTAAACGTACAATAATAGAGACATAAACTACAGTAATCGTTCCCTCGCTGTAGAAGGGGTTTGCAACGAAAACATTTTCCCCGGACAGCGCAAAGTACTTTGCGGGTCGACGTCAATCACCGAGCGTCCATAATTGGCGTTTTTACCCTACACTTAGAGGTTTGATCCTAGTGAAGTGTTATAGACTGACTATTTAATATTCACGTAATGATTTTTTTCTTATATAATTTTTAACAACCTTTAAAGCTTGGTGTGGAGTTTCGACACATAAGAAGCAATGAGTTGAAAATTGGGCAAAAAATAAGGAGAGTATTGTCTTAGCACCAGGTTCCCTCTGCCTACTCTGCTATATGTGTTATATAACTTGAAACTAAAGAAATCATATTATGAGGATTTATATTTTAATTTTATATTCTATATTGAATTGCATCAATACATAAAATTTATACGTTTCAATTCAAACAGGAAAATTCCTCATTAAAATAAATTAAAGTGATAAATAAGACATATAGAAAGTGCCTATTCCATTTCCGTTGTTAATTACAAAACCAAAATAGCAAACAATAAGCAATATTAATAATAATTATTATTTTATTTATCAAATTATTATTATAATAAAAAAACTATACATAAAATCACAAAACCTTTATCTTTTTCATAATTTTCAGATATTTTTTTTTCTTATTGACTCCTTTTAATTTTTCGCGTTGCTCGATAAAATTTCGCTTCCCAAAGCGCGGTAATATGAATTATCGATTCAATTATATATTCAATGGATCAATTACGGATTACCTTAATATACGAGTAGAATAGCTTAAAATAATTGATGACATTTCCAAAACGAACACCTTCTGTGTGTTTACCCTACGATTACACGTCAGATGTGGCAGACGGAAGTTATATTAATTCTTGGTTCCGTAGGGAACAAATTGCTGAAAATAATGGTATTGTGATTTTCCTTGCCGTCCCTTTTTAATGCAACGATGCTTTTAAGAATAACATGGGACTAATATCGTGTTTTCTTCTTTTTAGCCATTTTTACCTGTTTTTATGTTGTTTCTTTATTATACTCACTTCGGGGTCTACTAGTGCAGTAAAAATAAATTTGCACTGTTCTTTAGAGTACGGATGTTCTTTTGGAATGTCTTTTATAGACTCACAACCCTAAGTATAAGTGACAATCTTTATTTTTTATTGACCATCGATAACGATGTATTTAGCACAATATACCGAATCATTAAAAGCTGTCTGTATTGAAAAATATGCATCTATCATATCATTATTTTTTTTCAGTTTCACGCTGTTAGTCTGCCTTTCGCATGTAGCAGGGTAGACAGAGGGAACATAAAGTTAAGACACTCCGTTTTCTATTTCTTCGCATATATATGTTATGCTTTAAACGCCTCTTAAACGGATTGCGGGCAGCCTCTACTAATATTATAAATTCACAGCCTCTTTTTAAAATACCCTTAAAGAAACAAATATACAGAATTTCGTTAAAAAGATCGTCGTACAATAATCTGAAGCGAAATGTGCAATACTCTAGAGATATTTATTTGTAAGCGATATTCGATATCCGTTTTTACTCAAATTCTCAAAGGAGAGTGGGGGATGCCAATAAAAACGTTTACGTACTGGGTTTACACTTTATAGTATGAGAATTTTGTATTGTATGCATGTTTTGAATTTTATTTATTTTTTATGTGGTTAGAATTCTGTCGGTTTTTTGTAATGATGTCTTTTTTTAGATTTACGCTGAATCCCGCACGTAGCACATTTGTTTCCATTAAGATACTTCCGTTCTCCACTTTTCGCCAAATTCTCGAAATCAATGCCGCGCTTTGCTTTGTTACCAGGGTGATATTAAATATTCCTGAATCGAACCCACAAACCACAAAATTACTTAATAAATGAACTATCTAAGACAAAAATATTTTTTGAATTTCAATCAGTAGTTCTTGAGATAAGTGTGTTCAACCAAACGAACTCTTCTACATTGTAATATCAGTATAGAAATATATATGTGTGTATGAAAATAAACTTCTCCCTTAAATCCACCTCAAGTTACGGCGTAACGTTCGGTAATTCAAAGTGTCAAACTTTAGATACGATAGTTCTTTACGGTCTCTAGGGCCTTTGTTTTTCCTACAGTAGTTTTACGCATATATCTTGTTAGTTCAATGATTTGGAATGGAAATGTATCAATTTGTCTATATATATGTATTTATTTATTAATTTTTGCAGAAAAAAAAATTGCAGAGAAAAAACACTAATAAAAAATTAGTTTACGTCTAATTTTAAAAATTACTATGAACATGAAAAAAATTATTATGAACTTTACGTCTAGTTATAAAAATAAACTTTTAGTAGCTTCTCACTTAGAGGAACGATCCTCTATATCCACGTAATATTTGAGACACTGCGAGTTGAGTGTAGAAACTCAACGATTTTATCTTGTTACTTGATTAAATAAATAAAAATAATCAATTCCTCGAATGGAAATCGAACTTACAACCGTCGCGCTTATAGTCAATTATGTGACGCTGCGCCACAACGGCCTGTAAATTATGAAGATATCATTTTATGTCAAGGCCAGTGGCGCAGGAGCACAAAAGTGTGACTGTAAATGTGTCAGTTTGTGGGTTCGATTACTATTTGTGGAAATGAAATTAAATATATTTGGGAAATGGAAGTATCTTAATGGGAAAGGAGTAAGATACTCCTCCTCCACAAGCTCTCAAGCTTCCTCTGTGGGCTGGATGCTGCGAAAAGATATATCATAAGATATATGAAAAGCTTACCAATGCCATATAAGAGCTTAACATAGAAGTATTTATATAAAAGCACTACACAGATATCTAGTCATAATACGATTCAATGCCGACCGTCTAAGCCGCTTAGCGCCCTATGCGCTGAGGACTTATTCTATAAATTTTATTAAAAATATAGAACTGAAATATATATAATACTGAAATTTAACTATAAATTTTATTAAAAATATAGAATAGTGACACAGCGTTTGAATGTTAACGCGATCGTTGTAAGTTCGATTCTCACTCAGGGGCACAGGGTCAGGAGATCTAACGGAATTATCCTCATATTTGAAAAAAGATCCTCTCTGTGGAGTACCACAAAAAAGTAAAGAGGCTACTTCTGATTAAAGTAGGTCACAACTATCACTTACCTTTTGAATTTTGCATAGTAGGCGCAAACAGTTTTCGTCTTTTTTTGATTGAAAAATGTAGAATAGAGTTACGTTATATTCAATAATTAAATTTCATCATAACTTACCACCGTATCCTGCGTATATCAGGATACGCAATAAAATTTAGCTTTAAGACATTCCGTTTCTCATTTTTCACATACTTTTGTATTGAGATGAGTGTTTCACCAGGACGATGAAATTAAAAAAATCCAAATGGAAATCGGACCTACTAACATTGCCACTGCGTTACGACGGCCTAATAAAATCAAGTAAAATTTAAATAAAATATTTAAAATATAACTCTTTTTGTACATTACTATCATATTATAAAACAACTTCATGAAATATCAAGAATAGGCTCCCCAATTTACCACTTACAGGTTTTCCCACGTAACGTATTTCAAAGTTCATATATTCAATACAGCGCGAGATATTTCGCAAAATTCACAAATCCATCCTTTGTTAGCGTTTCAGATGTATTTTATTTGCTTTTCAAAATCTATAACAATGCATTCGAAGTTTTAACAAAAGTCAAATATTTTTTTTTATATGTATGTATATATGTGGGTAGTTGGAAAAAATATATTTGGCTTGAAAATATTGGAATATTCGACTGTACGATATTTAACAAATTGATTCTGTGCGAATTTTAATAGAGGAACTGGCTATATTTTTTAGTAAGTGTTGTGAATATTTTTGTTTGGAAATTAAAGTAGGAGAGAAAACGCTTTTCAGCTTAGTTTCAAGCTTTTTCCTTCCGGCAAAAGAAACTTGGTATTATGACACTTGAACTGAACTCTACAGGCGTTGCGTGTTGATTTGCGAAACTCAACGCCGCGCTTTGTCTCGTTACTAGAGCGAGGAAATGTACATATTAAATATTTCATTCCTCGGAGGAGAATCGAAGCCACAACCTGACGCATTTACAGCCGCATGCTTGTGCCCTGGACCACGACTAGCTTCAAAATAAACTATTTTGTTTAATATTAACAACAACAAGTCTATAATAGTACCTCTATCTACATCGGTACATAAATTAGGAAATTCGATCGATCTCATTACATACTCAATATTATACAGGCATAAGTAATTCCAAAATCCATTTATACACACTACAAACTAAGCAAAGCCTATAATCTATTTGACTAGTGATGTACATATATATATAGAAATAACGATAATTCCTCCCAATGTCTTCAGGTTACGGTGAGAAGTGAAGAACGGAAGTGTCGTAATGGAAACAGAATATCTAAGCGCTGGGTTCCCAGGTTCCCTCTGCCTATCCCAAAAAAGAATATTTGATATATCAGTTTGATAAACTAAGTGTTATATAATGTATCCAGAATAAATAGTAGAGTATGGAGGTATTAGTTTTTCTCTATTTTGCATAATGAAGAACATGTATGAAGGCCGTCTCTGCACTTGAAAATGTATATCGTTGACATAATGTGAAGGTAAAAAATAAATTCTTTTTAAAGAAAAGTATTGTAATTTCGACGTAGTTTGATAAGAATGTATGGCTTAGTGGTTCGAGTGCTATGATCAAATTATGTTACGTTAAAAATTTTATACCTTTTTTATAAACGTCGCTAATTATTATTTACACTTTTATTCCACAATTCAAACTGATTATTCTTATAATATCTGGTCTAAAATATACCATTAAATACTAAAAACATTCGCCAGTCGTTTAGCATTGGTGTTTTTTCATTTATTTATTTACGAACTTTCTGAATCATCCCAATGGATACAATATTTACAGAAAAATTATATCGTCCTTTAACCCGCCAGACTAGCTTTTCACTTCCACAAAAATAAGAAGAACAAAAATAAGTGCTTTTGGAAATGCTGCGGTTGTCAAAGTTAACTGTGTAACTGCGTCTAACGTTTTCAGTAGCAGTAAAGAGTTTTTAATAGAGTTTTGCTATATTTTTTATTTCCATTTGGCGTAAAAAGAGAGCTTTTTTAGATTCACGCCGTATTCTGAATATTGCAGGGTCGGCAGAGGGTTGTTACCAGGGCAAGGTAATGAAAATAGTTAATTCTGTCGAATGGGAATCGATTCCACAAACATTGAATTTACCGTTGCGCAACTGTACTTTTGCTCCACGATATCCTCTTCCCTTCGGTTTACTCAAAATCTATTTTGGCCAACGCCTCTTAACATGCTCCACGATATCCTCTTCCCTTCGGTTTACTCAAAATCTATTTTGGCCAACGCCTCTTAACACGCAATGCCTAAAGAATTCAGTGGAAAATTGAAAGAATTGCAAAATTAAAAAAACGCAGTGTCTTAACGTTAGGTTCCCTTTGCCTAGCCTGCTGTGTGCACCTTTGTTTAATTATTTCCTATTAATATAAATAATACAGTAAAATATAAATGAAATAGTAGCATCACTATTTAGTGAGAGGAATCTACAAGGCGTTTACAGGATCGTAGGCTTATAAAGCCGAGGACGAATGAGTAGGCTTAATTGAAACTTGATGAGTGTTCCCATTGTTCTACACGGTAATGGGTACGGTTTCATAATTTAAAAAAAAATTACGTGTATATTTTATAGTCTCCACAGACTTCCACAGACTGTGCTTAGTAAGTAATAGTAGGCCTCATATGGGCTGGTGTAACTCAGTATCAGCTGGACCTATTTGGTCGAGCATAGAGCCGTTGGAATCGTTGGGGACCCAATGATCTACCACATTCATAATTTGGAGTGTTCTAGGGAACCACTACCGAATTTTCTAACCGCACAGTATGTCACAAGCTCAAATACCATTCACATCACCTGAATACGTGTCACTCCACTACTGTGAGACTGCTTCGTAGAAACTTCCTTCCACGCGCCACCCAACTGCGGAATGGTCTACCTGCGGCCGTGGTTCCAGGTCGATACGACCAGGGTGCCTTCACGAAGTGCGCCTATCTCCACCTTAGCAGCCGGCACCGTACCTGTAGCTCCTTTGGTGTCACACGGGGTCGTGGGCGGCGGCGATGACTTACCATCAGGTAGCCCGTACGCTCATTTGTCTTATCTTTTTTCCTTAAAAAAAAACAAATAAAAAAAGATCCTGTGTCTCTGCGCCACGACTTAAAAAAATATTTAATAACAATAAGAATACCACTAGAATAACGTTTACGTTTACACAATGGGACTAGTAAAACGGTCGGTAGATTTTGAAGGAGTTATTTTGGGGGATTAGCGTGCTTGCTCCAAGAACACTCGGGGTAATTTAAAATATGTTTTGTTAGGCCGTGATAGCTTTAGGGGGTAACGAAGTTGGTGGCATCAATCTTGAAAACACTGGATTTACAGGTATTTCTGAAACTAAATTTATTGGTAAAGCGCTAATTTACTGTATTTAAAATGTAATTGTGTTTTTCATAATATATAATTTATAAAGATTGCTACATATATGTATATAACATTTAGTAAATAAATAAAATAAATAAAATTTATAGTTTATAGTCCTATTTTCTAAGTTATATTAAAGTAACGTAAATAGAAAAAATTGTTAAGTTTTTTTTATATTCAGTAGAACATAGATCCTATTTACCTAGTCAACAATATTTCTTGTGCACAACTTTAATATATAATTTATAAACATTACATCACAATAGAAACTTAAAGCTTCAAAAAGTAACTGTTATCTATATATATAAAAGGACTTGTCCTCACTGACTGAGGTAAGACGCACGCACAGCCGTAACCGCTGACGGTAGAAACGTTAAATTTGGACAGATGTTTACTTTGGTAATCTGGACATCCACTAAGAAGGGATTTTGAAAAATTTTAACCCTAAAGGGGTGAAATAGGGGTTCAAAGTTTGTATGGAAAAAAATTTAAATCGGCACCGATTTTTATAAAATTTGAAATTTAGATTTTTAAAAGTATTTAATTGAACACGTGTTTCATCGTTTTCTGGAATTTATCTCCTAAGGGTGCCAATAAGGGGTTGAAAGTTTGTATAGATTTTTTTAAATCGGCACCAATTTTTATAAAATTTGAAATTCAAACTCTTAAAAGTATTTAATTGAACATATGTTTCATGGTTTTCTAGAATTCTTTCCCTAAGGGCGCAAATAAGGGGTTGAAAGTTTGTATGGAAAATTCTTTAAAACGCCACCGATTATTATAAAATTTGAAATTTAGATTCTTAAAAATGTTTAATTGAACACATGTTTCGTGGTTTATTAGAATTCACCCCTAAATAAGTAAGCGAAGCTGCGCGCGTCCGCTAGTAGTTATATAATTTTTCTAGAGACTCAAACGTGGCTTTGCTCGCTATGACTTATTTTATAGCAAACGATATTTTTTTATAAATATATATTTTTTTAATAAAAAGTCCTTGCTAATATCTTCTTGCTAAAAATTGTTGTACAAAGTTTTATGAAAATCGGTTAAGTCGTTTTGGCGTGAAAGCGTAACAAGTAAATTTACATCCACATTTACTTATATAAGTATAACATACAACATAATTAATTATGCATTAAATGATAATCTCCATAATAATAATTTTGATATTCTTCTTTTAATTAAAAAAAATATCATATTTTTTGTACAACAAACTAATTCAATTAAATAGTTAAATTAATCCAATTAATTATATATAGAATATCAATCTAAATTGTAAATCATTCAACCAGTCGCTAGACTTATCGGGCGATTCCAGTACAAATACGGATTTGCTGACGCTTCGGAAGTTTGTCATTTGGTGTACACTAGGGCGATAGTGTTCCACTTGGGACTATAACAGATAAATCTGTCCGTTACATTTAGTATTAGTCTCTGGATAGGTGGCATACATATTTTAGTATGAAAATTTATATATAGCTATTGGCTGTAATAAAGTAAAATAAAAATTAAATGACATATAGACAATAGAACTTGTTTTCCCGTACGATTTCTTGTGTCTGTCATGGCGTCTGAATGTTGACACGGCGGTTGTGGCCTCGGAAGAATGAATAATTTTATTTCTTTGGCTTGGTACCACTCGACGGAATGTCTTAAAGTGAGACTCTCTTCTAATTTTAAGACATTCCATGCTGAGTAGTGAAATTCAATGCCGCGCCGCCTTTTGTTCGCGGTTTTTAATAATTCTAAGCTAATATTAAATTGTTATGAACTGCAACGAACACTTTTTAACTCTAGTTGAGTTCTGCACGATAATGAATACTTTCCTATTACGGTATAACGTATTAATCTTAGTGTAAGTAATAATATATTTTTTAGCTTCATGATGTGTCCCACACTTAGCAGAGGGAGCCTGGGAACTAGTTATAAGACACTCTGTTTTCCCCATCACACACTCCTGTTCCCCACTTTGCGGCGAATTCTTGAGACATTGCGTTTTAGGAGGCGGAACTCAACGCTGCGCTTTTCCTCGATACCAGAGCGAAGATATAAAAATATAAAAATGAAAAATTTAAAGATTAGATTAGATTTATTAGATTTTAACGTTCAATATTTAATATATAGTATGTATTAAAAAAATTGTAGGTGCCAAGTTGAACATAACGGAATTTCAGGGGGGTTGAAGCGCAGAGCTATTAATTATATTACACGGTTGTGACAGAGACAACTTTCTGAAACTTCATTAGCTGACTGTACCTGGATTTGCGATCAATTCCTTTGATTGTTAGATTTTGTATTTTATATACATGTACATACATACAAATACATATATTATTTTAATATATATTTATGCTTTAAATCGATAATTTAAAAAAACAACAAATATGCGCTTGATAACAGAAAAGTGCGCAGTTGGGTTCCGTCACTCAACTCGCAATGTCTCGAAATCGGACAGAAAGTGGAGAACGGAGTTTATTAAAACCATGTTTTCCTGCCTACTTTTTTTAACTTGCTCGAGTCACATGAAACTATTATTATAGCTTTACGCTGTATCCTGCACATAGCAGGGAATGTAGAGAATCTAGGAGCCTAGTGATAAGTTCTGATAAAGACATTTCCGTTTCCCGCTTTCCACCGAATTTTGGAGGCTTTCTGGTGAACGGAAGTGTCATAAAAGATATGGAGTATCTTAACACTAGATTCCCAGGTTCCCCCAACCTACACTGCTTTGTGCAGTATCATAATAATATACTCGACACAAAATCTTTTATCCCCACACAAAACAATACCTACCTCTCATCCAAATAAAAGACTACCTACCGTACATAATAAGTGAAGTTATTAATTACACTCCGCCGTCACAACTTTCACAACTTTCATAAACTTCATTAACTAACCGTACCTGGTTCTGGTGCTGTACGATCGATGTTTGGTTGTTTTGAGAATTATGTTGACACTAGCTACATAGGTACTTGTAGCTGGAGCAACGGTAGCGGTAAAATTAAATTTTCGTAGCTTAAAATGTGATATGTAGAGTTTTTGAGTAGATTTTTATTTTATGTAGAGAGAGAATCATTGTGATAGGAGATTGTGAGTGATGATTGAATGATGATATTTAATTTGTTATTTCTTTGGTAGCGTAGGTAAACACGGCGTTAAATTTCGTTTTTCAGTACAATATCTCGAAAATTGGTTATAAAAACAAGGAACGGGATGTTTTAAGATTAAATTCTCTATCCCTAACTTAGCTATGTGACAAAAAATGTGAATATGCTTTATTTATTGACAGAAGTTAGAAAATGAAAGATTTGGCCCCATATTCTTTTTACTTCTACGTTTATACTCAAATATTCTTTATACTCAAAACAATGATGTCATTCATTTTAAATCTATTCATTTGTTTTATAATTTTCATTCATTGGCGCAACATCGTTGGCATATGTTTACATATATCGACGTCATAGTTCTTGATTTTAAATCCTTGCTTAGTTCAGAAATTGAGCTTTTAATTGCTTTTTTACGATATCAGTAAAAATAAATAATTTGAAGGCCGCCACAGCTTGACGGTTGTGGATTCCATTCCCACTTAACTTAACAATTTTAACAATTAGTAAACGACAAAAGCTTAACTAAAAATCAAATAAATTTAATATAAATACAATAAAACAAAACCAACTAAAACCGTCAAACACTTAATAAAAATCGATTTATTTAAAGAGGGACCCTTAATTAACCAACTTTGTTTTTAAACAAAGAAAGTAAGTAACAAAAAGTTCCAAATGAAAGCTTCACTGACGTTAAGAACTTTGATGAAGATTGATTTCAATCGAGTTAATCAATACTAATATTACTCAATATCCATTAAAACGAGGTTCAAACTTTATTATTTGCCTATAAATTTAATTGTGGAGTTGATTTTTCGAGATATAAAAGTTTTTTGTTACTGTGGTGATGAAAAATTAGAATTTAATAGATAAGCTTTTTTCATCTTCACGCTTTATCTCGTAAGGAAAAAGGCTGAAGCCGTCATCGCGGAGGGGAACAAACGTGCAACTGTTAACATGACGGTTGTGGATTCGATTCCCACTTGGGATAATGAAATATTTAATAGTTTCATATTTCGCTCCAGTGAGTTCCACCACTAAACATGCAATGAATTCCGCCTCCAGAATTCACCGGAAAGTTGAGAATGGAACTGTCTTAACACTAGGTTTCCAGGTTTCATGTGCCAAAAAAAATTCTTCAAGTATAAATCAAACCTACAACATCCCCGTTAGTAGTTAGACGACGCCTTAATGCGACACTGGCTTCGGGCGTCTAATAACATTAATATTTCTCAATATCCATTAAAACGAACTCGAAACTTTATTATTTACCAATAAATGAAATTGTTCAGTTTCTAACTTTCTATTATAAAGCTTGAATTACATTTTTTATAGAAATAATTTGGTTTTGTTATTTTATTAAAATTACTAAACTTTGCCCGCAACTTTGCTTATCCTATCCTATCCTATATCTTATAAAACAAAGTCGCTTTTCGTGTCGTCCTGTCTGAACTTTCTAACTCTTCTTCTTCTAAACCACCCAACGAATTTTGATACGGTTTTCACCATTAGGTCGAGTATTTCTCAGGGAAGGTTTATATATAGTTTATTATTTGTACATTCTTATGTAAATTAACATAAAAACGCTAAATGTGTATAAAGTCCTACCCGTTGAGACACTTTCGCGCATGCGCTGCTTTAATGGTAAGTACTACATGAAAATAATATACTGAAGTATTGTTCCTCTTAATAAGATCTACAAAAAAGTCCGCGACAGCATATTTTTATCTTTTAAGGATAACGTGCAGTGATCATATTTCTGTCTAAAAATTGTAATTTCAATATATTTTTTATTGTGAGGGATATTTTTCCATAATGGTATTAATCCTTATCCTTTAAAATACTTTATTAAATTTCTACGTTTAACAAAGATAAAATTTGCTTTTACACTATTTCGAAATGCGAATAGTTTTAGAGAAAAACGCATTTAATTGTTGACACATCCCGCCGTTGACACATCAGCTGTATGTTACTCAAGTTTCACCTATCCCTTACTCTCAGCATATAAATAAGTATATTAGTTACGTTGGCCATTTAATGTAGATCAAAACTGTCTTTTACTGTTTTTCATTTTAATAAGTACTTTAGAAGTTGTTACAATATCAAAAAATCCTTACTGCGAAACGGCTCGCCACTCGCCATGCGTCCCGCGACGTTTTGCTTAGGTATACAAGCGCGTCCGCCGCGCCCGCCTGCCTTACACGCATCGATGGTTCAGTGGTAGAATGCCTCCCACGCGGGCGGCCCGGGTTCGATTCCCGGCCGATGCATTCTATTTAATTTTCCTCACAGGCAGCCACGTAGTGCTTGCTTTTCATCAGGGACAGAATACCCTCTTCAGCATTAACCACAAGCTCGAAAACCGCCTGCCTCTATAGCAACGAAGATTTAGATGAGTTTGCACGTATGGATAATTGGAGTTGAATGTATTATTTCAACGCGATATATTTGGTTTCATATTTTTTGTAGTAGTTATTAGTAGGTAGGTTTTTGTTTATAATTTCTTCCGTTTAAAAATAGCCATTTAACTATCTAAAAATAGTCATTTAAATATATTTTAATAAGTACTTGAAAAGATTAGTAGCACAGATTTAAAATTACGGTACCTACTAAAAAATCCTTGCTGTGTAAAACAATTGGAAAATTCTTATTAAAACTACGAAAATGCGGATTGCATTAGGGTTTAATTAATTTTCACATTATCTTAAGTGCTTTGCAAACATACATTATATGAATAATCCAGTAGTAAAAGCGGGCGAAGCCGCAAGAGGGTCGCTAGTTTGATATATAAATTAAAAGTTCTCTTTCATCTTCAGCATCTTTTTGTAGAAAAAACGATTCAAAACGATTTAAAAAGGAGAAAATAACATTTTTCTTTTAAATTTTAACAATCAACACGTAACCTCATTTTACACAATTTATATGAACATTAAAGCTTGTCTTGCGATTTACTTTTGTAAATAAACCAGTACTAATTTAATTACGTAAAATCTGTAAAAAGTTTAAGATTTTAAAGTTTTAATTTAATTTAATATTGATTAACGCCAGGAATCAGGAACGTACGACTTGGTAGTCAAAACCCTTAGACGGTTTCCATGAGACGCGGCTTCAAATCCCATTTTTGACCATTTTCTAAAAAAGTAACTTATGTAATATAGGTACGGCAATTTTTCCCTAACTGACCTATTTAGTTCAGCTGGCTGAGCTCTCGATACTAGAATACAACGCACTATATCTCTTCGTATTTCTAGTTCAAAGGAGTACGATGGCTCTCCAATAGTCGACTAAGTGATTTCCAATTCTACCTTCAAGATTACATGGATGTAAAGTTAAGATGCACTGTAAGGTGATATATATAGAAACCTTAAATAATTTTAAATATTTTTCATAGTAACAGTTTCTTTGTAGGCTTTGTTTAAAAAACAATATTTTTGTATGTTTGTAAAAAAAAATATAAAGTACAGGAATAAACTCCACCAGCTTTAAGTAAAATCTAAACACTGATTGTATCCTGCTTATAGTAAAATTATAAACCTAATTTTAAGACACTGGGGGTACGCAGTGTTTTAAGGCACTAGGTTTCTTGAAATTAAATATTGAATAACGGTACTGAACGCCGTACTTTAAACACTAGACTCCGTCAAAATAAAATAAAATATATAAAATCCCAACTATAACCCTACAAAATAAAATAGACAGTCACTTCCATTAAACGTTGTACTGAAACACCTTTGTTTTCTGATCGGCCGGTTGTTCGCGATTACGACAGTCTCATGATTCAGCAAATCCCGTCTACAATTGCCTACTATTTGTAACGGAGTCGAGAGGAGACGCCAACTTGTGACGTTTAGTTGAACTGGTAGTCATTGATCTTTGTATATAGGTCTTATATTAGTGGATAGGTTCACGCTGTATCCCGCTTATAGCAGGTTAGACAGAGGTAACCTAGTGTTGAGATGTTCAATTGCTCATCTTAACATTAGGTTCCCTCCGTCTCCGTTTCTCATTTTCCACCCGATTTTCGAAATGTTCCGTGATGAGAGTTATTAAAACGTTAAAATATTTCATGATAATCTTCGTATTAGAGGGAATCGAATGCACGAGCGGTATAGCTATGTTTTGGAAAGAAAATGAAGAGTGTCTTAACTCTAAATTTGTTAAGCTAATACGCACATTTCATGAAAAATCAAACCCAAGACTTTACCCCAAGAATTATATTTACACATGGACAAAGATAAATACAAAGCTTGTCAACAAAATGCTCATTTCGTTTATCCGTACCGGTTAAATTAAGCAGAAGATGCTTAATTCATCTAAATTAGAGATACACGAACAAAACCAAGGATGTAAATAGCATTTTTGTATTCAATGATAAAGGTGTTTGGTGACGTGACGATCATTTAAATGCCAGTTAAAGAAATTAGTTTTTTTTAGTTTCACGCTGTATCCCGCTAGGCAGAGGCAGGCTAGCCTTTTGAGTCGCGGAACTCAACGCCGAGCTTTGCCGCGACACCGGAGCGAGGAATGTTAATAATTTAAAACCTGTCATGCTAACAGTCACACCCATGCGCCATGACTAGCCTCGAGAAATAAGTTATTTTTCCGAATGGTCTCAGTCTAGTACGTTGTGAGGTAAATCGCGGCGTCGAATCAATCAATAATCATAGTCAATACGCATTGCCCCCCACGGTGGAAAGTGGAGAACGGACCTGGTCTCCCACCGCCTATCTCGCCTGCTATATATGCGGCGTGCGGCGGCCTGCTATATAAGCTAAAATAAGAATCTATCAATACAGAAATTAAATATTAAAAAAAATACCTATCCGTTCGCAAGAAGCCTAATCATAAAAGAAATGTCATTACATACGCAAACGGTTTCCAAAGCGGTGGTTCATAAAAAGGTTCACATCTAATTTACAGAAGGGTACGTTCAGAAATATCTAAAATGAGTTCAGGGAGTGGGGCAGAAGGGGTAGTGAGGGGGGGAAGGTTCCTTAATTGCTTAATTTGTTAAAACACCTGCCAAGGGATCTAACAACGTATTTACCAAGGTAGCCTGAATTGTAATTATTTTATATTATAATATTATTATTTTCTGAATATTTGACTTTTATTTTTAATTAATATTATTTAGTTATAATATCTATATATATAAAAGGACTTGTCCTCACTGACTGAGGTAAGACGCACGCACAGCCGAAACCGCTGATGGTAAAAATGTGAAATCTGGACAGATGTTTACTTTCGTAATCTGGACATCCACTAAGAAGGGATTTTGAAAAATTTTAACCCTAAAGGGGTGAAATAGGGGTTGAGAATTTGTATGGAAAAAAAATTGAAATCTTCACCGATTTTTATAAAATTGTAAATTCAGACTCTTAAAAATATTTAATTGAACACGTGTTTCACGGTTTTTTAGAATTTACCCCCTAAGGGTGCAAATAAGGGGTTGAAAGTTAGTATGGAAAAATCTTTAAATCGCCACCGAATGTTATAAAATTTAAAATTGAGACTCTTAAAAATATTTCAGTGAACACGTGTTTCATGGTTTATTAGACTTCACCCCAAAATACGCAAGCGAAGCTGCGCGCGTCCGCTAGTTACGTATAAAAGTCGTAGCAGTCTGTAAAGGAAATGGTTGTATTCTGTTTTAATTTAGGGTAATTATTTTTATTTCTGGTAGACAAGTCGCTGCGTTGAATTCCGCTGTTCAAATCAAATGTTTCGGAAAAAATAGTAGAATTTATGGCTTAAGGTTCCCCCTGTATATCCTGCTATGCAGAAACAACATGACTGCAAAAAAAATGTATTCAAAGTTAAAAATGTTAAATTAAATAAAAAAAAAAATAACTTGGCTTTAAATTCATAATCTTTTATTAATAAAAGAAAAGTTGTTTCATTTTTGAATTGTAATCACACTTTCAACACAAAGAGATTCAGTTTCAAATTTACAATAATATTATGGGTAGTCTGAAAAGTTTAAATTCAATAAGACCGGACTCTAGGGCTTTAGTAGAGCTTTATGTAGAGTATGGAAATTGTTTATAATTATTAGGTGCGAGTAGCTAGGTGGTATAATAAATATAAAGTAAAATAAAAAAATAGCTTCACGCTATATCCCGCATACAGCAGGGTAGGCAGAGGGAACCTAGTAAGACACTCCGTTCCCCATTTTCCACCGAATTATTCGAATTATTGCATGTTGAACGGAATAACTCCACGCCGGGCTTTTGCCTTGTTGCCAGAGCGAAAAAAATAAATTATAAATAATAATTTATTCCCTCGAGTGGGGATTGAACCCACAACCATAGCGTTACAGTCTTACAAGAAATGTATTATGGGACATTGTACTATGTACGAGTATGTGTAAGATATTGTATGCATGAAATAATTAATTATAACGATTTAAAAAAAAAATGGCGGAACTAAACGCCGCTTTGCCTTTTTTTCAGAATGAGGAACCGTAAAATAATTTACACATGTTTGTGCCCCTACGCCACGACTGGCCTCAAATTACATCATTTAGCCAAAAGTCGCCAAATCCCACCACCACACCAGAATCTTCATTTCCTTTGCAAGACGAATGGTAAAAAAATGATTACCATATAAATTGAATGCAGCCCTTGCGGACCTGCCGACGTGATTATATTCAATCTTAAATTCGATTTCTTTAGGTGTCCGTGTCTGGTTAGCATTTCAAATTACTAATGCATATTAATATAAATGTTAAAATGTAGTAATAATGTGGGATAGTACCTTATTTGTACAGAACATATACTGGTTTTAATTATAAGGTTCTTACAGAAAGGTAGATGAAATAAATGTTGCAAAAATTATAAAAAAATAATTTTCATGATTTTGGCATAACATGGTAGGCAGAGAAAACCAGATAACTTAGCGTTATTTTCGAAACATTGTGTATTGAATAGCGGAACTGAACGCCGCTAATAAAATACTAATATAACTAATACAACTATATACAGGAAAACATTTAGAAACTAAGTCACGAACTTAATTGACGATAAAACGAAAAGGAGCTCGCTGATTACACGTATTCATTATTAAAAGAAACTCATCTAAGAAGAATCTCGTTACTCCCGAACTTCGCCGAAAGTTGCCGAAGTATCACGAAGTTGTGTTCTTTGATACAGCCCACAACTATCGGGTAAGTTTTACTATTGGGCTGTGGAATAAGGAGGAGAGGTAGCGTATTTCTAGTTTTATCCCGCACATAGGAGGGTATGTAAAGGGAAACTGGTGTTTACAGAAAGATTGTAAGTGTTTAGACTTCCGATTCTTGCTTTCCACAGAATTGAACCCAGGAATTGTTGCGTTTACCGACAAGTGCCATGACTGGCTTCAGGATATGAGACAATCAAAGATCTAAACATCTGTTTCGAATTATTTTGTTGATGATTAGTAGGAATAAAAATATTTTTTATTAATGTTTTAGTATTTTATATTTTCCAAATCGGGAAAACTTGCCTTGCCTTAATGACAAACAATGCCTTCAAGTGCTGGGTACAATGTTCACCATCGCTTAACCTGAGAGATTGAATCTCTAAACACTATTGGGCAGAATTATTACCATCTCTTCACTTTGGTAAGTGCGAAGTAGAGTTCCGCCACTCAACCCAGGGTCAAGGTTCTGGCGGAAAGTAGAATTTTTTACAGACTACGTTCTCTACTACAGTTACCCTGATAAATGCGGGATACACAGTGAAGCAGAAGAACAAAATAATTAAATATGATAAATATTACAATTGGCCCAAATTTCCATTATTTGTACATTCTGACTGCTTCTCCTTTAAGCCAGCTCCTACAAACGAGATCAAAGCATACTGTCTACGACATCATTAAATGACGGCCATGTGAATATATTCTTACTCTACATCAATTTTACTCTTTTTCTATACAAAATAAGCCCTATTTTCCTTTGGCAACTTTCCTTTTTGCTCTTAAAGAATGCTCGTGATTGCTTATAGGTGAGTTCAATGTGGATAAAATAGAGTCCGAACCTGATTGTGTTTATTCTAATTTTGACCTTATTCCGTTAGATATAAGGGTTAATTGGTCATAAAATTAATAGTTTCCAAAGCTACCCTTTTGATATTCTAGTATTAGTGGAATATTGTTGAATTTAAAATTAGCTGTGTGTTTATATATTCAAAATTAGCTGTGTTTTTATATTTAAAGTGTTTTAACATTAGGTTCCTAGATTCCCTCTGCCTACTCGTGCAGGATGCAGCGTGAAGCTAAAATATATAGAGATTTTAAATATATTTAAATATATTTAAAATCTAAAATCTATATATACACCAACTCTTAATACATTCTATAGAATTTATCACAAACTCTTCGAATCCTCAATATCCTTTAGTCGTAGTTCACAAGAAAAGTTGGGAGAAACAAACTAAACATCACTTTTAATCAAGTAAAAGGGAGCTTTAGACAATGTAACTGTTTCGTATTTCGTATTAAGTACAGAAAGGTGTTCAACTTTGTGCTTCTTTGTAGTCTCCTATAACTGAGAAGATGAGATAGAGTACTGGCTGTGTGCTCTGTTTGCTTTGCTTGAATGGTTTACTCCTTTTTTTTTTCTCTTTAAAAATAATTTACGCTATCATCAATACGCTTCATAACAGAGTAGGCTGTGTTAACCTATTATTAAATATAGCCTGGTAGAAGTTAACGCCGCACAATAAAGAATATCAATTAGTAGATAATTTGTGCAAGTATTTAAAAAAAAACAAATGTAAAATAAAATTATGAGTTCGATACTATATTAAAATACACATATATAGTCATATAAATATTGTTATTGTACACCAATATGATACTTATATTTAAAAAAGTTACGCTCTATAATATCATTTGTAACTTGAACTTTTCTTCAGAAGTTATTTAAAAAATGCAATTTCTATTATTTAAAATAAAAATAGACTTTTTAATCCGTAAAAGTATAACGTTCAAACGAATCATTTAGCAACAAAAGATTTGCTCCGCTTACAGCGCGGTGGAGGCTTAATTTTCCTGCGCCTGTCCAATAACCCCCTCTTTAAGTCTATACGAATTTTCAAATTAAAATTTGATAATTTTATACTATACTAGTCGTGGCTTGCGACTTTGTATGCCGGATTTTATGATATACTAGCGGCCCGCTCGCGGTTTCACCCGCGTGAACTATGTTATTATTAATTTCTGTCTCCATGACTACGTCCTAGTGACGTTATGCAAAATTTGAGACTCCTAGCATTTGTAGTAACGAAGTTTCATACAAACTTTCGACCCCAAAAACAACCCCTTAGCAGCTTCCTATGCAAAATTTGAGATTCCTAGCACTTGTAGTTTCTGAGATTTCGTGATGAGTGAATGACCTTTCGATTTTATATATATAGAAAATGGAACTTTCTGCTTTTTTCTGTCTCCATGGAAATTATGAAAAATCCTCTCGTAGCTCTTTGCTATCTTACGCTTCTTAAATTTTAATTAAATGAGACAAGTTATGGTGAAAAGGCAAGTGGCTGCAAACACGATAGGTTGTGAATTCGATTCCCACTCTAGGAAATAAATTATTTAATATTTTAATTTCCAATGCCTCCCTGACTAGGCGAAAAGTTGAGACTGGTAGCGTCTTAATGGGAATGGAGTGTCTTAACACTATGTTCCTAGATTCCCTCTGCCTAGCGTGAAGCTAAAACAAACGATAGCAGGCAAATCCATAAACAAATATTAGTATTAACCCAACAATACAGTACCGTCCCTTAAGTCCCAATCAGTGCGGTACAAAATCACAATTACTCTGAATAAGCCGCAATACATTTATCAATTAGATTAGGTCCTAACCAAACAACGTGGTCGTTAGTAGTTTGACTATAGTTTAGTATTAGCTAAATATATGTACATACATACAGAAATATAGGAGAAATATTATTATATATCAAAAAGAAAATCAGCTTCACGCTGTATCCCGCACACTCAACACACTCCGTGTTGAGTGCTCAAAGTTGCACTTTACCTTAACACCAAAGCGAAGGAATGAAAATATCAAATACTACGTTTCTTCCAGCGAGAATCGAACTCAGAACCTGTCGTGATTACATATTATATGCCCTACGTAGCCTGGCCTCGTAGATAAGTAACATAGCATTGCACAATATAATCTCTAAGTTAATTTCACAGTCAAACGCGTACTGGGCAGTCGTGTGTTCATATTTTTATGCTCACGTTTAAATACTGCCCATTGAATACTGGACCGTCGCGTCCGCGCTGCTGGTTTAGCTAGCCTAGTTAATAAAATTATATTATAATATTATTATATGAAACCGTTGTGGTGGAGTGGTATGTCTTCTGATAGTGAAAGTTGGGAGTTCAAAAATAAAAATAACGAACATACCAGCAATTGAAATTCAAATGAAATATAATTTTGTTTTCTTATCTTTTCTTTATCTGCTTAGCGTAGCGTAGCGTTAAGCTCCGCCCCTCAACACTCTATACTCCTATTAATTTCTTCTCTTGCTCGAATTTAGGCTGAAAGTGCAGAACTTTGACTTTGACTTTTTATTTTGCTATATAAGTAGGCAAAGGGAACCTAATAAGACACCCACATTACGCCAATTTTTTGAGATATTGCATGTTGAGTGGCGAAACTCAATGCCATACTTTGCCTCAACACCAGAGCGAAAAAATAAAAATGTTAATAAACAATTTATTCTCCTAGTAGAAATCGAACCCACAACCGTCGCGTCTACATTCACACGTTTCTGCCACAGCACCACGATGGATTTACAGAATTTATTAAAACTAATTTCAGCCCGATCTAGCAACAGTCCTATTATTAATGTACACTATTATTTCTTGTCACACGTAACTTCATTATTCACGGCTCTCCATATGACGCGTGTCGCGCGGGCTCCGAGCCCCTCGCGTTTGATATGGGTATTAGTTTTAAGATTTTCATTTATTAAATCGTCGTAGTGCAGCGGCACAAGAGTGTGACTGTAACGCGACGGTTATGGGTTCGATCCCCACTCGAGGAAATAAATAATTATTAAAATTTGTATGTCCATTTCTTTGATCTGGTATCGAGGCAAAGCGCGGCGTTCTGTTCCACCACTCAACACGCAATGCCTTCAGTATTTGGCGGGAAGTGGGAAACGGACACTAGGTTCCCGGTTCCCACTAGGTAATCAGAGTTAGGTATCCCGTATCTTCCATCTCTACTGAACATACTTCCCAAATATACCACTTCATTCACTTGTTC
The DNA here is from genome assembly GCA_000313835.2 of Heliconius melpomene melpomene. Classification (NCBI taxonomy): domain Eukaryota; kingdom Metazoa; phylum Arthropoda; class Insecta; order Lepidoptera; family Nymphalidae; genus Heliconius; species Heliconius melpomene. The sequence continues at coordinate 101,218 of HE671389.1, forward strand.
TAATATTTTAACATTTACACTGATCTTGTACTCCGTTCTTTCTTCATCTCTTTCAAAAACGGACGACGGAGCTACAAATATCTACGAAATATAGCGTGGAACTAAAAACAAATATTACCTTATAAAAAAAAAAATATTCCTTTTTTGATGTCGAAAAAGTAGCTTTAAGTAAAAGTTCTTACAGAACCAGAAAATTTATTATTGAAGTACATCCATTGAAAGGAAAAGCTTCAGACGAGGAGTACTTTTCTCATAATATTATATTTACATTTTTTCATTCCCATTGTACGGGATACAATTCACAAAAGAAGATATATAGGTGTATATTCTGGTATCGAGATGGAATTTTTATTTTCTGTGGAACGGCTTAAAATAAAGTTTCTTTTATTCTTGTTTTTTATTTTCTTAATATTTATGGGATCAATGCTGACAGGTAAAGGTTTGGATCCCACAGTACTTATTATTTTTAAGAATAGTTATAGATACATATATATCATCAATTATTACTGTAATATTTTTAAGTAAGTAATATTACGAATTATACACCTCCAGAATTGTTAAGGATTGACAGAGAGAATATAGTAAAATTTGAGTTGTGGGACCTAATGCTAAGACTCAAATATATATATACACTATAGAGTCATCATCTTTAATACCACCATCATCATCATCATTGTCATCAGCAACCAGTAGAAAAACAGTAGTTCTGCTGTATAGGCTTCTCCTCTAGCGTATTGTATGCCTTCCTCCAGCTAGGTGGGGATGGTGCAAAGAGTCGAAAATTAAGGTCAGTGGTATATTATTGTGGACACTTATTATTATAGATTTTTTGCTCTTTGTATCCGGCATACAGAAGGCTTGGCAAAGGGATTATAGTGTTAAAACACTCCGCTCCCCATTTTTTTAAAATATATCAGTACGATTCAGATCATTACAAAACCATTTTGGACATTCATATTAAGTATCGCCATAAATGATAATAAACAATATATAAATGGATTACCATTTGCCATGTGTTTATCTATTGTTTATTTTATTTAGAAGTTTAGTTTATTTTATTTTAAATACTTTTAGGAAGGCTTAACTCACGTTCAAAAGTAAATATTTTTTCCTCGACTCATTCTAAAGTTTATGAACAATTTTCCCTTTCCCACCTGACGGTAAGTGCTTTTCTAACTCAATTGATACAAAGAATGACAGAAATGTAATAATAAAACAGCGTTTTTGTAAACATAAAAAAAAACTCCCAATACCGTTTCCTTTTGTCGGTACATAATCGTCTGGTGACGATCGAGGGCTTCCCAAATATGAAACGTCGATATAAAATACTGAATGTGACTTTTGGTATTTTTACTAGTATTTCCTGCGTTTTCGCTTGTTTTCCAAAATTATTTTTTTAGCTGCACGCTGTATTTTTCACATATCACATTGTAGGAGGGATCTTAAGAACCCAATGCCTAAATACTTTTGTTACCCAGTTTCCTCTAAATTCTTGAAGCATTGCTTCTTGAGTGTGGCATCTCAACGCCTTGCTTTAGAAAATATAAAATATTTGAAATATTTGTTAAATAATGGTTTAAGTAGCGTAGAAATACTAAAATTTAAAAAGTCACATCCAGTACTTTAAAGCCAAATTGAACGTTAGAAGCGACACATGTTTGAAAAACGTTATATACTTTTACGACGTCTGAAAATGTTATTTACAGGTTGAAAGAGGTGATTTTAGTTCCTTCCAATATTGTGCTAGCGTTTAAGGTATTCTTATTTTGTATTATATTAGACATCCGATACAAAATGGGAAATTTATTTGAACATTTTATGTTATTTAAGATGTTTTAGATCAATAGTTGTTTTCTTTATTTTTTTACATTCAGGCTATATGACGCACGCAAAGGGAACCTGGGAACCTAGTGACATGTTTTTCATTTTCCACCAAATTTTAGAGATAACGCTTGAGGGCGGAATTGAACACCACGTTTGGTCGACAGGAAATGAAAATAATTTCCTCAACCGAGTGGGAATAGGACTCATAATCGTCGCATTTAGTCAGACGGTTGAGAGTCCTATGTAGGGGTACTTACCTATTTCTTTAATTTAGCTAATGGCACGAATTGATTAAGACGAAGAAGTTGTACATTTTTTTTATGTCAGAGTAATGTCACTTTGTAAGAGTACTGTGTCATGATTCCACATTTACATGACACATCATAATCAATATATACCAAGATACGTACTCATTCAGCTAGCAATGTGAGGTGTGAAGGGATCGCACCCTGCCTCGCAAATACTGCACTTCGAATTAACAACCTACATTTTTAGTTCATCTTTGTTAATCCACTGAAGTGAAAGAAGGGTTGAAATCTAAGAAATGACCCAGGATACAAAAAACCCCCTCTCATGTATATCTCATTGTTTTTGCCCAACACTCTTTTGAAAATGCTAGTGGAAAGGGATCAGGAAGAACTGGTCGGACTTCACATTTCACACCTATCTATAGGACTTGTATGGAACTTGACTTACAATTAGAGCAACGAAGTCAAATGTAGGATTGATTCCAGTTGTATAGAATCTCTTAGGCTGGAGAGGTTTTCAGATTTTATACGTCTGTTAGCTTTTTGGAAGGGTTTAGTTGTTGGATACATATATTATACATTTTAGTGGTTGAAAGTGCCAAATTATAGATTTTTTAGCTTTGTTTCTCCGTACGTCCGATTTTATTACAATACAATAAATTTACTCATATTAATTTGATCAGAAAAATATCTTGTCACAATTTTTTTCTTACCCTTAGGCAAGAAAACTATCAATGCTTCATTTTCCTTCCAATTTTCCTTTCAAGAAGACTAATATGTTTGATTAAAGCGATTGCTCCTACTAATTACGACAGGACCTAATCGTCTTATCATTTACTAAGAAAAATATACAAAAATACATACAAGGCCACTAAATATAAAAAACGATAATATTTATTTACTTCCAAAATTTCACCAAAAGCCCATCCTCCAATCCACAATAAATTCGCGACAGGCTATTTATTTTGGATTTCCATAGAAATCTTGTTGTCTTCCTCAAACACTGATACGTGACGTTCGATGTAGGGAACATGTTTATACAGGGTGTATGTTTGGTTTGCACTTGAGACGATTTCAGAACGCTTTGTTAAAAATTCTCTCATACAATTTTGTACTGCTAGTGATGTGCGCAAATATGAGTGCTTTATTCGTAAAATTGATAAGTGTCATTATGTGTCGTTTCGATGTATTAGCAAGGGTTTTTTAGGTAGACGGACTCTAGTGTTAAGGTACTCCGTTCCCATTAAAATACTTCCGTTCTTCACTTTTCACAGAATACTAGAGGCATTGTGTCTTGAGTGGCAGAACTCAACGCCGCGCTTTGCCCCGTAACCAGAAAGACAAAATTAAAAAAAAATATATTTAATCTTCTTAGAGAACCGAACACACACAAGTGACGATTTCAAACTACTTTTTACAAGAAAAGACATAAAAATATTAAGTTTATTACAGAACAAATAAAATAAGTAAGAAATAAATGAAACAAGCAAAGTCAAGTGCCACAATGTGCTTTATTAATAAACTGAAGAATCCTTAAATTATTTACAAGAGTCCAACTTCACTCGAGTTAGTCAAATCGATAATCGATTGCCAAATCATTCAATTCATTCGATTGTTGTCAAAAAAGAAATTGAAACATATAGAAGAATAGAAAAAAAACATAACTATCTGATATGCTTTAGTTTCATATTGTTAAAAAAAAACATAAAGAACTACACTAAAACTATTAAATAATCGATTTATACGACAATCTGTTATCGATATGGCCCAAAGTTTGGATTTTAGTGCATAAAAAATCCAAGCATAATATAAAGAAGACTTACATACAATTGACCCAATAAATGAAGAAATCTTGACAAAATATTAAAATTTACGAACCAAAGTGCGAATACAATTTAATCGCTAACTATATTTATCCCCTGATTTTCCTTATCTAAATGGACTTGGCGATGATGAAAAAAAGCATACTTAAAAACTAAAAACGTAATGCAAAAATGCATTTCTCACACGTTATACAACTTCATACTAGTTCTAACTACAAAATTTCAAACTTAACTGAAACAAAAATTAACAATCATCTAAAATAATCACATAAAGAACTAAAATGAAAATAGGACAGGCGCGAGAGCTTTCTTTTCAATAGCTTAAATTATTATTATTAGTTTCACGCGGTATGCACCATATAGCAAGGTTTGTCTTGTTACCAGAACTAAAAATACTTCATTCCCCCGAGTGGGAATCGAACCCACTGCCGTCGCTTACTACGACGGCCTCAGATTTATAAGATTCTTTATTATTTATATCACTTATGAGCATATATAATATTACATCCATTCAAATGATTCACTGTAGACTTATTTCAACTCCAAAGATATTTGTTATTATATTTATTAAGAGTCAAACTCTCATACAACTCTCGCGTCCAAAAAGTAACTAAACCATTATTACAAAAAAAGATAACAAAAAACTAAGAAAACACACATTTTAAATGCTTATGCATACTGTTGGTGATATTAATACTCAAAATGCTTTTTGTACATGTTTGAAAAGATCTAGATTTAAAATTGAATCTAGATCATCAGTTAGATCTAGATCTAATGGTTAAATCTAGATCTAACTCTATATCTAGATATATATTAACGTCAAGATATACGTATAGTTTAAAAAAAATCTTAACTACCCACAATTATTTTTATAAACTAACCGTAAAACGTAACTGAAGGAAATAAAGGATAATGTTTCAAGTTATTTTTTATATTTTCGTTAATTTTATTCTGCATTGAGTAAAAAAATACTTACAATATGTATATTTTTTTTAAATTAGCGTGCATGGTGGGTGTTGATTTCAAACGTTGTTTAGACAGCATTTTTATGTTTTTTTTCGATATATGTATGAATCATGAATAATTAATTAAACTTCAATCAGAACAAGGCACATATTGAAAAAAGGAACTTGGTCGGACAAATTGAGTTTTTACATACTATAAAAAAATCTATTCAAGAAAAAAGATATAGTGTAAAAATGTAAACGTAGCAGGATTTGAACCTGCGGTTATTGCAATATGTTTTAGGGCTCTAGCCAATTAGTTCTAAATTTTAATACGGTTATCTTTACGGTTTAAGAGAAATTTTCCATTAAATTCAACTATCTGTATAGAAAACTACACTAAATCATGTTTTCAGATTCAAAAAGCTATTCATATGGAAAGCAATAGTATATCCTTAGCTTTATTAAATACAAAAGTGGACATAACGTGTTATTGAAGTGAATATTTAAAGAGAAAAATCAAATTACTTCTATAAGAGGTTACTGCCGCACTTAGAAACTTTGATTAGCATTAAATAAATATTTTTTTAATTAATGTTAATTAATTAAAAAAATATTTATTTAATGCTAGTTAAGCGCTAACTAAGGTTTGTGAGTAAGGTTGTTATATTATAGAAACTTCTAAACTTTATAAAAGTAGAGAAAATGATCTAAAATAAATAGTTTCATTGCACTTAAGTTTAAGTACGATCGTCATCTTTATATTAATATTCACTTTATTTATCAAATAAAGGAGAGTCAATTTACGGAGAGAAGAGATAAACAGGGCTTTATAATTTATTTTTATATAATTATAGGTTTAAAAAAATTAAAATTTTAAAGCCGCCGTCGTTTGTAGTGAATGAATTAATTATTTTCATTTACTGTAAACCTGTAGGAAAAGGGGCAACGGAGTGTCTTAACACTAAGCTAAATAAGACATATTTGTCTGATATTTTAACATAACTCTAATTTGATTATTTGATATTTTTGATTATTTTTATAAAAAAAAAAGATTTAAAAATAAAAAGCCGTCTTTTCTCTTCTCCCTATATGAAATTTTAAATATCATTATAATTTTTATTAAAAGATTTTAAATATATACTCGAGACGATATGCAGAAATGAGAGAGCAGATGACCTCTATCTCACTCACACAACCATGGAAACCTATAAATATATAAGTAATATACATACGTGACACATTAAGTTAATAAAAGTAAGTAGAAATCGGACTATATTATTTACTTCGACAGGGGGAACCTTATGAGTTACTCTTATCATTAAATTTAACTCATTTTGGCTAGTTGGGTGGAGAAACTCAACACTGTTTCTTCATTTAAAAAAGTAAAGAAAATTAAATGGCATCATTGGATGAGAATCGAATACATAACCATCGCAAAAACAATCAAACTCTACACATTTCGATGGCGTAAAAAAATATTTATTTAGATATACATATATAAATGTATTTTTGTATTAAAATATAGCCCGACGTCTCACAATAAGCCTTAGGCACTTACGGCGTACACAAATTTTGGCATATTATCTCATACCACAATCACTTAGAACGTCAAAAGGAACATGCTTTATAATTTCTTCAGTTATTTACTTTATTTTATGGTATTAATACGTCGAGAACACGAAGTAACAGAATTCTGTCTCTGCCTTTTTCCTATAGATATCGAGACAAGCTATAAAATGTTTTTAGCACAAGCATTGAACCTGTGATATACAACACATACTTAAAAGCTAAATGTAAAAATCCTTTAATGATTCATACTAATTTGGACTTTATGTTTTCGTTTAAAAAAGCGAATATTCTGATAAGTTATCAAACACCATATAAAATAATTATTAATTATATTTTTGGTAAGATAAATAAAAAAAATACTTTAACACATAAAACGTGTGAATATTTTTTTCAAATATTTCACTTATATCGTCACGTTGAAGGAGAAAGTTATAAACAGATAACTGATATTAGCTGCCATTTTTAAGTGTTAGAACAATATATCAGGACGCATCTTCACGCTTCTTCACGCACCTCTCATAAAATGCAGGATAGACAAAGAGACTCTTTTTTAAGACTAAAACATTTATCCGAGTAGGATTCGAACCCATAACCTTTATGGACAATTTTTATTCCTTTCTTATTATCCCTTTGTATAAAATCGAATTTTATTTTAGAAGCGACGTGATTAAATAGAACGAGGAACGTGATTTTCGGTTGCTTTCGCAGAAACGCTGACGCGTCGCGAACGTGGAGATCCTGAAGCAAATAATATTCCAAAACTTGTTCGTATTACAAAAATCGCGAAAAACTTTGAATTTTTCAAATATTTTAATATTTGCATTACTAAAAATTAAAATGACAATTCTGCTGTTAATATTTATATGGCCGATACTAAAAATATTGTGCCATAAAACTGAGTTAGTGGCAGGAAACTGAATTTTTATAACATATTATACGAAATATATATTGAATTATTTATTACTTTTTGTTGTTATTTTTACATATTTTTTAAATTTCACAATATAATATTATAATTATATGTATTTATGTATGTTTATTTATTGTCTGTATATAGAATGTTGGTATAGAGAAAACGAGACTTAAGCTAGTGTACTTACATACTGACTTCATTGTCACAGCACAATTTAATTTTACACAAAAGTGTGAAATTCTCACTAATTTTTAGTGCTCGAAGAAAAGAAACTAACTTATTTTTTACCTCTCCAATTATATCGAACGTTTATCAATACTAGGAGGTAACAATGTACTTATAACTAAAAATTATAAAATCAATTATTAAAGAACAAAACTACTTGTGAAAAAACATTTTAAACACTATATATCAAATTTCCGCAAAAAAGGTATGTGGATTCAAATCTAGTTACGTTTAACATTTTCATATGGCACTGACAAGTAGTCAACACTAAATGACGGTTCTATAAAAATTGCTGAGTTCTTATACAAATTATAGGTGACTAAAAACAATTTAAAGTCGAAAATAGTAAGTCAACTAACACAAAGTAGTTTCATTCTTTATTAATTTTCGTGAAAACCTTAAAATATAATGCAATTAAAGAAATAAATGAAGTAATGTACCCAATTACATGTCATACAACAAGAAGAACGGAGAGCTAAGCCCTCCATCCTATACGTTATCGAGAGTAAAGCCCTCTGTTTTCCATTGTATATTATTATTTTATTATCAGTTTATATTTTAATAAACCAGATGAGAACAATCTATTAAGACTAATATTATTAATCTAAATATCAAACAAACATAAAATAAAAAAAGAAATACTACATGTTTCGATGAGGTCAATATTTATACAGAATGCGAAGTGATATACTAATTATGATTATTCATAGTAATATTATATAAAAAAAAACACATTTATTCGCGTCCTACATATATTCAACTGACACTAAATTAATAGATTATTCCCATTTGGTGGTATTATCTAATTTGTTACCAAAAATAGCTCCATAGTTCACAGAAAATTTTATACTGTAAAAACGTCGATGCTATGAAAAATAAATGTAAAATTAAATAACGTAAATTGTCCTGTCGCACTTTCCTTGTGATCTGATTGCCTCTCGATGGAAAGTTACCAGTTCTGTAGAACTCCTCTAACATTTTATCTTTTTCTATGAATCTGTCGTACAGCCATTGGGTCATGCCTTCGTTGTCTGTTGGTACCTGGAAATAATTGTTATATTGTATTTTTTTTTAATATTATTCGTACTCAAAATATTGAAGTTAGTAGATTTAACTATCAATAAAGAAGTCGGAGATTTGATTCTATTTGTCTTATGTCTTGAAAACGCTTATCTCAGAAACTACTGGTTCAGACTGAAAAAAAATTATCGACCATTTATTAACGATTTTTTAAAGTTACTTAACTTTAGAAATTGTCATTGAATAAAACAATACTCGTAAGGTATACATGGTTACTTTCGTGCTAATAAATATAGCAAAAAGTGAGATCTGCTACATTGTTGCTCTAAACACATCAAAAACTCTTCGTAAAAATATCAAATAATACAAAGATAATAAAATTTTCGAGCGTAAAACTTGTCATATACCTTGCAATATCGAAACTAATAACATTTTATCGTTTGAAAAATCATAAATATATCGATGACATATTATCCAATCATTATTTTCTATGCAATAAACTTTTGGCGTAAATCCAAATGGAAACGTTGCCAAGACCTATATCGCTCCTTTAGACATGGTTCAGCAAAGGTTCTTTATTTCTATACATTTTGTGAGAGTTTTTTTTAAAGAACTTTGTTTTTGACACGACCTACTTTTGTTACCATAAATTGACTGCAGAGGCCTGTTTTTATGTTGTATTTTCGCTTTCAAAACTGAAAATTTAATTACTAGACAGACAAAAAATTATAACCCTTACCTCGTTACTAGGATACAGCCTATAATGTAAATGTGTAGTACAGGCGTCTCTAATGCCGCATACTATATCTTGCAAGTGCAACGGAACACGGTCAGGGTAAGCGATGGTGACGTCGAGGATCCACTCGATGGTGTCACCGCTCTTCGTGTCAATTATTTTTGTGTTGTTCTGGTTGAAATCGTCTGTTAAAAGGTAAAAATATTTTATATTTCATTTATTTAATGTGATTTATAATTGATTATTTAGAATTGATTCGATTTAAAACTATATAAAATATTTTGAAATATTGTTCTTCCACTCAAATGCTGAATACAAAGTTCTCTCCATTACAAAATTTTCTTTTATGTAAAAAATCTGATTATTGAAAGGTAGCCGCAATTGAGTGGACGATGAGACAACGAAAATCCCGTTTTTCCCGCTTATATAGGTTTTACGCGTTATATTGCCCATAGTAGAGTAGGCAGAGGGAACCTGACAACCCAATTTTAAGAAACTTCGTCTCCATTAAGGAAATCTCCCGTAGGAATTTAAAGAAATCGCTTCTTAGTTTAGACTACATGACAAATTACAACTTTCTAAGTCCAGTAGTTTCGTCTTAGCTTTGTCTACCAGTTACTATATTTATAAAGACTATTTTTATTTTCCTCACTCTAATCAAACAAAACGCGGTGTTGGGTTCCGCCAATACGGAAATACCGCACCGTTCATTAACTCTAAGTGTTTTATACTTGTCCTGCTATTTTCTGATACATTAAACTAAGAAAAGAAGAAACAATAAAAAAGAAATAAAATAAAACTAATAAACATTTTACCTTTCTTATTTGCCTGTTTGGACGTGCTCGCTCCTTGGTCGATGTGAGGTCCAACTTCCTCCATAATAATCTTCATGGCTCCCGCACGCGGCAACGATACGTATTCTAACTTAGGTAGATTGTTTTTCTCGGCGAATCTAAACATGGAAAATATAATTAAATAAGAATTTCAATTGACAATATTGTGGGGAGTAAAGCTTGTGCTATAGGGATATGGTTTTTTTTTATAGTTTTACGCCCTTTATCTCCAGCGGGGTAACCAGAGAGAACGGAGAGTCAAACGCTAAGGTTTCTTTATACTTCTTTCGCTTTGTCCACTGTCATCAACTTCTTCATTTCACTTTCGTACCCCACTTTCCGGAACCCTAATAAAATATTTAATGTGTAGGTCATTATAAAACCTCGCACAAATAAATCCTGAACTAACAATAATGGAGTTCAGTGAAGTGTCAATTTTCTTTTATAATGATGGAAAGAGGATTTAGATCTAAGATCGGCTTTTCATACGTTTTTAAAGCATTCACGTCGCCAGCATCTTATCTAGGAGTTCCTATTAAGATTTTCTTGATAAAAATGAGTTGTTGAATGCTTACACACATAAATAGGCACATAATTTATGCTTAAAGTCGTCTGACGGTGGTGGGTTCGATTTTCACTCGAGATAATAAATTACTTCCATTTTCTCACTATAGTGAAAAGACCGGAGGCAAATTAGGAGAAAAGTGGGGATCGTGGGGAGTGGCTTTATAATGAGTACTTTCTGCCTACCTTGTACGAGGGATTATGTAACGTGATTATGCTAATAAATGAAAAAAATCTATATGCACTTCTAATGATAAAAAACAACTATCAATTCAAAGATTTATCACTTTTTTATTGTTATATATAATAAAAAACCTGATAAATCTTCATCATAATTTCCATAATGTAAAAATGTCAGGTGCTAAGTATAATAAAATACTTAATAACCACAATTTATTGTTCCTCTTTTACATATACACACTTCTAACACTGTTTCTATATAACACTTTACACTTATACACGTTTTAAAACGCATAGTTCCAACAATGACACTGATTTTAAATACTTGAACTGAAAAACTTGAAACTGACACAATTTTACACCTTACGACAGGCAGAATAACGACGTACTGACTCAATCCTTCAAAAACGTCACTTTTTATAGCCGTCTCCTTCCTCTTTTATAAATAATTATGTGGGTATTATTATTTTATTTTCTGTAAAATTGCCCTCACACTGACAATTGTCTTACAATAAACAAGAAACAAAAATCTTACCTACAGTAAAAAATATCATTTCACTAAACAAAAAAATCTTAAAACATAAATTACAAAATCATTTTCAAGCCCAAACGATTTCGAATGCCATGAAATTCAATCCAAACAAAGAAAAAAACCTTTCAAAAAATTTCAAAAAATTCGATTCATAAAACAAATGAATCATTAAATTGAAAGTTTCATAATAACCAATTTCGTACGAAGCAATTGTAGAGGCAGGTCGCTTGCTACCGAACGGGCGATACCGGTATTTTATTTCAAAGCATTATTTACAATGTGTAGAATAAATATTGCATTGGAAATGGCAGAATGTGAGGTAAATAATAATTTTCAATTCCTCGTTCTGGTAACTAGACAAAGCGCGGCGTTGAGTTCCGTATAATAAGGTAAGACATAATGTCTCGAAAATTGGACTGTGCGTGAATAATAGCGTGTCGTAATACAAAGCGTGTACTAGAAGCGCCGCCGTCCCATTTTTGTCCCAAACGCAAGGTTGATTGTTTATAACTTTTTTGTTTGTTAATGTATGTAGATGAAAGTTTTTGACTATTACCAATTTTACACCTTTATTTAATTAAAAATATAAATAATTTTATAGCAGTCATACTTTTTGAAAAAAAATTAGATTTGCCTAGAGCTGCCGCTGGGTCATTTTTGTCCCGCCATTATTATTTTATTATTTGAGGGTATAATTTGACATATTTTCATGCCTCGGGGACGAGGTAGAGGTGAAAGGACGATGCGGGGGCGGAAAAAAAATTGAATAGTAGGTTTAGCAGTCAATACTTAAGTTTTTAAGGTTCTGTAGCTTTTAAGGGAAAAAAAACCCTTATAAGATCATTTTTTGTCCATCCGGCTGTCTTTGCCTTTATCTCAGGAACGCTTAGAGAAATCGAGTTGATATTCATATTAGTATATGAATATCAACTATATGACGATCTACAGTCCCTTGATTTCCTGAAAAAGCACGCTTAAAAAAAGATATGACCATTTATATAGTAAAAAACGTGTATTTCGACACTATAAAGGGAATCAAATTAATAAGGTACTTTCAGTTAACTTAGAATTATGAAATTTGGCAGTTAGCATCTACATGTAGTACCAGTACAGGAAAAAATCTGAAAACTATGCATTTATGCATAATCTTAAAAAATAATAGCCTGAAAAGTGGTGTAAAATTGGTGTCAATACTAAATGTAGCCGCTAGTTCAAGTGAGGTATCAGATGAAAGGATGACTAAGCTAGGCTTGAATTTTAGAAAAACACTCGGTACCAAATGTGGGCAATTGTAGGGTAGGTGGAGGGAACCTGGGAACCTAGTGCTATGCACCCCGCTGGCATTTTCCACCGAATTCTGGAGCCATTACTATGCAATGTTATAAATCATCTGTGATGTATCACTGATGAAGAATATATTAATGCATTACTTGGCCTAATAATAATATTAACTAATTTCAATAACTTATAATTTTGTAAGAGTTATTCAGTTAGTTGTCACGACCTTAGAACGTATTTGAAATATTTGATTCTTTCTTTGTGTTTGGTTTTTTGGTACTTTTATGTGTGTTAAAGAACAAAAATTGATCATTAAAGATGATCTACATATTTTTTTTAATTATTTTAATAATATTTTTTTGTATTATACCAACAATCAACATAATAAGTAGAATGGGACAAATTTGTCACGACGGCGGTTCAAGGGGGGTCTCAATCTTCGGCACTTCTAGTGTTAATACTAATAAAATAAGATTATAATAATCTTGACTGAGGCTAATGATAATTTAAATTATTTCTTTCAAATTTATTTCTTTTATGTAATAAAAGCTTATTTTGATTAATTATTGATTTAAATTATTTGCATATTCTTACTCTTTTTTTAGCATCAAACTGTATCCCGCACCTCACCACATTCTCTATCTACCCTACTATATGCGTGATACAGCGTGAACCATATTATTCCTTTATTCTCTTCATGTTAACCGATACCATTTCCTATTATACAATTCTAACACAAGTACCAATTTAATGGAGGCCGTAGGTATCTCGTTATTCTAGAGTACCTACGATTTATCTACGGACTACTTGAAAAGAAGTATCGTGAACAACATAAGATAAAATATCAATAATTGGTTATTTTATATGCTAAGTAGCTACTTGCAAATGCTTGATATGTGTTAGACTCAGAAATATATATTTTTTTATAATTATCTGAAGTATTCGAGTGGGAGTTTATGGATAATAGCTATTAATTATGGTATGAGAGGATTTTTCTGTTTAATAATAGAATTTTGCTTGTTATTCTCGTATTTATAAAATATGTTTATTAAAATGGATGCCATTGTAACGCAGTAGGATAGCGTTTATCTGTAAACGTGACCGTTGTGGGTTCGGTGTCCATTCGAGGGAATGATTATATTTGATTAGCTCAGCGTTGGGCTCCGCCATTCAACATGCAATGGCTGAAAATGAAGCGGAAAATGGGAAACAATGTTTTAATATCAGGATCCCTCTGCCTACCCCGCTTTGGGGGGAACATCGTGAAGCTATTTTTTTATTAACCTACTGGAATTAGGTATAATGTTTTGTGCATTAGTAGACGGTGTACGAGTACGCATACGCTAATTCCTTTTTTTTAACCAAATGTTAAGACAATTTTATCAAAACGTGTAAGGTGGTGGCAGTCAACGCCCCAATTTACCGTAAACACAGAAAATTGTTGACAGTGTTAAATATCTAAATAATAAATTTTAGTCTATTTACCTTTGACTAACTTCTTTTCTCTTATGCAGAAATCCGCCTTCCGGAAACAAAACCATGAATTGCCTCCCCAAAGGTATGTAGTATTGATGTATGTGCTCCTTCAAATCTTTCAATGACTGTTCTCGTTTCGCTTTACCCTGTAATGAGATTTATTATTAAATTATATTGTAAAATGACAGTATTTAATATTTTTTTTAGAAGAAAATAATATACAGAGACAAAAATATTTTTTTGAAAATACAGCTGTAACGGATGATGTAAAACGCCATCGCGGAAGGCACAGCATTAATTATAAGCGCGACGGTTATGGGTCCGATTCCTACATGATTAAATTATGCCCTGGATGAATAAAGTTTGCTCGGTTGTAAAAATAATTTAAATTCCTCGCTCTAGTACCAAGACAACGCGCGGCGCTGAGTTCCGCCGCTCAACAATGTGTGCCTCGAAAACTGGGCGGTAATTATGGGAGGAAGTCTCTTAAAACCGGGGTCCCTCTGCCTACCCTGAGAAAAAGCGTTAATGCTCTTTTGATCATTAAATTATAAGTAAATCATGGAAAGGGAAGTAACATTCAATTAAGACATTCGCGTTTAATTAGTTATAATCAATAATAGCACGGCGCGAGAGAGAAGTCGCGTGCAGTCTTTAAGATTATATTCGTGAAATTACCATTCCCTTTGTTTCCGATTACCCTCCTAATATTATTCGAAACATTACCCAGAACTAGGGTGACAATGCTGTAGGGTTATTAACTTATGATGATATATTAATAATACTGTATTTATAGTTTTTAATTTATTTAATATTGGTTTTGAGGCTAGTCTGCCGTAAAGGTACAAGCGTGCGACTGTAAGCGCCATAGGTTGTGGATTCGATTCCCACTCGGAAAAATGAAATGTTTAATAATATTTTCATTTCCTCGGTCTCGTAATGTGGCAAAGCGCGGCGTTCACTCAACACCTCAGGGGATTCGGCGGAAAGTGAGAAAAAGAAGTGTCTTAACACTAGAGACTCCCAGATAGTTAGGTTCTAGCTACCATCTTTGTAAAATTACTTTTGCTAAACCACCAGATCATGTATAATTATATTGTAAATATTGCATTTTTATTTATAGATCAAGAAAACAAGACATTAAAAAAAATAAAAATTAAATTAAGTGTCCAATAAGATTTCTCGGCCCTCTCTTCCAATATACCAAAAAAAAAATATAAAAACCTTAAATAAAAAAAAATTACAAGCACTGGTCACCCACACCCCCGTACAGAGGAGAACACAATATGTTACCTATCTATCTATGTATTTTTATACGTCCCGTCACGTCACGTCACGGTGCGTGAACAGCGCCCTAATGGTTATTATCAACATTCGCCCGGTGAGAATGCACTTTTTCCACACTGATTATTGGCCACCCACCCCCACCCCTCGGGCGGCCAATCTATAATAATGGGGGCAAGGTATAAATATTCTATTGATACGGCCCATTGTTTGCTTGTAATGTGGAAACACTTAATTGAATTGGACACATTTGGGGAAAAGACAGTAGTGTCATTCAACATATAATATGTAAATGTCTATACATACGTGTGGAATGTCAAAAAAAGAAAATATTTTTTTTGTGAATTAATTCAGCTTGACGAATATAAATGAAATTAATACTTCGGCAGAAAGTGGAGAAAGGAATTGTCTTAACATAAGGTTCCCAGTTCCCTCGTGCCTATTCTACTATGTACAAGATACAGTGTGATGCTAAAAAAACAAAATATTTATAGCTACGCCTGTATAACCATGAAGGAAAGCTTATAATGTAAACTTTAAGAATCCCAAACAGAAATTAAAATGGCTGTAATTGCAATGTTTTTGAATTCAGTGCTTAAAGTGGTAAGGAATTAATTATTTTCATTTTCCTGCTTTGGTAGATTTAAGTACGAAGTTGAGTTCCTGCACTTAACTTAAATCTCAAACGCATCAAGAAGAAAATTGTAAACGGAGTTATAAATGAGGAATATAACGTGAAGCAAGATCTTATAAAATATCTCAAAAATACTTAACAAAACTAAAAAATTACCTTAAAAATGACTAAATATTTAGTTATATATATAGTAAAAACAAAGTGTTTGCGGACGTTTCCGTTAGTTCGATGGCCGGCCAATTGCACTGCGCTTGCTAAGAGCTCACGACGTTTGCGATTTACCATAGTACGATTGTAATGTCGATATTTTAAATACAATATTTGTAAGCTCGCATCTCTCGCATTTTAGATAAGATAGAGCATTTAAGAAGTAAAGAAAGAAGCATTTAAGAAGAATTATTTAGAAGTAAAGTATTTGGTTCCTATCGCGGCATTGCTAGCTTTGTTTTTTTTGCTAACTTTAATTTTACTGATATAAAATGAATATAAGCTTTCGCCTTGTGAAATCCACATTAAGATGAAAGCTTGGTTTTTTTAACCTAATGTTAAGACACTCCGTTCTTCCAATGCCTCGAAATCTCGTCGGAAAGTGGGGAACAAAAGTGCCTATGTGCGAAATACCGTGAAGCTAAAAAAATTATAACTTCCCCCCAAATACTAATCGAACACACAGTCCCATTGCACCACCACGGCCTCCAACTCCTTATTTTAACAAAAATAAAAAATAAAAAAGTACCATCAACAACAATATTCATTTTATCTTTACATTTTATATCGACACAATTGGCAAAGCGCGCTCGATCTGTCGATCGTTAGCGTTTTCAAAAGTCCTTCCGACGACTAGATTAGAGTCCATTCCTGTTTAGGAACAGTTCGCTGCACCCGTGGGAATGTAATTCTTGATACTCTGTTGCATCTTCTGTTATTATTATTATATTATATATATAAGAATTTTTCTTTGTATTATTTAAAGGAATACGGAAAATTTAATTATGACTTACTGCATTATAATTTTTAATATTAGAATTGTAAACTGGCTAAAGCTAAAGCTTACATGTAAGCTGTATATTACATGTATGCATGTGTTTAATATAGTTAATAGTGCGACGCATTTATGAAGAGAGCTCTTTTCCTCCTCCTCTTCCTCCTCTCCTTCAGAGTTACAGAATTGTGAGATAATTTAAATTATTTTTTTTATGAATGAATTTAAATTCTTTCATTCATTTCTCTGGCATCATAAGGTAAATCTGCGCAGCGTTAAGTTCAGTCCTAGAATTCGTATATTTTACAAAAATCTACGAAAATGCAGAGTTCCCCAACTTCACTAAAAAATCTTAACGACTAAAAGAAGGAAACGCGTGGCGATAGTAAAAATTCACCCATGGGTGCTATAAGAATGACCCATTAAAAGTATAAACAGAAATTCCTCCAGTAAAACTACGTTAACAAATGTTTGAGGTCCTTAACGAGGGTATCCAGACAAAAGTTTCGTCTCGTTACCGTTCTAAGCGTAAGATAAGAGAAAAACTTATAGTAATGTGTATGTTACCGTTGACATATGGTATTAGGTTCAATTAATTTTGCCTAGGTATTTTTTTTTGTATTACGAAATAGTTAATGACAGTTATATTTGATAAATTTCTGATAAGAAAATAATTGTAGCAATAATTAAATTGAAAATAAAGTTTGAAGTCAATCACTTTTCCATTTATTTTTTAAAATATTGCATAACCACATAATATTAAATTAAGTTAATAAAAAATGTTTGACAAATAAAATAAATAAAACTGACTTAAATATGTATTCCAACATTAACATTCGTAGTGAAGGACAAAATAATTGATGCTTTTAAGTTTCTTGTAAAGTATATACTATTGTTTATAGCAGCTATTAGGTGTAATTATAAGAAAATAAACCCGGTTCATGGCCGGAAGGTGACTTGCCCTAATTTTTACGTTAATACTTATACAAATTACTAGTCTTCCCATACAGCTTCGCCACCATGATCAATACTTATGAATATTTTTTAGTTTCACGCTGAATCCCGTACTTAGCAGGATAGGCTGGAAAAATCTGATAAACTAGTGTACCTATTAAGTCATTTCCGTTCCCCACTTTCTGCCGTTTCTGCCGTGTTCAACGCCGCGTTTTGCCTTGTTACTTGGGAGAGGAAATAAAAATATTAA
Organism: Heliconius melpomene melpomene; assembly: GCA_000313835.2. Classification (NCBI taxonomy): domain Eukaryota; kingdom Metazoa; phylum Arthropoda; class Insecta; order Lepidoptera; family Nymphalidae; genus Heliconius; species Heliconius melpomene. The sequence continues at coordinate 119,490 of HE671389.1, forward strand.
ACATTTTATTCCAGCAAATGGGAATCGAACCCAAAGCCGTCGAGCCCTGCGCCACAACTGCCTCAACTCCTCAGTCCAAGGTGATTCTGACTAAATAGGAAAAAAAAACTAATAACAATAAAACTTCCGATTCTCATTCCATTCTACAAAAACAATAAAAAGTAAAAAACATGAGAAACAACACTGTGTTGCTATATTTTTGTTCGCAAAATGCACAGATAAACTTACCACGGCTCTAATTACTGAAGTTGAGCATTTCTGTTTTTGCTTTAATAATACGATTTCTACAAATGGCAGTAGATAAGTTTTGGAATACAATATTTATTTAATAATGTTTCACAGTAATTTCTATCGTAGTTAAAATTGTTATTATCACTTAAAAACCAACGATTTTTTTTAGATTCACGCTGTATCCCGCTCACAGCAGGATAGGCAGATGATATGTTCCCAGGGAACACAGTGCTAAGATATTTCGTTCCCATTGAGAACTCAACAACGAGTTTGACCTCATTATCAGAGCGAGAAAATTAAAATAATAAATATCTCATTTCCCCGAATGGGAATCGAACCCACAACCTGTCACGTTTACAGTCGCACCCTTAAGCCCCTGCACCACGACTGGCCTCAAAAAAGCATATGTAAAATATAAAAATTACTTAGAGCGAGAATCGAATAGAACTAGAGAAAATAACTATAGTGTCAACAATTTGTCTATAAAAACCTATACAGCTATGGATAATGAGATTCTGAGCTCTGTGTCGAAAAAAACCATTTCAATATTTAATCTTATTCAAGTGACTTTTCCCATTTCGAAATCGAAGAGTCTCGACCGATATAGATTTTCAAATTAATATATATTTTAATGAATTGAATAACACGCTATCGTGGTAAATTTGTACTCGAACGATAACGATGGTCGCGGATTCAAATCCTACTTTAGAATTTTATTTTTGTTAATCCCCAATTACTAGTATTTATACGAGAGCTTTACGTGGACCTAATTTTCAGATACTTCGTTCCCCCATATGCAACCTAATTTTCGTGTGTAGAGTGGTGCAACTTAACGCCACGCTTTGCTATAAGACAGGTTATTTTTGGGTCTTTTATTTAGCTTCACGCTGTATCCCCCAAAAATCAAGATAGGCAGAGAGAGGGAACCCAGGGTTTAGACACTCCGCGCCCATTAAAACACTTGCGGTACTCACTTCCACACTGTTGAGTTGTAGAACTCCCTCCCTATAGTAAGACATGTAATTTGATATATATGGGAGGTATACATAATATACGTGAAATAAAAGTTTATAATATTGTAGGTAGGTACCTACTATATATATAATGTTGTAGGTACCCACTTATTATATTCGCGCCTGTATTTTTTTGTCAGATCGACAATTTCTAATGAATGTGTATTCCAAATGGGACGACGTCAAGAACATTAATTTCCCCATAGAAAAAAACTGACAAACAAATGTATATCACTTGGAAACTCAATTTGTACTTTATTTATGCAAATCTCCCTCACTGTGCAACGTCGATAAACGAAACTGCTCGAACGCTAAGTAGAGCAATCTGGATGAAGATAAATATTTTTATGTATGCACTTTTTAAATTTAAACTGGATGGCTAAAAGGTTTTCTGTTTTAATATAAAGAGGTAAGGAAGTATGGTGGTTCGTATTCATGCGATAGTTGTAGATTCGATTTCTGTTTGCAGAACATTTCCATTTGGACAATAAAAGTGCGGTCTTTTTTAACCGACTTCTGTAAGAAAAGGAGGTTATCAATTCGACTGTATTTTTTTTTATTTTTTTTTTATGTTTGTGACCTCATAATTTTTAACTGGGGGAACCGATTTTGATATTTTTTTTTAATTGAAAGGTATAGCTTCCCGAATGGTCCCATTTTTTTTTGGTTTATGTCTGATAATGGTATCCATGAGAAAATCACATAAGTCTTAAATTTGCATTAGGCATGTGCGCGACTAATAGCCGAATAACTCAATGTCGCGCCAACCGATTTTGATGATTCTTTTTTTATTTCAAAGGATACACTTCAAGGATAATTTGGTGAAAGTTTGGTTAGGTTTCGATTATGGAATCCGGAGAAAATTGAGAAAGTTTGTTTTTTTTTTGGTAAAAAGTTGATTATACTGTAATAGTTACAAGCAAAAACTTTTTAAATTGATGTCAGAAGTGAGATTCCTGATCGTTACATTTCTTTTCAACCAACCTCAAAAAAGAGGATGTTCTCATTTTCAACCAACTTCAAAGAAGGGAGATTCCCAATTCGCCCGAATACTTTTTATGTATGTTCCTGTTAATATACCAAAATGTAATTTTGCACAAAAATAATACCTAATTGAATGAAGTTTTACATAGGACAATCACAATCACTCGTTGAGAACCACTACCACCACCATCACCACTCGTTTAAGAAGCATCATTTTAAGATCCACCCATCACTTAAAATTATAAAATAAATTAATTTTTAACAAAAAGAAAAACCGACTTCTAACAACGAACTAAAAAGTGAAAAATAATTTTACAAAGATTTTATAATTTTGAAGTCGGTGTCAAACTACTGCTACAACAACCTTACTACAATATCTAATTACAAAGCCTGTTTTTTTTACTTGGCACCGACTTCAAAATTATAAAATCTTTGTAAAATTATTTTTCACTTTTTAGTTCGTTGTTAGAAGTCGGTTTTTCTTTTTGTAAAAAAATTAATTTATAATCTGGCCTCAAGAATGGTCATGTAAACCCTATTCGAGGAATGTTTTTTTTGTTAAGTTTTACAATACAAAGGCTGATATTAAGTTTTTTCACGTAACACGTGATGTCACGTAAATAGGTAGGACATATCCTTAACATATTCTTCCTTCATTTTATTTCTATCTTCAACATGAAAAAAATACATAAGTTTAAATTTTACGTCGTATCCCGCACATAACAGGATAAAAAGAGAGAACTTAGAGTTAAAACATTCCGTCCCCAGTAAGACACTTTTATTATCCGTTTCCGCTGAATTCTGGACGCTTTTCTTCATTACCAGAGCGAGGAAATAAAAATATTAAATACATAATTTCCTGGACTGAGAGTGGAACCTACAATCCGTCGCGCTTACAGTAACACACCTTTGCACCAAGACTGGCCTCAAAAAAAAAAAACTGTCACATATGTCAAAACAAACACAAAACTGTGGAGACGCTCATTAATATAAATAGAAAAAAGGGCGTAGTAAGTATCACAGAACTAGAAACGTATATTAATTTGAGAAATACGGGGGTGAAGTAAGGGTTTTTTCTTATTGCTTACGTTATGATGGGGCGAGGGTTGTGAAACTAAACCTTTTAGTGAAAGCACCTGTATGTTTTATTTTTCTTTGAGAAAAACGAGTACCTATAGTAAAAATATGTTTAGAACTCAACACCTCGCTTTGCCTCGACACCATAGAGAGAAGAAATAAAAATATTAAACATTTCATTTCCTCGAGTGGAAATCGAACACACAACCTGTCGTGTTTATAGTCAATCCTTGTATTCCTGCGCCATGACTGGCCTCATGAACGTTGTTTTAACAAGGAAATAAATAGCAGCCCCTAAGTGTGAATTGAATTTACAAACATCGTCGTACATCATTTTTTACAAGACTTTTTTACAAGACTAATTACACAAAAAAAGGATGTAAAATTATGATAATTCTTTAATAAAAGCTGCAGTTAACAAGTTAATGTGTAACAAATTACCATAATTGGTAAATGCAATATAAATGGCGGTCGTGTACCGGAACGACGCGTGCGCAGGACGTGAACAGTGTGAGAATCGTAAAGCGTGACTGCGTGAAGCATCTATAGAAGTTTATTATCATTTTGTTGTATAGAAAACTTTTAGTTAGTTTAGTTATACTTTTTATTGAAAAATTCAAGATTTTAACCCCCGCCTCTTGGTAAAAGCTCTAATACCACTAAGCCATACTTATTTATTAGTTTGTTACAAGTTCTAAGTGTAGAATAACACAATACCGTTTAAAAACTAATAATAATAATACTAATTATAATGAACACTTGTATAAAAATTAGGCCTTGTGACGCAGTGGGATCGCGTGGGATGTTTCGAATTCGGATGGAAAGCGAAAAAGTGTTTTGACACTCTCTGCCCATTGCTTAGCCTTCTATATACGAGATGCAACGTAAAGCTAAATAATATTACTAACGACCGGAACAGAACCTGATATTCGTAAATAAATAAAAAAAAATCATTACACGAACAGTAAAACAGTAAAAGCAATATACAAAAATCTAATAACAACTATATAAATGAACGATAAATAAAGATAATTCCGTTAAGCACCGGCCTACACCGCCCGCGCCCGTCCCCTAAGTTTGGATCCGGCCAAATTATAAACTTCATTTCCTCTCAGTATAGGTATTTCAGCGGTTTCGAAATTTTACAAAGTTGCTAGTATAATATTATAGGTTGCATAATAATTTAACAGTTAAATTATAATTTTGTTTTGATTTTATACCTATACGAGTATATTATGTAGAATGTAGGTAATATTTTAGAGACTAGTCGTGGCGTAGGAACAAGCACAAGCATGTAACTGTTAACGGAACAGGTAGTGGGTTTGATTCCCACTTGAAAAAAATAAATACTTAATATTTTTTTATATTTTCAGTCAGTTTTACTTTGTATATTACATACAAGATGCAAGATGCTGAAAACTTTATAAATCTTTGTATATAAAACTCTCCTGGTGATGAATGACTAACGTAGTGATGATGATGATGATAGTGAGTGACAAACAGACAACACACAGACGAAACTACTGAACTTAGTAAGTTGAAATTTGCCATGTAGGTAGTTTAGGCAGTGTAGAGGATATTTCGCAATTCCAAAAAGATAATTAAAAAAATCGAGATTTCATTTTGTCCCAAAGTCCACCCATAAAATTGTGTGTGGCGTTTAGTACTAAACAATACTTCTGTATTAGGTATACATTTACAATGTATAGAATAGTAATGCTACCATATATTTAACCGGCAACCCTTCATATTTACGTCCCCATCACATGTTTATTTTATGAGCGCGACAAGGAACCGGGGCGGTGGTCATTACTTGAAAGTATTGTTCAAATGAATATCTAACTGATGTTATAAAAAATTGAATCGATGTATTGATTTTTGATGCTTTAACGTTGTGATTTAGTGTCTCATCACTACTTCCGTGGGATATATCGTTCATTTGGTGCAACAACACCATGTAAAAAAAGTACATTTTAGACATAAATGGTATATGCCTATAAGGTCATCTCGCACAATTTGAGTGTGGAATATCATAACAATTTAATTAAAATAATTTCCCTCTTTTGTTAAGGCATATCTTTGAAATTAAGCTAAAAATTCTGAGTATATAGCTGAAAATAAACAAAGCCCTATTTGTAGATGATTTAGCTAAAAGGAGCAGTTCACTCCACTAAAAGGAAAGACTCGGGTCTTCATCTATTCAACTTTGTTAATAGTAATTTCGTATACGTGTAGGTTTTCCCTGCGGCGTGCTGACGTCGACGCGTAGTTTTTTAGTGCTTTCTTCGTCCCACGGTGACTGCTCGAGTTTGGTTTGATGGGGAACTTTGTGGGAACGTATCTATTTTAATTGCTTTTACCTTCTTCTCCATAGTGTAGTTAGATTGAAATTCCAGTGGTTCAACAGTTTTTTTGAATATTTTTTTACGATATTTATTGTTTACTAGCAACCCACTCGCGGATAAACTAGCTAAAATTACAAAGTTTTTTTTTCACCGTTCATCGTATTATACATATATCATGTATAGGTGACGCTTCTGTTCTGCGCAATATTATATAATTAAGTCTAAAACAAAAAATACCAAAAGTAGATAGAGGGAACCCTCGTGCTAGGACACTCGGTTCCCAAATTCTAGAGGTGTCATTGCGTGTTGAGTTGAGGCACTCAATACGGGGCTATTCTGTCTTTGTACCAAAGCGACGAAATAAAAATGTTCATTGATAAAAAAATCATTTCCTCGAGTGGGAATCGTACCCACAACCACGTCGTTACAGTTACACTATTGTGCCCCTGCCCCCCTCTTTATAATAAAGAATCCCACCCACCATAAGCTCTATAGGCCACGTGTCATTAATTAATTAGTGTAAAAAAATACACTGACCGCGTCGCGTGCGCAGCGCGAGCTAACGAGGCGTACTTCCGCCTTATAAAGTTAATTCTACACTTCTAAATATATATTAATAGTATTATAGATTTCCTATAGCTTCAAAGTTCATGTTTGAAGTAGAAAGTAGGGAGCGGAGAGATTTAACACCAGATTCACTCTGCTTAGCTTCTATAGAAATCGCGTAGAACAGAACTGGTTAGTATTCTTCTAATATTAATGAATGTGTATTTTAATGATTGCTATTATTATATTGTTTTTTTTATATTTATTGAAATTTACGAAATATTGGAAATAAGAATCATCTTGTGTTTCTTATGGATAACAAAAAATTGTGAAGCGGCACCTGATAATTGTTAAATTTCGGCTCAATAAAAGAAAATTCGCCCAATATTTGGCTAAAACCGAACTTTCGGTCGGTCACTAATGATATATATCAAAGGTCAATGATGATGACGGCGATGATGATTAAGAGGATTTTAAAACAATGTTAGGTAGGTCTTTATAATGAACAGCTCCATTTCTAAGTTTCTGACCATTTTATGACCACATAATTATTATAATAATATATGATGTAAGGCATCACAAAGTAGTTAGAATGTATCGTTTTTTATTTAAAAACTTCGTAATTACAAAGTAAATATTATAATTTGTCTTTTTAGAGAAATTTCAGTGAATAGTCATCCACGACGGCCTCAACTTTATAATAATTTCACCAAAAACACAAACATTCTATTATAAAACAACACAAATTCAATCAGAAACCGTAACCGAAGCTAAATAATCAAGGCAATGAAACAAAAGTGACCTTTTATTATTTGAAACAGCACTCCAATTTGGGGATGTCAACAAAACAAAGTTAAATTTAAGCTGAAAATTTCAAAGAGCCATCGATTTTGGTTGAAATTATCAATTAAAGCAAATCGTCAAACTTCGATATCACAATTATAATAATAGACAAGTTTGTATTAATCAAACGATTGAGGGGGTGATCCTGGGGGAGCCACCACCTTGAGGATGACCACCCGGGGGAGTTCGACTGGGGGGTGTTTTCGGGGGGTGTCAAGGGGTCAACCCCTTTCAAGTAAGTTACTGTAAGATAACTCGGTAGTAACTTTAAAGTAAATAGCAGGCGAAGGATGGGACACGTTACAATGTAGATCTGTATTCATTAAAAACTCTTTAGGGATAATTCTAGAAAAATAGCTTTTACTACAGTAGTTTTAGTCACGTAAGCGTACCTTGGCTTGGTACCTGAGCTATTAAGATTTTTTTTTCCTTTAGTATATTAGTAATTGAGTATTGTCATAGTTAATTTTACTCAGAATAAAAAGCCTATAGATAATATTTATTAACCTAATGATTACCAACTTTTAAAATTAACCTCCGAATTGACCTCAAATTCAAAATATATATATATTTTTTTTGTACCGTAAACTTTATATAAGTATTCCTACGTGTAATAGATACTGCCTTAAAATTAAAAGTTATAAAAAATCGGAAGCCGGACGCTATATCGCTATACGATATGGAAGCCATTTAAAGAGTAGATTACCATTTTATATGTTTTTTTTACTGAAGTAGGTCGTCAACAGATGTACAGAACCCATATACAAATTTGCGCCTATTATTATATTATTAGTGGAAAAAATAAAGAGAACGAGCGCACAGGTCACCTGATGGTAAGTGATCAAAGCCGCCCACGACCCCTGCAACACCAGAGAAGCTACAGGTGCGTTGCTGGCCTTAAAGGTTAGGTAGATAAACCCGCGTTTTGAAGGTATCCATGTGGTGTCAACCTGGAAACAGTGTTGCACACACACAGTAGTCAGTATCCAGATGATGTAGGTGATATTTGAGCATGTGACATACTGTGGTGTATTAGGTCGAACAGTTCCCCAAAGTACTTTCCATGACAAACATAAATGTTGTTATAAAAATAATAACTATATACGCGCGGTGTTAAGTTCCGCCACTCAAGACACAGTCTCTAGAATTTAGCGGAAAGTAGGGAACGGAGTGTCGTAACACGAGGTTATCTCTGCCTACCCTGCTGTGCGGGATACAGCGTGAAGCTGATTTATTTTTAATTTAGTTATTTAAGCGCCTTGTCCCGACTTAATGTTTACTTATCTATAATATACTATAACATAATATCTTCGCTTTATAAAGTAAATCATATTTCATAATAACATAAATTGACTTCATTATGCAATGGTAACTCCGTTCAAACTTTGATGGGCGTGCAGATGACGTTCATCTTGCTTCGGGCAATGTCGATCTAACATCATGGACAGACGTTACTGACAATTGAAGCCTGTATAAAGCTATACTTGCATGGTAGCTAAGTGTTTCCTTAAGAGTTGCGTATTCAAATACGATTAAATTAAAGTAAAGTAAAGAAAAGTAAAATATTCTTTATTATACAAAACTGTAATTAATTATTTAATTCTGATGAAGATTTTCTTAACTTCAATGAAATCAAGGTCAAAATAATTTAATATTAACAGCTATTTTTTATTTCTGCCTGAATTCGCTTTACTGTACATTGAAATATTTTTTTTTTTTCATTAAAATGAGCTAGAAATATATGACTCGTGAATTTAGCAATCTATATAGATAAAAATAAGAGTGTTAAGCTGTTGTTTTCCATTATATCAACTGTTGAGCGGCGGAACTCAATGACGCGTTTCATCGTACCAAAACATTGAAATAAAAACAATAAATTAACCATGAAAGGATAAAAAGAAAAAAAATAGAAAAAACACGCAACATATGGATAAAAACAAAAAACACAATATTAAAAAAAGGTCTCCACTCCGCTAAACTTCAAACAATTCAATAACTAACAAACCAGAACTACGGAACGGGATCGGCCAATGAAAGAAATTCCACGTGATGCATAACGTCCCAAATAACTTGGACCCTTATAATCTGGTCACTTTCCTTAAAAAAGTAAAAGAGGAAGAAAGGTGAAGAGGTCACGTATGGGTGGTATCTGGGGAAACAACAATATCGCAATTTATCAAACGAGCCTTATTGTTAACTCCCCTAGCTGAGTTTGGATGCGTATCCTTTTCACCCCAATGCATTTTGGTGTTCAAGCGATTATGGCCCCAATTTTTGGGGTAGGGAAGATCATAGTTCTATAGCAAAATACTATAGCGTCTAGTATATATTTAAGGGTGTATAAATACAGGCTAAGCTCAGGTGATGCTTTCATTAAACTTTTTCGCGGGATTAATTTTAACTTGTTTTCTTGCAAAGCGTATTTGTACGAGATTTATTTGATCGAAATATTATGATTGTTTTTTCTTAGGGTCAGATAACTTGTTATGCCTAAGAAGTATTAAGCGGTGTCCAAGAGGCGCTGGTTTGAATCCCGCTACGTGACTTTTTTATATATTTTTTTTTATTATAATTTGGCAATAGATAATGGTGTATTATCTATTTTCAAATGATTATTGCTTAGAATAATTTGTAAAAATCTCTCTACAGAGATGCTAACTACATAAATACTAATATTTTTTTATATGTCTTTACGCTGTATCCCGCACAAAGCAGGCAAGCAGGAATAATAACGGGATGTCTCAGTGTTGACACATTTCGTTCCCATTAAGACACTTCCGTTTTCCTTTTTTCGTTTGCGTGTTGAGTGAGAGAACTCATCTTTGCGCTTTGTCTAGAAACCTATATATATTGAATATTTTTTAAACATTTTTGGAAACCCGACCTTACAAACACTTCCAATTCCTATATTTCATTCACCCGAATGGGAATCGAACTCGCAACTATCGCGTATACATATAATAAATATATGTATAACACATATCACTCAAAGGGGCCAAATGTGGAAAAAGCGACTCGACGAAGCGACGTTACTCTCATCGAACGCACTTGTAGGAACAGGGAAGTAACAAAAGACGAATGCATTACTTATTAGTTAGAGAGAATAATTACTATGAAAGAGGCAAAAGGTTTTGCTATGAAGATCGTACTGTAAGCACTTCGCTTTATATAAACGACCCTTCCTGATACATTAGAGACTGATGATGAAAAGAAATATTTTTATATAGTAATATATTTGTTAGTCGTCTATAATAGGTCGTCGCGGCGTAGTGGTGCAGCATCGGCAGCAATTTTCAATCGAAAAAAAATCAAATTTCATACAAAAAAGGCGGAAAATATATACAGATTAACAAAAAAATAACTTTAAATTCCCTCCATCTGACAATCACAATTATTTCTGAAAACCAAAACACACTTCCGAAACAACAAAACAAAATTATTACAAAAACTTCCAAACGCCATCTTTAGATTACACACTTAAAGCATTAAAAGATTTTTAATTTCAAACAATGGAAAGTCACAAGTATTGTTTATACCTTTTTATTTAATTAAAAATTTAAATTAAACCGATGTTGGACAGAAGTTGCGCATTACCGCAGACTTAAGGAATTGATTTTTTTTGTTACCTTCACGCTATATCCCGCATTTAACAGGATAGACACAGGGAACCTTGTGCTAAGACATCTTGTTCCCCACTTTCCATCCAATCTTCGAGATATTGCGTGTTGATCGGCAAAACTCAACAACACACTTCATCTCTTCGTAGGGAATGAAAATAGTTCTTACCCCCAAGTTGGTATAGAACTTACTTACGCCTTATGCCTCAAGGGCCTTAAGTATCGTTTATACTTATTCAATTAAAAACTTCGATTAAACGGACGCAGGACAGAAATCGCGCATTACCACAGACGTTAAAAAGAATTAGAAGTTAGTAGAGTAGGGGGGGAATCCCAGAATAAAACATTTTCAAACAAATTACGCCGGAACAAATAAGCTTCGAGTCGAGACAATATCACAAAAGGAAAGAATGAAAGCGACGTTTCAATAATAAATTATCAAAGGAACCATTTGCCTCCCCGTAGGCGTGAGGGCTGACACCTCCCTTTCTCATCGTGCCCGATCTGAGGGTTGTATTTTATAAGAATAAAGCGTTCGTATTACCAAATTTATTAAAATACTTTCAATATCGTTCATTTGGTGCAAAAATGTATCCCACACACAGCAATGTAGGCAGAGGACATCTAATGTTAGAACACTACGTTTCCCGTTTTTTTTTTTTTGTGATCTTTCGTATTTAATACTGGTAGGTTGAATATCTATTTAGTATAATCTAGCGGGAAAACACTTCGTTCTCCATCTAGCGCGCCCAATGTCATATATTTAATTATATAAGAAACCGCTACCTCTCATCACTTGAGCCACACACCGCGGTGTCGAAGTCCTCAGTTATAAATTAGCGTTGGGAAGACAAAAAAATCAGAAATCGAGGGAGTAAATCTTTAACACGCGGATTGATTGACTGACGACGATGCCGTAGTCTTTAGAAATTACTTGATAATATTAGATAATAGACCCAGTTCATATTAGACGAAATGGTGTAATTTGATGGCTAAAAATTTTGATCTTAATTTCTTTTTAGGTTCACGCTATATGCCGCACATAGCAGGGTAGGAAGTGGAAACCTGGGGACCTAGTGTTAAGACACCCCGTTCCCATTAGGACACTTCCGTTCTACATTTTCCAAAACGAGAAAATGCAAAAAAATAATATTTCAGTTTTTCCAATGGAAATCGAACCACAGCCGTCGCGTAATAGTCACACCCTTGTGCCCCACGACGGCGTCAAGAAAATATAATATATTTATTTACATATTATATCATTTAGTATTCCAAACATTTATAAAAGGAACATAAGGTTTATATTTTAAATAGCCTTAGAAAGCTTTCTCCACCTTCGACAGTCAGAGACGGGACATATCTTGATCTTATCTTGAATACTCCAGGTCTTTGGCATATCAACTAGATAATTTAGCTCACTTAGCCTTTACAGACACGACTACATTCTGAACACTCGTTTCTTGAATTTAACTCGTATAACCTTAGAATAATCTTAATACGATTTTCTTTACATTTGTAAGAACGAATGTTAAGGAAATCGTATTTAGATGTACTTAAATACGATGTATCCCATCGTATTAACAGAAAACTCCTTAATTAAATAGTTTATATACATAAATATATGAAATTCATACATTAATCCAGTCGTAGCGCAGGGGCACAAGTGTGCGACTGTAAACGTGGTAGGTTATGGGTTTGATTTCCACTCGAGGAAATGGAAATTATATAATATTTAATATTTTCATTTTCTCATTCTGGTAACTGGGCAAAGCGCGGCGCGGCATTGACTTCCGCCATTCAAAACGGAATGCCTATAGAATTCGGCGGAAACTGGGGAACGGATGTGTCTTAATGGGAACAGAGTGTAAGTTCCCAGGTTTCTATTAATCCTGCTAGGTGTGGGATACAGTGTGAAACTAAAATAATAATAATAATTAAAAAAATACTAAAAACTCCAAAAGAGTTCACAGCGAAGCATATTTCTATAAACAGAATGGTAAAAATCTTGGAAGCGTTTAAAAGAAAATCGTTCATATTAAATATTTCTCCTCAATAAAGCGACGGGCGCCCAGCGTTAAATACTTGGCATACCTCACGATCATAACGCAGAAAATTGAAAATAAATGAAAAGCCCTAAGAGGGAAATATTAAGATTTTTCTCTCTCTCTCTCTCTTTCTCTCTCTCATCAACAATTTGCCCCGTTCTTGGCAAATTGAAATGTTTGAAATAAAATGGCGGAATCGAGTTTAAAAGTGCGAGCTGATAGTCATATTGAATGAGGTTTTCATATTTGATTGGTGCTTTGACGGTGGATTCTTTAGTGAGTGGAATTGCTGTTTACGTTTCTATCGCATCGAAGGTAATGAACGAATGAATGTTAGTGCTGTAAGGTTGTTTATCTTTTATTTTGTTGGGAGTATTTTTATTTTTAATATTGATGCAAATTTGTATTTTCTGTTAAGTATTTTCGTGAAAGAGAAGAAACTAATTAGCGTTTAGCGGTCTAACATTTCTCTGAGTACCTACCGAAACTCACGGAAATGTTTGAAACTTGCAACACAAGTGTAGGTTCAAGGGGGGCCCCCCTTTAAGTAGCTATCAACGCTCACGGTCACAGCGGTCTACTAGAGGCCTAATAACACAAAAGAAAAATGAAAAATCTATCATTTTCTCTCAATAACACTAAAAATGACCGAGGCCAGTCGGTGGCGTGTGTTGGTTGCGGGTCGTAGAAGTGGGAAATGGTAGTGTCTTAATAGGAACGGAATGTCTTAGCACTAGGTTCCCAGGTTCCCTTTACCTACGCTCGAACATAAGTGCGAGATACAACGTAAAACTATAAAAAACATTAAGAATCGATATTTAACTATTATTTAATTAACTCTAAAACGAGAGACCAAGTCGTTCCAATCTAACCCGCATGTGGGACCTCACATTTAATAATATAACTAATTCTATATAAATGGACAAGTAACGTTTGTACGAGATTAGCGATTTAATTAAAAGCTCGTTGCTTGTTAGTTTAATATTTGCATTATTAAATCTCAGTGGTTTTATTAGGTGGAAGGTCGATTTGATATAAGTTAAGCAAATACGGGCTACTGTATTAACTCTATAATTCTATTTTTAATTTAATGACTGTAAGGGCTCGGCGTCGGTTGTGGATCCGAATCAACCACCAATCAACTCGGGGATATTACAAAAGGTTAGAAATTAAAATAATAAGACATAACGCGGCGTTGAGCACCGCTACTCAACTCACTAGGTCTTGGTAATTGAGGAAAAAGTGGGGAATGGGAAGGTTCTCTCTAAAACTAATTTTAAATTTAAAAACATTTCACTTTTATTATTATGGCTCAAATTTACTAAAAATTTAAGTTCCACTATTCACACAAATTGTTTCAAAGATTGGGCAGAAAATGGTACGCTAGGTTCCCAGATTCCCTCCCTCTTCCTTCCCTATTACATGCAAGATACAGCGAAAAACTACTACAAGTAATAAGTTTATTTGTAAGTATAACAACCCCTATACTATGTTCACGCGAAATCTGTTTACACTCCCACTCATCGTTAGCAACTAATCCCATCAAAGGCAATATCGAACTTAAAATCTTGGAGCTTTGCTTTGTGCGAGGATTGAGACTAAGTTGACGATTAATAGATAGTGAGATATCGATCTTGTCAATGACTTTGTATAGATAAGCCTAATTAATAGTAAAGGGAGGTCGTCGTGGTGCAGGAGCTCGGGATACGAGGAATAGCCAGAGACAACCTGAGAACCTAAACTTAAGACACCTATTGTTATATTTTTGTTAGGTCTTAATAGGAAACGGAGTTCGCTCTTCGTTGACATCGCTAAAAGAATTCTTAAGGCATTGTGTGTTGATTGGCGGAACTCAATGCTGTGCTTTGCCTTTAGTTCCCCCAAGTGGGATTCGAACCTACTAACATTGCGTTTACAGCCGCACTCTTGTGCCGTAAGCCACGACTGTTTGAACAGACTCGATAGATGAACTATACAATACAAAAATAATTTTTCAAATCGAACCAGTAGTTCTTTAGATTAGCGCGTTCAACCAAACAAACTTGTTAGCTTTATAATATTAATATTTATGTTTAAGCAAATGTCAAAGCAACAATTCAAAATTCATCTAAAACTAATTTCCATCAACTGCTTATAAAATAAAAGAAAATACTGTAAAGAAATTGCTATGAAATGTACAAATAATTATAAAATCCAACGAAACAACTCTGAAATTAGTCCGGAAAAATAATATTGACGCGCACTGAGAAATCCTTCGGGCAAAAGGCAATTTGGAGTTTAAAACAAAATCATGAGATCGAATTTTAGACTCACGGATGAATGACGACTAAAATGTCTTATATTTTTAAAAATCTATTTATTTATAAAAACTTTGATTATGGAGACTTTAAGACATGAAACGGAAAAGTTTATTTTGCCCGACCCGTAGGTCCTCCTCTCAGGTCACCTACATTCCATTATCTACCAAATGTTTATATGAAAACATCAAATGTTTAATTTTCTCGAGTAGGAATCGAATTCACTACCTGTCGCTTTTACAGTCGCTTGTGCCCCTGCGGCGCCATGACTGGCCTCAATATTTATAAAATATTGTATTTCTAACACGTATCCCTGTCGCAAGTATGCAACGAGCCTTAAGCATAAACTTTTATATTTCTCTTGCTAGGTTTGATTTTGACTGGGGTGTAATATTATAATTTGATTTCTGTTTTCAATTAAGTAACTAAACTTTATTTTGGCTAAATATTTCTTGCGGTTTTGTTAAACGTCCGGTCCTTCAGTAAAACGTGGTTAAAATTAAATCATATATTATAAAAAAATATATGCATACACTGACTACCTAGTGACCGCCCTCAACTCCTTTTGCGTAAACTATAAAACGTATAATCCTTTTTTTAGAATTTCGTATAAAAATTCTAAAATCCTATTACTAAGACTCCTGTTACCTGTTTGTTAGTCCGTCCGTCTGTTAGATAGTTGAAATTTGCACAGACGTATTGCTATTGATAAAAAACAGAATAAAGCAAATATTTATGGGGGTTTCCAACCAAACAAAACAACGTTTTTCACCGTTTTTATAGATAATGGTATCTTACAATTTAAGCAATAAATTAAAAATGGACGAGAAGTAAAGGGCCAAGTGATTCGTTATTACAGTGGAATGAATTGAACCCAAAACCATCGCGGCTACTATCAGATATTTACTTACTACACCACTACAGCTCCCAGCTCTAATAAGGACAAATGTTGATTTATTTAAGCAGTTTCAACAAAAAAAAAAGCATATTAAAACATAAAATATACCACCATTCTGAGGGAAACTCCTTAAAAAATATCCACAAAAGGACGCCTTAATAGCTAATATCTTTATACTGGCCATTATGAGGCGGGTCACGCGCCTATCATTTGACTGCTCGAGTTTAATATTCTATTGTGCACTAGCTCTCGCCTCCGGCTATGTCTGTGCTTGTGTAAACAGAATAAACTTAAGTTATTTGGCTAAGAGAGTCTTTATTAACTATTTCTTTATATTAGATGGATATTTTTATTAATATATTTTTTTGTTTCACGCAGTATCCCTCACATAGCAGGATAGGCAAAGGGAAACTGAGAAAGTAATGTTAAGACGCTTCGTTCCCATTAAGACCTGAGTGCCTGCATTGAATTTAGCCGCGGTTTGCCTCGTTACCAGAGTTAAATAAACACATCCTTGAGTGTAAATCGAATCCATATCCTATCGCGTTTTTAGTTGCTTATTTGTGCCTCTGTTGATTGACACTATCATGCACATAGCATAGTAGGTAGAGGGAATAACCAATTGTTAAAATACTCCGCTCTCGTTAATACACGTTCGTTCTCCACTTTCCGCCGAATTCTGGAGGAATTGCATGTTGAGTAGTGGAACCTAACGCCACACTTTGCCTCGCCTTACCAGAGTTAGGAAATAAAAACATTAAATTCCCTATAGTTGGAATCGAATCCACAATCTGTTGCATTTACAGCCGCACGCTTGTGTCCCTACCATGGCGGCGAGCCTAAAAAGATTTAAATAAGTATAAAAAAAGTCTAAAACAGGAGATTCTTCATTTTTCGCTTGAATTGTTATAGAAAAAGTATTTCCAAGACAAAAAGCAGCCAAAATTCGTTCTACAATAGATAAGTAATTATAAATTTTACAAAGAATTTATATTGAGTTTGAAATTCTTAAACTTTGCACCCCACTCTCTATTAAGGGTTGAATAATAAATAACTTATTTGTTTTGTGGAAGGAAAACGATATTGTAACTTTAAATACTACTACTGACACTGACTTACAGTACTGACATTTTTTAAGATCGCTATTTTTTAGTTCATATAAGACGATTTAAATTCACGACCATCTTAATTAAGTAAAGTAAGCATATTTTTTTCATTATGGTTTTGCATCTTTATGGTTTTTTAATTTTTTCATGTAGGTATAATAAGATTTTATGAAAGAAAAAATCAACCACAAGGGCTACCAAAAACAACAAACAAATATGAAATTAGCATACTTATATAACCATTAATATTCTTCCAGTCGTCAGCCCTAGTCGCAGATGAATTTTCCTCAACGAATTATTATCGGTGGACCGCTATTATGTCGCAACGAATAAAATGGCTATTTAACTGTAACGTTATATAAGATCCTCTACAACTCATTGTTTGGCAATAAGAATGAGATATTAGTATTTTGTATAATAAAATGTTATATAAAAATATTTGAGGCCTTCGTGGCGCAGCGGTCAGCGTGATGGCTGTGAGTTCGGTTCTTTATCGAAGTTTTCTCACTCTGGTAACAAGACAAAGCGCGGCACCAGTCAATACGAAATATCTTGAAAATTGGGCAGTGTACAAATTAGATTCCCTAGATGCCTACGCCGTCATATGAAAAGGCAGGTAAAAAAAATAAAGAAGGAAAGTAAGAAACGGAAGTCTGTCTTAATAGGAAAGGCGTGTCTCAACTAGTATAGGGAAACTGGGAACCTTCCTAGGTTCTATTGGCCTATTCTGCTATGTGCATAATGCAGCGTAAAGCAAAAACAAATTAGTCCCCGAATGGGAATCGAACACACAACCATTGCACTTACAGTTCAAACGCTGCCTTACTGCGCAACGACGGCTTTAAACAACAGTCGAAGGTACATGATAATATACATGATATATCAATTTTGTATGTATGTATGTATGTAAGCTCATCTCGTAGGAACCATTAATTTCCGGTACCGTAACGAGATCCTGAAAGTCGATCTTTGATGTGATATGCTCTTGATAGGGAGGAGCTCGACTGATTTGCAAAGGAAAGTTACGTTTTATCTTTCTCGTGTGTATGCATAATGATTGTTAATATGATTTTACATTTTGAGTAGGACGTGCGTAACTAAACCTAGCTTTATAATAGGTAATTAAGGCTGTGGTAGCGCAGTGGCATGTCGTTTGATTGTAAACGTGATGGTTTTAGGTTCAATTGGTTAATGTACATGAGTTATTTTAATTATCACGCTTTTGTAACAAGACAAAACGCGTCGTTAAGTTTCGGTACACGCCTGTCTTGAGTGGAATTCATAATGAGGTACTTTCCGTCTACCTTACTATGCGGGGCACAAGCGATGACTGAAATGCGACAGGTTATGGGTTCGATGCTCGCCTCAGGAAATAATATATTTAATATTTTCATTTTGTGGTAGCGAGGCAAATGCATTGAGTTCTGCTATTCACTGAATCAATGTCTGCAGAATTCGGCGGAAAATGGGGAACTAAAGTATTTGGATAGGAACGGAGTGTCTTATCACTAGGCTCCCAGGTTCCCTGCTAAATTTGCTATGTGCGGCATACAGCGATAACCTAAAAAAAATAAAAATACTAGAATAAGCAAAAAGAAACAAAGAAAACTCGTCAAACACAATAAAAAGTCAATAAATGTTCCTTACTTTCACCTTTCAACAAAGAAGCTTATACCCCTTCACCCAACCTGTCAGAGACACCCATTGTTTAGAAAAAAGATTGAAAGCCAGAGACGTAATCTATCAAACGACGAAAGAAAATGAAAGAAAATTTATGTATATTATTATTAAAATGTATATAAAAAATAATTAAGACCGTCGTAACGCAGTGGGCAGCATCTGATTGTAAATGCCACGGTTGTGCATTTAATCGCCATTCGGGGAATGTGAATGCTGTATCCTGTACATACACTCTGTTCCCATTAGAGCACATTCTTTTTTTTTTTTTATGGAAAAAGGACAAGGCAAACGAGCGTTCGGGTCACCTGATGATGATCACCGCCGCCCACGACCCCGTTCAGCACCAGAGGAGCTACAGGTGCGTTGCCGGCCTTTGAGGTGGAGATAGACGCGCTTTTTGAAGGTACCCATATCGTACCCGACTTGGAAACACTGCCGCGGGTAGGCTATTCCACAGTTCGGTGGCGCGTGGAAGGAAATTCCTACGAAACCGCACAGTAGTGGAGTGCCACGCATCCAGATGGTGTGGATGATATTTGAGTTTGTGACGTGCTGTGCGGTTAGAAAATTCGGCGGTAGGTAACAGGTCGAACAGTTCTTCAGAACACTCACCATGATAAATGCGATAGAGAACGCACAGCGAGGAGACGTCTCTACGCAGAGCCAAAGTGTCAAGCCTTTCACAGCTTACATTCGTGTTATTGAGGGTTAAGTGCCTGACCTCATTGTCGTTCCTTACCAGAGAGAGGGGACGAAACTATTAAAAGTAGTTAATACTTTCGTGGGAGGGGCCCTCGAGTAGGAATCGAATCCATAACCGTCGCATTTAGAGTCGCAGCCTTTTTCTGCTAGACAAAGCGCGGCATTAAGTTTCGCTACTCCACACGTAATCTTTTGAAGTCGGATCAAGAAACGGAGTGCGTTATCACTACGTCTATCCTGCTATGCGAAAAAAAACGTGAAGCTACCAAAAATAGCCTCAAAGTCTCTAATTCAAGGTGAAAATTACACTTCATAAAATGTTAACATTTATAAAAGTGTTCTTGACCTGGTTAAGTATAATTATTAATGGGTTTTGAGGCCGACGTGGCCGCAGCGGGACAGCGTCCTGCTGACGTGAAGGTTGGGGGTTTGATTCTCAATTAGTGGAACAATTTATATTCTTTTATTGGCTTTTGTAGCAAGACAATGCGCGGCGTTGAGTTTCGCTACCTTAAAACCCAATATTTTAAAAATTAGGCCATACTAGTAGTAGGATACGGAGTGCGTTTACACTAGTATTTTTACTATTAAGCTATTATAGCTTACGAATAGACTTAAGAATATTCGAGATGGAACCGTAAATTTTTAATTATTGGATTGACCCGCAATGCTTCCGTTCGGCGGAATGTGGCAAGTATCTCAATGGGAACGGAGTATCTCAATATTTCTGTTTCTAGGTTCCCTATGGCTACCTTGCCATGTGCGGGATACAGCGTGAATCGAAAAAAATACAAATTTATAATTGTAAATAATACATATAATATAATATACATTGAGTAAAAAGTACAGCGCACCTCACTCGACCCGGACTCGGATGGAGTACCACTCGAAACACTCAACCCTCTGGGTTAACGAAGCGTTAAAGAGATCATACTTTGAGAATTTACCTACAGACGTTACAATAACGCATTATATAAGTTAATTTTGTATGTGCAGGCTGTATCCTGCAAAAAGCAAGGTAGAGGGAACCTAGGAACCACTTAAGACACTGCTGTCCTATTAAGACACTCCAGTTCCACTACATAGAATTTTGGAGGATATTTTAATTTCTTCGTTAAGGTTCGCTCGAAACAAAGCGGGGCATTAATTTGACCACTCAACACGCAATGTATCCAGAATTTGACAGAAAGAGTGGAGTAAAGTGCCTTAGTACTAGGTTTCATCTGCCTAATTTGGTACATGCGGTATATATATACAGCTTAAAGCTGGAGACGGAAAATATTAAAAATTTTATTTCGTCGAGTGGGAATCGAACCCACAATCTGTTTACATGGTATGCTCGTGCCCTACTAATTAATTTGTGCTCGTTACTAATTTCTCAAAAAAAGAAGAATCCATCATCATATTTTGCACAAAATTGTACTAATTTAAAAGCAGTTCATCTTAACATATCTGAATACAAAAACTTAGACGATTTTCCAAATTGAAGATAAAACTATTGCTAATTGAATCAAATATATAATTTCCCTGCGACCTTGCCCGCTCAGGCAAATGGTACCTGAGAGCTATTTCTATTTCATTCCGTGATATAAAATAGCCTATAACCTTTCTCAATAAATGGACTATCAAATACCAAAAGAATTTTCAACACAAAAAAATAATTCCTGAGATTGTTGCGTTTAACCAAACCAATATTAAAATTTATAATATTATATTTCTTTATATTATAAATCTTATGTTAAATAACAAACTATATTATGATTCTCTGCACTCTCCGCCATATAAATTCTTTTTATTCCATCCAAGCTGCAATATTCATTAATACAAAAAAAGTTTAAAACAAAAAAAAAACCTTTTTGTGAGAGCGCTTTATAGAACTTTTGTGTTCGAAGAAAGCTCGTTTAAATCGTTACCATTGCATTGCCAGAATCTGTTGCCAGGCAGTTTGCATATAAAAGAAGGAAAGGAAGGAAATTACCAGCTATAGAATCCTTTTATGGGTGACCTATAAAAAATGCTGGGAGTCAATACCGTAAGTCCCAGTTCCAGAATCTCCAACATTTTATAAACATAGTGATAAGTCACTAAGCCAACATCATGTTTTTTTATTAATAGCGTAACATAACGCCGTGTTTTAACCGGAGCAGCTATTTCGAAACGAACTTACAATCATATCTATACAAATATACACTCTCATACTTATTACTTAGTGTTTCATTATAAGAAAACATAAATAAAAGACTAAAAGACTGTCATAATGAAAATATAATCAAATTTTCATTTTCATTCGAGAACAAGATGAAATAAAATATTGTAATAACTAGCGGACCTTGAAACTCTGAAGCCGAATTTAATATCAATAGAAATTGTGAGCTCCCAAACAAATTATACTTGTAACGAAGTCAACAACATTTTTCATTAAGATTATATAATTTTATATTTTTTATAGCTCACGCCGTCAGCCATGTTAAATAGGGAACGAGACCCTAGTGTTAAAACACTCCATTTCTTTCGGGACTTCAACGAAGCGTTTTGTCTTATTACGAGAGCGAGGAAAAGAATATAACATTTTCTTCTGACACGTAATTGAACTGACGAACGTCGCGCTTACAGTCAGACGATGTGCCGCTGCGCTACGATGGTCTGAATATTCAAACGTAATCTATATATATAAAATCGAAAGGTCACTCACTCATCACGAAATCTCAGAAACTACAAGTGCTAGGAATCTCAAATTTTGCATAGGAGTTACTTATAGGACGTAGGTGCTCGCTAAGACGGGAATTTGCAATATTCGATTTCTAAGGAGTTGTTTTTGGGGTCGAAAGTTTGTATGAAACTTCGTTACTACAAATGCTAGGAGTCTCAAATTTTGCATAGACGTCACTAGGACGTAGTCATGGAGACAGAAATTAAAAATAAGATAGTTCACGCGGGTGAAACCGCGAGCGGGCCGCTAGTTATATATATATCATAGATATTATGTTACGATCAACCGTGTTTATATCTTCGCCTCGGAACTAGTGTTAAGTCACTCCGTTCCCCATTATCTAGTGAATTTTTTATACATTGCTTGTTGCATAACGGATTTTAACGCCGCACTGTGGCTCGTTTCCAGAGCGAGGCAATTTAAAAAAAATGAAAAATCTAGAACCTCCATTTATACATATAGATGTACCTACGTATGTTAAGCAATATTTATTCAGCTAGCAACACTAGAAGCAATAAAAACATTTCATGGCAAGCATTAAAACAGTGGCGAAAGTAAACGCCCCCGAATAATCAATACGAGGCCGGCCCGCGCAGGTACGCCGCCTACCTCACCCCCGGGCACAGAATATGGGAGCCGGAGAACTAAATGGGAATTTTATAATAGTAAATTATTATTATTGGTTAAATATAAATAAAATAAAAATTGTAAATATTAAATAATTTTAAATATTTGCTCAATATATGCTTGCTAACTCTATTACTGAACAAGAGACGGCATATCACAAAGGATCCCACAGTTCTATTTTTTATTGAATCATAATCGACTTTGTTTACATTACATTACATTTTGCATATAGCAGGGGAAGCAGAGTTTTAAATACATTTTCCAATGTAGTTAAAACTCTCCTTTTTTCACATTCCGTCTAAATTCGAGACTCTACGTAAAAAAAAGTTTCCCGGAATGATAATCGAATCCGAAATAAACATATTACAAAAAACAAACAAGAAAATAAAAATGTTTTAAAGAAAGATGAAACGTATAATCAACACGTACGGTCCAGCACTCCTGAGTTATACCAGGGCTATAATATAAAAGGCACATCTGTTCCATACAAAATGTATTCTATGCCAACAGC
This sequence comes from Heliconius melpomene melpomene, assembly GCA_000313835.2. Lineage (NCBI taxonomy): Eukaryota > Metazoa > Arthropoda > Insecta > Lepidoptera > Nymphalidae > Heliconius > Heliconius melpomene. The sequence continues at coordinate 142,722 of HE671389.1, forward strand.
ATCCCACCAGTCAGCGCGTTGTCTAAACCGATTGATGCAACCGAGGTCTGTCCGTGAAATGAAATTTGCGAGTTCTGTACGTTGTGTAGAGATGTATCATACATACATACATATATGTGTGAATGTATGGACATACATACATAATGTATGTTTGTGTGAATGTTTACATGTATGAACTAAATATATGAATTGGAATCTTAGCCAGCAATTACATTTATATGGACTATGCAATGTTAAAACCAGCTTGCTGCTTCTCGTTCCCGTAAGAATTTCAGGAAATCCTTTAGTGATGCCCTAACTTCCACAAGGAATGTATTTGTAAAATTTCAACGTTATATAACTATGGGTGTACGTAAATTTAAAAATTAAATTAGACTATTTGCCTAGATTGCATAGTGTGGAAAGTGCATGAACATAAAACCAATATGTATGTACATATTCTCAATACATATTCTAATTAGATCTGCAAACAATGTTAGAATTTCTATAGAAAATCGAACTATTATCATATTTATGAGAAGATTTAAATGTATTAAAACGATTTATTTCAAAATATTTATATTGAATGACCGTGATAGTGAATGAAATCAAGATTTTGAGTGTTGATTGGCGGAACACAACGCCGGAAGGCAAAATAATTATATACTATCTTGAAATCCACGCAAGCAATGTCACAGGCGACGACCAGTCCAACTATGTTATAAACGAATGATCCACAATCACACTATCGTCGAATCGGAAAATTGTACAGATGTCGCTGTATAATGACGGCTCTCGGCCGGTGGAGCGTCTCGTAGATCTGTTATTTGGTTGGTTAGACAACTATTGCCTATTAGGAGATAGAATATATGTATAGGAATGCGCCAGAAATATTTGATACTAGCGGACGCGCGCAGCTTCGCTTGCGTATTTAGAAATGAATTCTAATAAACCATGAAACACGTGTTCAATTAAATATTTTTATGAGTCTCAATTTCAAATTTTATAAAAATCGGTGGCGATTTAATAATTTTTCCATACGAACTTTCAACCCCTTATTTGCACCTCTAGGGGATGAAGTAAAATAAACCACGAAACATATGTTCTATGAAATATTTTTAAGAGTGTAAGTTTCGATTTTTATAAAAATCGGTGGTTATTTAAAGATTTTTCCATACAAACTTTCAACCCCTTATTGGCACCCTTAGGGGGTAAAATCTAAAAAACCGTGAAACACATGTTCAATGAAATCTATTTAAGAGTCTGAATTAACAATTTTATAATAATCGGTGCCGATTTAATTTTTTTTCCATACAAACTTTCAACCCCTATTTCACCCCTTTAGGGTTAAAATTTTTCAAAATCCCTTCTTAGTGGATGTCCAGATTACAAAAGTAAACATCTGTCCTAATTTCACGTTTCTGCGCAAAGCGCTTACGGCTGTGCGCGCGTCTTACCTCAGTCAGTGAGGACAAGCCCTTTTTATTTGATATTTTAATTTCTTCGCTCTGGTATCATTAATACAAAAACAAAATTTATGTCGCTCTAACTTATATCTTTATATAGTTTTTTAAATTAAAAAGTTTTTTTTGGATAATTATTATAATTATAGAGGGACATATTATTATACAATGACAGACTCCGCACAGCTGGAACTAAACGGAGTATAACGCTGTTTAGCATGTAAGTCGCTTGAGCTAAAAGAGAAGAGAAGAGTTTTTCCGGAGTTTCTTCGGAAACGGGAAACATGAAGTTGCTATAATTAGACGTTTTTGTGACAAAATTTACAAATAAAATATTCCATTTCCCCTAGCTGGAATCGAACTCACAACCTGTCACCTTTACAACTGCAAGCTTGTCCACTGCGCCACGACTGGCTTTCCCGTTCTTTAACGAAATTAAATTAATTAATTAATTAATAAGTCATTATTTCAAACTTTATCTTAAATTTTCTCGTATATTACACACAGTAGGTACCTACTACAACATATTGAACCATTAAAAGCATCTCACATTCTAAGTGAAGTGCAAGTAACACGGATTCCGCTATCGCAGTACAAGAATTCCACACTGGCTAGTATAAAACTTACTTTGTATATTGCACCAGAATGTTCTGCAAATTTACAATTTGTTTTAACTTTTATGAAATAGTCGTGTATGTTCCAGATGTGTGTGATGTTTAGAAAGACGGTAGCATTATGATTCTTTTCGATAAAGCAGGGTAGACGAAGGGAACCTAGTGTTAAGACACTCCGTTTCATCACCTTTGATCCATTTTTCGAGACATTGTGTTATAATTGGTGGAAATTAACATCGCGCTTTGTCCATCTCGTTTTTGGTTGCTTTTTGAGAGCGGAAACTTTAAAAAAATAATCTAATTTAACACAAGTAAATATTTATTATTAGCATTAAGGCGTTGAGTTCCACGCAACGAACCTAAAATTAAAGGGAAAGTGGGAAACAGAGTATTTTAACACGAAATTCCCTAAAAAATTGAAACATCTACAATATTTTCTTAATAAAAAATCCAAACCATTAATTTAAGAGTTTAACAAAATGGAAAAAAAGACATTTTTCTATACAAAATAATCATCGTTTTTAAATCTATATACCACATCTAAAACAAAACTTCAGTGCACACAGTGTATATCAAAATGTACACAGCGAGTAAGCTCCATACTATATTCATAGTAAGTTGCGCCCGCGGACCAACCTTATTGAATTATGTTACTTATACATTGTATAAACTTTTCAATAAACGACTTTCATGAATGTATGTCTCGTACTGTATAGTTGTATGATATGTCGTGACGCAGCGGAACAGCGGTTCTTGTAGGTTCGATTCTCACTCGAGGGGTGGGTTCGATTCTCGTTCGATATTATTTAATATTTTCATTTCCTCGCTCTGCCAACGCGGCAAAGTACGACGTTGAGTTTCGCCACTCAACAGGCAATGCCTCAAGATTTAGCACAAAGTGAGGAGGAACTAGTGTCTCACCACTTCCCAGGAAAAAAAAGACATGCAAAGACTCCCATAGAAAACCAAAAACGTACACAAAATCTTTCGGAACCCTAAAAAGACACTAAGATGCTATAAATCGAATCCACTCCAAACTAGTATTAATCAAAGCCCACCCTTGTTCTTGACCTTGGATCAAATATAAAATGTAATAACGACTATTGGATAGTCCGCTGTGGGGAGGACAAATTGGATGTCCATTATCTTCCCTTTAAAATTTTTATTAACGTTGTCTGGCTCAGCTGAAAGATATCTGGATTACATTGTGTGATAGATGCGGGTTCGATATTTACTTGAGACGTTTTTTAAGATACTTTTATTCGGTCAATTTGTAATTATGTAATTTACGAGTTGTCCCGCTCAATACGCAATGTCAAATTGAGCGGAAACTGGAGACGGAGTATCTTATCACTAGGTTCACTCTGCCTACTCTGCTACATGCGGAAACTGCCTAAATTCGAGCAAGCTAGTCATAATCTGGTCCTTGGAGTCATGACAATGAAATTTATAAATGTTGTTTTCAATTAGCCGTCAACTTAACATAGCAACATAATTATATAATTAAATGTATAAATTAGGCAAGGACATTGTGGTGCAGCCGTCATGGCGTCTGACTATAAAAGCGACGGTTCTGGGTTTGATTCCTTCTAGGGAGGGTTTTTTTTTTTACCTTTGGCAATTATTACCATTTTCTCGCTGTAACAAGATAAAGCGCGACGTAAAGTTCTGACACTCAAGCGCAATATTTTGAACACTGGACGACGCGTTGGAAACGGAGTGACCTATCACTAACTTCCTCTGCCTATGCTGCTAAACGGAGGTTATAGTGAAGCCACAAACCAACCAACCTAACCATATCAACAGATTATTTTATTAAAGCTTTTTTTGGAAATTATTAAATTCTCAAATAAAACCTTCAATAAAATAAATTCTAATAATACAAAACATTAAATTATACAACAAAATGTATTACACGAACTCAAATATAATCCCGAACTCCGGGATTATAAATACCGTGGCTCCTCCCTTTCCTTAGCGAATCCCGCGGGACGTTGAGCCCCGCTAGCAATTTCGACGAACTATCCCGCATTAATCCCCCCACGGGATAGGCCAAGATATTTTTATTATTCTGGGTAGAAACAATTGATCGTATGACGCTATTTAGGTAGGAGTCGGTATTTAACTAGTTAATTAAGTATTTAACTATACTATTAGGTTATTTGGTTTTGTTGCTATTTTATTAAATGTTTATACAGAATTTTTATTTAGATACAATAGTCCTGGACTTAAATTCCTTACACCTTTGGGTGTCAAGACATTCCTTACCCCACAGAAAGTGTCGTGTGAGTGGGAAAATGGAAAAAATATATATTTCCCGAGCTTGGATCGAACCCACTAATAACGCCCTTATGCCATACTATTCCACTGCACCAAGACTTTTACATAATTATTTACAGTTAAATTATTTGTCTACATTAGACATTACGTTACTATGAAATGTGAACAACGCACTAAAATAAAGATATGTCCTATAATGATTCAACTAAACTATAGATTCATTAGATTTACATAATAATAAAAAAAATTTTGTGCGTTTGATAATTCAAAAGTACTTGCAAAACTTAATTTAACTAAATATATTTGTATTTAATCGAAAGTAAGAAAATAGTTCATTAATATCCATACATAGTATAAACGATGGAAAATTACAAACAGGCAGGCTTGGGGCGGAATTATATTTACAAAATGAGAATATTTTGGGACTATTCGATCACTTCGAATAGAACCTAACGCATTATCATATAAATGTGGTGTTGACGCAAAAATATGACGGCGATGCCACACTCCCGACTACCTGGGCCCTGGAAATCATGTACGTGATACAAATAATCTTTAATTTCCTGTTTCATAGGGAGAAACGAAGATTTAGGTTTTCGGCTTCGAATCTACGGCCTTCTTAGCAGAAATCCTAAGAAGGCCGCAGATTCGATTTCTGACTACAATTTTTTTCTGAATAGCAGAGTAGATGAAAATAACCTATTATTCAGACATTCCGTTGCTCACTCACTCTGACTATCCAAATTTTCGAGACATTCCATGTTCAGTGGCAGAAATCGACGCCGCGCCCTGTCTCCCAAAGCTGAGAAATGAATTTATTTATTTTACTCCTCTTTATTTCATTCAAATGATAATTGAATCTACAATTATCGTATTTACTGTCAATATGTCTAAATTTAGTTTTCAATCACCATTCTGATATATGCGGGATACAGCGTGAAACAAAAAAAAAATAGTACAAAAAATAGCAATATTACTTGTATTTCAAATAAAATGTCTTCACATTTTCTACAGAACTACCATACGAACATATACGAAGAAAAGGCTTATTCAGTATTTAGTTTCTAGTAGCGCACGCTCGTACATTACTTTTATTAGCTCCTTTGCAAAGTGGACGAGAGGGTATGCAGTGAAACGGTATATACATACGTATATATAAACTTATATTTTATTTATAGTTTTAAATGTTTTCTAAATATATGTTAATGTTTTTTTTTTATTTCACGCTGTATCCCGCATATAGCGTAAACAGCGGAGGGAATCTAGTGGTAAAATACTCCGTTAATCATTCTACGCCCAATATTCGAGACGATGCCTGTTGAGTGGCAGAATTCAAAGCCGCGTTTTGTCTTTATTACCAAAAGGGGGAAATAAAAAAAATAATTTTAATTTATTTAAATGACAATAAATGCTTGGATCGATGGGTCACTAGTTTGATATTATTATATTAAAACTTCTGTAAAACGTAAATAAATGGACGTAATGAACGGTTTCGAAATTTTTAAGGTGCAAAGTACAAGGAAAAGTAGAACAGTTGAAGTTTACAAATAAAATATTTTACGTTAAAATTAGAGCAAATATAAAAAAAAATAGTGTAAATAAATATAAAAAAAACACACACTTTATTCGCCCAAAAATTTGCAAATCTATATAAAAATCTTACCTTTTTAGCAAAAAAATTTCTCAGTAAACCCCATTTTTCCCTTACAAAGTAAAGTGATATGGCCCCGAAACGCTGTTTACTTACCTGTAACAAAAAGAAGCTTATTTCATACAACAATATTGCTTATTTTTTATATAAAAAAGAACATTCTTATTTAAAAGGAAAAGATAAAGCGTCGGGTCGTTATATTGTTATACTACTAATATATTTATATATTATAAATATTAAATATACAAAAAACTAAAAATAAAAAACACGTTTTTTCTAGAGGAAGTCTGTGTACGATTAAAATATAGTTCATTTCCTGGAGTGGGAATCAAACGACTTTACACAGACGAAGTATTTATTTTATTTTCTCTATAGTATTTTTTTTTCCTCCTTCATTTTCAAACTTACTGCAAAACTCCCCGTTCCCCAGTCTCCGATAAATTTTCAAGATATGGCACGTTGAAAAGCAGAGCTGAACGTGCGTATCTTGTCTACCAGAGTTTCGAAATAAACATAATACATTCCCACGATTGAGAATCGAAATCACAATCATCGCGTTCAGAATGAGTTGTCGCACTGCACCATGACGGCGTCAAAAATAGTTATAAAGCGCAAAATCTAAATAAACAATTTCATAACTTATACCAAATAGAATTGAAAAGACTCGTCTTCCACAACAGAATAAACCTATCATTAACCCATAATAAGACTTAATGATAACATATCATAACATAATGATAACATAACCTAAGTCCCACTTTGATCCAACATACCATACCCAAATATACCGAAAAGAAGGCAATATTCCGGACTCCTCCAACTATATAAATAATTAGCCAATTCGAAACCAAAAAATAAATTCACCCAAATAAAGGGACCCGAATCAAGATAACAACAAGGAATGCTTAGTCGCCGGTAAAACTATGTCAGTAGTGAGATACGCCAAATAAAACGTAAACGATAAGGGTTTCTTATTTTTCCTGTGCAAAATTATACGGGAAAAGGTGAATTTTGGTGTCTTTTAGATATATAAATTAACTATTATGATTTAATTGACGACTGGTAGCGGGTTCGATCTCACTCGTATACGAACCGACAACCGTAGCGTTTTTCATATACGAGTACGATAATTAACTTAAATTAAGGCATGAAGCTCTAAAACTCAGTTAAATATAATTTTTGTAGGATCCACGTAAAAAGGTTTCGTTTTCGTGTCCGTTTTAGTATTTAATAAATTTTCCATTTCGTATAATTCACAGCGCTGGATCTTGAAAAGTTTAATTTTTGTAGCAAACACGTAAAGTAGCTTTAACATTATACATACTTTAGTAGTGGTTATTAAATTAGAAATAACAAAGATTTTTCATTAATATTACTCGACGCCGCAACGCATAGGAGGGTAATGAGTTTATCAGTCTTAGAGAAATGGAAAATGAAAATAATTATGTCTCACTAGACATTGAAAAAACAAAATGTAAACCAATTTTAACCGAAAATCTATCAAAAACAAGTAATATAACATCGATTAGTAGTCATTCGTCGTCTTCAATGAAGACCTCGTTTGTCAAATTGTATGGGTCGGTCACTGGGTCAGCCTGATGCCGTTATTGATGACCACGGATTATAGAGCTTATTGGATTTTATTTATACTATAAAATGTAATTTGGAAATTGACTGATCGCAAGGATATGAGATTTCCAAAACTATTTTGAGTTCGGCCACTCAACAGGCAATAGCCTCAAAATAAGTGGGCAACGGTGTGTCTTAGGTGCAACACTAGGTTCCCTCTGCCTACACTACTGTGTGCGGGATATAGCGTGAAGCTAAAATGTAATTTTCTGTGCAAACAATCTAATAACAAAGTCACCAGTACTAAATACTATTAAGCCTCTCGGAAGGCGGATATCTGAACTCCGCCGATTATAATTTACGATGCCCATAAAAGGGCAGTAAATCGTCTTCAATTTGCTGGGCTATTATTATAAAATTTTATATTTATCGTTCATTGTACTGCGAGAGCACTTAATCTGGAGCCAGCGGAGCTATTAACGGTGGTGCGGGATTTTTTTTATGTTTATATTTTTTATTTTCTTCTGGCCTATCTGATCGGACGATGTGGAACCTAGTTTTGAGGCACCAACTTCTACTTTATCGCTTAACTTTCGACACAAAGCCCAATAAGAATATACATACATGCTTCATTTTTTACCATAAATCCAATACTAATAATTACCATTTCAGAATGCCACTCCAGAATTCAATGGAAAATGGGGAGTGGAATATCTTAACACTAGACTCCTTCCTGTTAAATGCGGGATGCAGCGTGAGGCTTGAAAAGAAATATCACCAGTGGTTCGCGACTTAACAAACAACGTCTCAACAAACAGAGTGTCCTAACACTACATTCCTTATGACTGTCCTGCTATAACATATAAAAAAACAAAATAATAATATAACTAACTCTACTTCCACACAAATCGATGCAACACATATGTATGTATGGGTAGTACAATAATAATTACGTGCTTTTAAAAAAACAAACTCGCGTACCTTATTATCAGATATAGTACGTTCGTTGATCGTTTTATAATGGTGTAGCGTGACTGGTTTCTATTGTCATTAAGTGGAAATTAACTATAACCTTTTATCTTTGTTGTTTATTCTGGTTTAGACTAAAGTGATGGTAAATCACTTTACTTTTAATATTTTAAAAGTGTTGGTTTTTTTAGGGAACCTGGGAACCGAGTGTTAAGACATACTCATTAAGAGAGTACCGTTCACCATTTTTTTTTTCTAAATACACTAGGAATTGCATGCAAGAAAATGAAATAATTAATATTTTAGTACGTCGTTCTGGTAACGTGGCAAGCAACGGCATTGAATTCAACCACTCAACACGAAATGCAATATTTTTACACTAAGTCACCCCCTACCAACCCTAAATACAAAAATATAAAAAAAAACAAACACTAAATAGGTTATTAAAACCATCACCCTAGATCTAACCCCACCTAACCCTGGCCAATGATATTTCACCTCTCCCATACCAGTGTCATCAATCACTCGGGCCGTATTAAAACTTTCCGCACGAGCCTAAGAAATTTCAATACGGTACGTCTCATATTAAATGAGGTAGGCGATATATTTTTGGAGTACCTACTTAACGAGTTTTTAAAGGAAAAACGATATTTTTATAATACTTTATCATAATTTGTAATATGTAGAGGTCGTCGTAGCATAGTATAGCGACGGCCTGTAAGCACGAATGTTGTGAGTTCGATTCCTACTCGAGGGAAATCAATTATATTGTCATTCTCGGTCTTGTAACAAGAGAAAAGTGGTTTGCGCCGAATTCTCGTCATTGCCTGTTGAGTGGTGCTTTGTCTCGAGGGAGGAAATAAAAAAGATATATATTTCCTTCCCTCGAGTGTGAATCAAACCCACAACCGTCGTACTTTCAGTTGCAATCTTGCCCTTGCGCCATAACGGCCTCATTTAACACAAATATTTACCAAAAAACATGTGAAAATACATACTCATCTTTTTAAAAAAATCCACTCTTCTCACCTCACAAAAGTGTGATAAATTTCACACGCAGTCTCTTTGACAAAAATAAGCATTTTTTTAAGTTCATAAATACGCTGTACGTTATCACGCTTTAGTCTTTCTGCTTAATGAAGGTACCTTCATTTTTAATTTGTGTAATGTGGAACGTTTTAATTATAATATTATAATTTGGTTTCTTTTAAAAAAAGCTGTCATGGCTTTTTATATTTTTAAAACGGATTTTGATGAAACTTTATATTAATATAGGTTTTTTTTCAGCTTCACGCTGTATTCTGCATGTGGCAGGGTAGGCAGAGGGAGCCTGGTGTTACGACACTCCGCTACCTACTTTCCATCATTGCATGTTGAGTGGCGTAACTCAATGCTCAGCTTCAAAATATTTTCAAACCAACATATCCCAGTTCCGTACATTTATCCGTACAAACACACTTACATATATAAACACAACCAAGACCCGTCTTTGAACATCATAAGCGCCCCTGGAGTGGCATTTACTATGGGGTACAGGGACATAAATAATTATGGTGTGACAAAGGAAATGTCAAAAACATGACCCGTTCTAAGCGACGCGTTTATACGTGAACTATGATGATACGTAGGTACGAGTATGTATGTGTTGTATGTATGTACGTCACAAATGAAAGGTGGTTTAAAAGTAAATTACAAGGGAACTGACACGTGTACTGTGCCTCTATAAAATGGTTGTATTTGATATTGAAATTTATTTTTTATTTTGTAGTTAAGATAAACTTGAATATATATCATTTTAACACGTGCAGAATATAATAAACACAGTAATCTAACACAATTTTTTCTGTTTTTGTCGTCATATAGAGATTCTTAAATATGTGGATTTAAAAAGTGCACAAATCTTCCTCATTAATTATTTCATCCCCTCAAGTGCGAATCGAACCCACTACCTGTCGCATTTACTGCCGCACGTATGTGGACCACGACTGGCATAAACATAGACTATTTTAAGTCTTATAAACTTCAAATAAATATCAGCTCAAACTGTTTCCTTAATACAGTGAAACATTCATAATATCTCCATTATTATTTCCATAACAAATTGTCACTTCACAATAAGTACCATTACCCACCACACAAAAAAGGGCACCAAATAAAGCGCTACAGAGTTGATTTCCAAGTTGAAAAACAATGTTTAATTTTTTAAAGTGGAAATATTTATATTGACTATAGATCAACGCCAGGCTACGACGTAGCGCCAACAGCTGTAGCATTCTACGATCCATTACGCTACTACTGTGCTCTACGAAATAATTTATAAGAGAAAATGGTTTGTAGACGCGATTTATGTTTTAAAAAAGCAGCTTTACGAACGCTTTTTTAGCAGGCTAGAAACGGAGAACATAAAGTTAAGACATTCCGGTTCTCACTTTTCGAGATATAACGTGGTGAGTAGACCGGCACAACGAGAAAAAAATATATAATTATTCCCCTGAAAGGGAATCGAACATTTTTATAGACACATTTACCTCAATTATGAATCATGAATGATAAATTAAATACATATGTGTGTACGTAGTGCTAAAACACTCAGTTCTCAGTAAGAAACTTAGGTTCCCGACATGGTCATAATATTAAAATTTACAATTCCCCACTATGGTAGACAAAAGGCGCAGTTGAGTTTCTTTCATAATCCTATTATATTCCAATTTTTTCATTATGACACGAACGAGTCATTAACCGCATAAACGTCACATTATGACGAGACAATGCTAATATGACGCGAATACATATATCATCTTGTCATCAACACCTTAGCAATTAATTATCGTTACATGTTGATTATGGGAATTGTTGGTGTTAAGTTAGTTACATTTATTTGATGACTAACGATCCGAACGCGGCTTCGCCCGCTTTAATTTATTATTAATTATTATTATTTTTTAGCCGTATCCCGCACACAGCAGAGTAGGCAGTGGGAACCTAGTGTTAAGAAACTCTGTTCCCCACTTTCTGCCGAATTCTGGGGGCATTGCGTGTTGAGTAGCATAAAAATACAAGAGAAAATCCAAAACATAAAAATTGACATATACATTACAGGTAACAACCACTACAGATTCATAATTATTGTAAGTCACTTTATAAATACAATTTTCCATAGACCGACATGGCTATGCGTATAATTATACGCGTCAACGGGTCCTCCATCAAATTTTAATTGGCAGCTCCTAACAAACCACAACGACCACAACTAAAAAAATCCCTATATTCCATTAGAAATTTAATAAAAAAGACAAATTTCCATACAAAAGTCCTAGAGTTCAAAATGCACAGCATCTCATCTGAACTGTCATTTTGAATCCTTTTCCTTAAATTGCTAAACAATTACCAACTTTACTCAAATGAAATAGAGTTAATTTTTGTTTGTGTTAAACAATTTTGAAATCTGACGTAGAATCGGTCTGCCCGAGGGGATCGTGATATTGCTTTATATGTTTTTTGCGTTTGTCCTGTACAGTGGCTAACAAGAATTGTATTGAATAGAAATTTATACCTTACATTCATAGAAATAACGGTGAAAAGAGTGTGGTACCCTCTCCGAATGCGGTTTTCACAGTAATATGGCGAAATCTATTTCCATGCCCTAGTTGGATGAATTTCGGATAGGAACGGATACACCTGTAGTTAACAAAAAATTTTGATTACAAAAGAAAATCTTTTAACCGCCTTTATTATTACCGAACCAAGCACGGTCGACGGTCATCAGTTCGGATTCCGCTAAGGGTGCTGAAGTAAGTAAGATTTTTATTTGTGTAGTAATGAAATAAAATGTATTTTTGAATTTATGATCGAACAGCATATTGGGCCTAGTATCAGCATATTGGGCCTTAATGTTTCGAGTGACTGCCAGTATCGCGATCATCTGGAAAGCAAGGCCAAGTTGGCCTCGAAGAAACTGGGGGTCATCAATAGAGCGAGACGGTACTTCACGCCAAAACACCGATTGGCCCTATATAGGGCCCAGGTTCGGCCACACATGGAGTACTGTTCTCATCTCTGGGCTTCAGTCACTCACCCCAGTTTCAGTTTGACCCATTTGATCGCATACAACGTAGAGCTGTTCGAATCATTAAGGACCCAGTAAGCTGTGAAAGGTTTGACACTTTGGCTCTGCGTAGAGACGTCTCCTCGCTGTGCGTTCTCTATCGCATTTATCATGGTGAGTGTTCTGAAGAACTGTTCGACCTGTTACCTGCCGCCGAATTTTCTAACCGCACAGCACGACACAAACTTAAATATCATCCACACCATCTGGATGCGTGGCACTCCACTCCTGTGCGGTTTCGTAGGAATTTCCTTCCACGCGCCACCGAACAGTGGAATAGCCTACCCGCGGCAGTCGGCAGGTCGGTACGATATGGGTACCTTCAAAAAGCGCATCTATCTCCACCTCAAAGGCCGGCAACGCACCTGTAGCACCTCTGGTGCCTCACGGGGTCGTGGGCGACGGTGATCATCATCGGGTGACCCGAACGCTCGTTTGCCTTGTCCGTTTTTCCATAAAAAAAAAATGGAAAATGTTTTTTTTTCAAGTTCGTGGCTTGTTGCCTATCTAGGGAATTCTTTTGTTTTTTTTTTTATTTTCACACTTTCTCTATTTCTCTTTCTCTATTCTGAGCCAAACATTCTCTCCTTGACTTGAATCTTTTACGTGACTAATTCCTTCAGCATCATCGATACTGTATCAAACTCGAAGGTCAAGCTAGGTTAAAAAGGTGACTATAAAACAGATTCTAGACGCTACCACTACCACCAAAATAAAAAATTTAACTCGAAAAAACATCCCAACATCAATATTTTATACGATAATTTCTCAAAAGCCTCAAAAGAAAACTGTGACGAGAGAGGAAAAACAAATTTAAAAAGTACCTTACAGTACTATAAGGGCAAAGTTATCCCATCAAAGAGTTATGATATCTACAGGGCAAAAGGGTTTTTTATTTAAGTTTCCGCAACAAAATAAACAATGTTAGCGAACCTTCGTCTATGTAAATTGCTTGTCTGTATCACTAGGATATTTTTTTTGCTATATTGTTGATTTTTATAATATATCAACATTATATATTATTTTGAGGCCGTCGTTCCACAGTGGCACAAGCGTGTGTCTGTAAAGGTGATAGATTGTGGGTTCGATTCCCACACAATGCTTTGCTAAGTTTTAAATAACAGGGTGCAATTTGGTACTGTACTCTACAAAAGCAAAAATGTTTAAAATATACTTAAGCATTTTTACGATTAGGTACTAAACTATAATTATATGGATCCATATCTAACTAAGCACTAGGTTCCTCCGGCCTACCTTGCTTTTTGCGGGATATAACGAGAAGCCGATACAAAATCTAAATACACGATACATACATTAATTAACGATGACTTTTTTCATCATCATCGCATTTCACAAAGCCCATAGAGAGAAAGATACTTAATGAACAATAGTAATTTCTCTGATTTCTCCATATTTTACCCAAATATAAGCGTTGCGTGTTAGCTGACGCAACACACTAATGCGCTTTGTCAAACTGGACCGGAAGAGCCGTATTGAATTGGCGATCTGCCCCCGACTTCATTCAGGTTATAATCATTATTTTTATTTTAATGCATCACATGTCTCGTATTTTTACTTAGAAAAAAAACGAGTGAGTTTTTTTCTCAACTTCACGCTGTACTCCACAAAAAGTAGAGCAGAGGCAACCAGGGAACATAGTGTTACGACACTTCGATTCCTATTAAGACACATTCGTTCTCTAAATTCCGCCGATTTTTTGAGGTATTGCGTGTTCAATAACGAAATTAAACAGAAATAAAATACCAGAGCGAGGAAATTAAAATAACATATATCGAACCCACAACCGTCGCGCTTACAGTGACACACTCTTGCCCATGCACCACCACAGCCTCAAAAAAATCAATAGTACTTATAAATCACATTCCTTACCTGTACATCTAAGAATATATGTATTAACTTTACACCCCCAACTCCCACCCCATCTGGGGTGAATCCCCCTGGATCCCCTAAATAATACCCCGCGGTTGCGTAATAAATATTACTTAAAGATTCCCACTTCGGAACTTTAATGTCTTTGTTACGATTGCATTTTCTTGATTAATGGCGGTAAGTATGAACCATATAAAACGTTAAACAGCTTTTGTTTTGATTTATTCATTTATGTGTTTGACCTACATTTGGTTATGATATATAGAAATAGTTATGTGAAACTAGCAGGATCGATTTCCTTTTTGATCCCCGCACATAGTGAGATAGACAGAGGGAACCTGGGAACCTTCTGTAGCCATTAAACCACTGAATTCTCGAGACGCGAAACTGGCCGTGTTACCAGAGTGAGGAAATGAGAAATACGAAATACTTCACTCCCCCGAGTGGGAATCGAATTCACAACTATACCTGCGTCACAACTGGCCTCTGAATAGTATAATTAGAATATGTTTAAAGTTAATACACAAAAACAAACACCATCCAATACATTTAATATAACAACATAAAGAATACATTATATATATACGGTAAGATGCAAAAGGGTAATCCGCAAATAATGAGAAACGAAGGGCCGTAATTATTTTAAAATTATACGTAGGCCCTTTATTGGTCGGGAAAAATAATGCTATTAGCATTTTGAGCCGCGCTCGTAGCCCAGTAAGTACTTTTGCGTCTATGTTTATATTCCTTACATTTATTTTGAAATTAGGTTTGTTCTTACTAAAAAGTTGATTTTAGGCTGTGATAATATGCGTAGGCTGAAGGAATCTAGTAATAAGACACTCCATTCTCCATTTTTCGTCAAATTTATGAAACATTGTGTTTTCAGTGGCAAAACTCTACGCCAATTTATCTTCATATACAAAGGAACAAATGAAACTAATTCATTCCCATAAGCGGAAATTGAACCAGCGACTGTCACAGCGTCGTACAGACCGACGTTATTATAAAACTTATAAAACGAAATATCATAAGCACATTCAAATTAAGTTACCGGGATGGACCCTCATTTGCGGCTCCATACAAAAACATCGCTCGAGGGCTAGGATTATAAAATTTGCATAATCTTGTATCCTAGTTGTAAAGCCACGTACACACTGTGGTAGTGATTATTTTTAACATCTTCATTTATTTTAGAGGAGGTAAGAGCGTGTGACGCGACTAGTTGTGGATTCGATTCCTACTCGAGAAAATGAAATATTTAATATATTCATTTTTTCGCTCTGGCGAAGAGCTAAAGCGAGGCAATGAGTTTGCAATGTCTCCAGAATTCGGCGGAAAAGAGCGGAGAGTCTGCGGGATACAGCGGGAAGCCGAAAAAATATATTTTAACTTGCATCACGCTGTACCCATATACGGGATAAAGGGAGAACTATTCTTGACAATTATAATTACTACTATAATAATTATAAAATTTTCAACAATTATAATTCTACTATTCCATTAAAACATTAGAAGGGTCTCCACTCGTCCTAATCAACATTTGCTCGCACTGTGTTTGGTTTGCGGCATCACGAACAAATACAGCTTTTCGACATTTGGTTTAGTTCGTTATGGAGATATTCCGATTTTACTATTATTGTATATTTTAGTGTGGTATTGGAGTCATACTGTATGGCAATTAAGAGGATATAAGTACATATGAGTGTATGACTAAGTACGTGACGGTTTTCGGTTCGACTTCCATTCGGGAGAAAGTATTTATTTTTATTTTTTTATTATCGCAACAAAACAAAGCATGGCTTTTATTTTATAATGTCTCAAAAATTCAGCAGAAAGAGTCCCCACTTTACGAAGTATCTTAATACTGCCTATATGCGAGTTATAGAGGAAGCTTCATAATTTCGGCTATCTCAGTCAATCACCAAACCCACGATCTCTATCTAAGCAATAGAAGACAACCATTAACCTAAATCAGTCCAAACATCTCCACTTCCAATACCATCGTAAAAATAGAACTAAAAAGTAAAAATGAATTCAGTATCACCTCATTAAATATTCATATTCCATCAAGCCTCAGAACTTTATAACGACCAAAATTGACCTGATTTCCAACATTGCTGTACAGATTAGTGTTACAGATTCATTTTTATCCGACTGACTGGGAAAAAAGGTAATTTTTGTAGGGATAGCGGAGTTTAACTTTATTTTCTTCATTTTTTGAAGCTAGTTTTAGTCCGGTTGTGGGTTCGATTCCCACTTGAGAAAATGTTATATAGCTACGTATGGATAATATTCACATAGCTCTGAGACAGTTAGACAAATTGCAAGTTAGCGAAATGCAGTCAGACGAAGTGCAGCGTTTAACTCTGCCTTGTAACGTGCAATTTGTTTATATTAGGCGAAAATATAGAGTAAGAGGAATATTAAACAATATGTATTCATAAAAATTTAAGAAAAATACCTAATAATGTTATTTTAAAAGTAGGGGAGAGCGAGCCAAAAGTTCCGATTTTTTTTTAACCTCAAATATTGCTACGAATACTTGATTTTAGTATTTATACAATATAATCAATTTCAACTTACATATCTTGACTTGCAATTAAAACAGTAATTTGGGGTATTCTTTGTAAGACTTTTTTATTATGATTTTTTTTATGACTGAAGTCGGAAAGTAACAACTTACCCCGACTTGGGGCAAGTTGTTAACAGACCGGGGTAAATTGTTACCATATTTTTAAAGCTATTATTTGCAAAATAAAAAACAATAAATAATCGAACAAAGCCTGTTTATTTAAAGAATAATCAACAGTATCATTATAACTACCAGGCGCAAAAGCAAATCTTTTGTAACCGACTTCTGTAAGAAAAGGAGATTATCAATTCGACTGTTTCTTTTTTTTATGTATGTTACTTCATAACTTTTGATTAGGTGAACCGATTTTGATGATTTTTTTTTTATTTGAAAGGTAGTGCTTCCCATGTGGGAACTAATTTTTATTTGGTCTATTTTTGACAATGGTGTCTATGAGAAAATCACATAAGTATTAAATTTGTATTGGTACGTTTGCGTCAAAATGACGAATAACTCAATATCACGCCAACCGATTCTAATGATTCTTTTCTTATTTGAAAGGATACACTTCAAGGATAGTTTGATGAAAGTTTGGTTAGGTTCTGATTATAAAATCCGGTCAAAATTAAGAAAATTTGTTTTTATTTTGGTAAATATTAATTATACTAGAAAAGTTACAAGGGAAAACTTTGTTAAAATTATTGTCAGAAGTAAGATTCCCCATCGTTGCATTTCTTTTCAACCAACCTCAAAAAAGAAGTTTTCATTTTCAACCGACTTCAAAAAAGGGAGAGGTTCCCAATTGGCCCGAATATTTTTTATGTATTTTCTTGTTAATATACCAAAATGTTAGTTTCCACAAAAATAATACCTAATTGAGTCAAGTATTACATATCACAACAAATGCCACTCGTTACCAACCACCACCACAACCAACACTCGTTTAAGAAGTATCCTTTTAAGGTTACTTATCACTTAAAATCGTATAAAGAATTAATTTTGAACAAAAAAAACCGAACCGAAAAACAACGGGACTAAAAAGTAAAAGATAATTTTACATAAAATAAAACTTATTTTGATTTTGTTAAACCAAAATAATAAACAAAAATTTATACCTTTAGGTTTTCGCACTTAATATGTATATGTAATTCTTTGGTAACAGTTTTTATCTTATTCCTGCAATCTTTGAAAACTACATCCGCTGCTTTTTGCATCAACTCATATGACACATAACCTCGAGTTGATTTACGAGTATAAGTCCGCATGTTACTAAATTACAATATTTTTTAGTATAAAAATTACAATATTTACATCCCATTATTGGTACAAATGAATTGGCGAAAGTTTTTCGTCACAACAACAGGTCACAACATGCCCCAAAAAAAGGGAACATCTAGCCCCAAAAACACGTGTTGAAAAAAAATTAAATATAAATAAGATATAGAAAACATAAATAGTTAACAAATAGTGTTCCGAAATAGTAGGTAATATAATGTAAAAAAAACACTAACATACTCGAGGCTAATCGATAAAATTTGTGTGATAGACCAAAAATATGAAATGCAAAAATATTTACAATCGTGCACCAACGACACCCGTGTGCTATTCCATTGGTTTCGGATGCCACTGGATTGTTTAATATGCTGGCCATGGGTGCGCTATCACATTGCATTTCACTATATGTTTACTAAATATTCCTATCACTTTTCTCCGCGAAATTATTTCCATCGGAACAACTTACCTCGGTAACTTTTAGCCCCGCTCTCCCCTACCTACCTAACGTTTAACATTTTTAAGTATCATTACACACTTCCACACCATTCGAAGACGAATTTTGTTTTGGTTACCAGAGCGGACAAATAAATTTAATAATTTTCATATACTTAATTCAGTCCCCCGAATGGGAATAAAACCCACTACCGTCACCCACGCGCCGATGGCCTACATTAATAATTGATTAGTGTGAAACAATTACAATACACATACAGACAGCACTATAAATGCTTTCTGTAATATACAAAGATATAATACACACATATACTATATGAGATTACACTAATGAACAACCTCAAAGGCTAACGATTTCCATTAGATTTTCATTATATATGAACATAATATTACGTATTGATGAACTACTAGTGTTGTTATTATTATAGGTAGTATTGAGACCATTCGTGGCGCAGGGGCAAAAACTTGTGATTTTTTGTTGAGGGTTCGATTCCTAGTCGAGGTAAAGCGCGATACAACGCGCAATATTTGAAATCTAGGCGGAAAGTGGATGGTGTCTTAACTCTAGTTTCTCTTTATGTATCATACTATGCGCGAAAAATCGTGACGTAAAAATAAAAGAATGTATGTATCTTACGTTTAATTTACTAATCAATGGAAAAAGATAATTGCAATTACAATTACATTGTAAAATCTCACATTTTTTTCTTAGCTGATGATAACATCAGTCAGTATATTCAACTTGATGACATTTTTTTATATAACTTTATTTCTCTTCAACCTATTTGTAGGTTAATGATTTAGGTCAAGTTGCTTTATCATCATATTAGTCAGATCAGCTTCACACTGTATCCAACCTGTATGTATGCAGAGGCAACCTTAAGAAACAGAAGTATCTTAATGGGAACGGAGTGTCTTAACAATATGTTCCTAAGTTCCCTCTGCCTACCCAGCTATGTGCGGGATGCAGCGTGAATCTAAAGAAGAGAAGAAGGTAATTGCATTTTTTTCTTTTTTTATGTATAAATTAGGTACAGATTGTATTTTTATCAAATAACTAATATAAAAAAACAAACTTATTAAAATAGTTTTAACGAAGTTAAAATTAACATCACGAGGAAAACAGAAAACTTGGCAAGAGCGTGATGAAGTTACGTACGAGAGAGTACGACAAAGTTCCACGTTGGCGTTACACACAGCGCAAATAGAACTATGTCTCACTCAGCTACATACTCATCCAATTACACTATAACAAGGTTGTAAATCTTTTGCCAAGTCAAAGGAAATGGAACCATACCGCTGTAAATTACTGCGATCATATCCGTATGAGTGTTAACTATTTAATGAGACAAAGTGCTACCTGGCTCGAGTTGTGGAGTGAGATGGTACTTTGTCGTAGTACGGTGGTATGATTATTTTAGGTTAGATAAGGCCCCGTTATTAGTCTCGTCCGGTCGTATAACTTTATAGACTGTTAGCAAATATTTAATTCTACATACATTTTATATGAAATAGTGCAAATATGAACGTTTAAATATTTTCAAATGAACTTATTAATAAACGTTCGTATCTCTAAAGTGCTTTGATTTTGTTTGAATACTGTTTTTCTATTTATTTTATTATTTTCTAGAAATAATAAATTTATTTTTCCTACTACTTTGAATGTGAAAATTAATTTCTTTGGGTTTACAGTTGGAGAAATATATGTATTTGTATGTATTTTAACTTATGCTTCATCATGATACTGATGCGTTAAAATTTAACAACACGTTACTTAAAAAGATTTATTCAACAATCAATGACATTAGTTTTTCAAAGTAGTTAGACTAAATGCAGCGTAGAGTTACGGTACTTAACTCGTAATATCTCTTAATATAGTAAAAAACGTCCCCCTAAAATAGTCCCTAAAAAACGAAAATACTAATAATATGAACATTCCTTTGATTAACAATCGAACCCTACAATCAACTTTTAAGCAGTAAAATACATCCCTCATTTTTTAGCTTCACGCTGTATCCTGCAAACTAGAGTTACGACACTCCATTCACCCCTTTCCGCATAATTTTCGAGATCAATCAGTGTCGAAACTCAACGTTACACCGAATGAGAAACCACAACCATCGAGTTATCACAAAAAAAAATAAACAAAAAAAAAATCGTACTTCCATCTAAAAAAACTCATTATAAACACTGCAAACAAAATCATTCACTCCACAGTCACTTTGCGAGACATTTTTATATGGAAAAATAAGGAGCCCTTTGACAGGATTTTATATTTTCATATTAAACAACCTCTAATTAGCCGGGGCGTAGCGACGACGCGGCGCTCTCTCTCGTTAGAATATAAAATTGTGTACCGAATAAATACGTTCCTCTTATAGGTGCTGGCCTTGAGGGTGGCTCGAGATTTTATAATTATATTATAATATTATATGAACTAGTCATCTCCCACAACTTTGTTTGTGTACAGTGTAAGATGAGAAATGGAAAATTATGCTTCTTATTTCGAGAATTTTTTTTATAATGTTACCCTACGTTTCCTAACGTACTTAATGAAAATCGAACCCGGAAACATCGCTTTTTTTAAGTGGACGATGTCCCGCTATACCACCACGCTTAAATTCAATCTCATATATTCATAAATAAGTACATATGAGTACATACATACATCCCTTGAAAATATTTAAAAAATGTGCATAATTAAAAACAATTTGCGTATAAATCGTCTCTTGATCAACACTACAATGGACCACCGTCGGTGTGAAAGAACCTTCTACCAATACCCCCTATGTAAATCTTGCTACAGTACGGACATTTGGGCATATTTTAGAATAACGACAAGTCTGTCGTGCGACTAGATAGTCGGATGTCTTAATTAAAACTGAAAAGCCGAATTACAATATATATTGAAGATGCGCGCCGCAACCGTCGCATTTATATTATCTTTAAATGCGATGGTTGTGAGTTCGATCCCCACTCGGAGAAGGGTCGTGGCGCAAGAGCACAACCGCACAAGCTTGCGACTGTAATTGATTCCCAATCGGGGAAATGAAATATATATTTTCGTCACCTTGTTTTGGTAACGAGGCAAAGGACGGCGTTAAATTCCGCCATGCAACATGCAATATCTACCTACCTACCAACAATTAGGAGGAAAATGACAAACAGTTGGATTTGTTTTTAATATACTCGTACATACATACATAAATGTGTATATAGACACTGAGAGTCTAGTACACATGTCAATTTTTTTTAATGATTAGACTATTAGTAAAACAAAAATACTTTCTCTAAATAGTCCAATCCACCAACAAAAACATAGTCCAAAAAATCCCCAAAAATCGCACGTGCACAAACAACCTCACCCAACATTTATCCAACGCCTCGGGCATGTCACAGAACTAAATTACAACCATTTGTATGCAGATGTCAGTCCCGTATTAACTCCCGCCTTTGACTCGATGCAAATAACTCGTGAAAATTAACCCATCGATATGAAACAACCCTTTTGATGGTATCACGTCTGAGAGAGAGAGAGATTTTGAGATTTTCGGGGAGGGTATAATAACTTGGCATTTAAATTAGCTTGTTATGTGCGGAGGATGGATTGATGATTTTGTATTACGTGTGGAGTGGCGTTGGTTTTGATTAATGTATGTGCTTTTGTTTTTGGAGAGTGTGTAGGTTCGTTTTCTATTAAAAATAGCAGGGTACTCAAAGAGGGTTTAGTGTTTTGATTCTTCATTCTTCATTTTTGGTGATTTCAAAAAAATTACAGAGTATGGCATAGTATTTTTTTTTTCTCCGTTTAATATTAAATTATTAACAGTAAAGTAGTGGAGGATGAACTAGTAATATAAATGAATTAAGCTTCTTATGTGTTTCCAATGTAAATAATAAATCAAAAAGACTTAACATCTTTTCTAAGAAAGACACAGATTTATATTTTTTTAAATTCTTGTACGTTAATTTTCTTTTATGGTAACGAAATTGAATTCTTTAGAAACGTACTTACTCTCAATAGCCTCACTTTCCAAACTTACAGCCTGAACTTACCTGGAAAAGTAAAAGAAATATTCAAATAAATTCATATAAATTAATTGAGGTCTTCGCTTCTTGACAACAGTTCCATACACTATATGAATGTAAACACCGTGGTCGTGGGCTTGAGTCGCACTCGCATAACCGATTTTTATATTTTTTGATAACAAGGCTAAACGTAGAGATCCGATATATTTTATTACATTGTTAAATGTTCCTAATAACAATTTTCTCCGCAGTTTTCCACAGACACAGATCAGTTACGATTTTATTATAAGTATAGACATAGATTAATTTTAGACTAGACTACTTGTTGTGTTCCAACACAAGCCATGACTCAATGTCGTTGATATAATAACAATATGTAAATATTATATGAAATTTCTAGCGAACGGAAAACCTATTTATCATCAGGTGATAAATTAACTGGGGACGAAGGTCAGTGGAGTTATCGATCAAATATTTTATTAACTTTCTTAATGTTATTCTTATATCTTGAATAAGATATAAGAGTGGACTCGTGCGAGTAGCACATAAAATTATTTTACATTTAACTCTTGAATAGAAGAAATAAAAAACAACACTCTCTGTAGAAAGGAAGAGAGATCCTATTGTCATAGTTTGAGAAGCTTTTCCAATTTGAAAAAAAATGTTTGTTTTATTTAACATTTTTATTGCGATGCAGGTTTATTTATTCTTTTTTTTTATTATTCTTTGGTTTTGTGTATTCCTTTTATAGAGGAAAATTAACTTTTCAATATTTTCATTTCCCGTTTAAATGAGATTTGAACTTGCAATTGTTTGCTTGTATTTTGACGCTTTCGTGGCGCAGAGGAACATTAAGCTATTCCCACTCGAAGAAATTAAATATATTCCTCTCACTGGTGACGAGGCAAAGCTACAATAAAAAGGGTAAAAAGCTTAGACAATTTTTATTTAAGAGCGAGGTAACAGAGGATTTTCCAAAAAACCCTACTGGAACAGGAAAACTAGATTTTCTATTATACATCTTCAAGTCCACACAAACAAAGTTAGAGCCAAAAACGAATAATTAGTACATAGTATAAACTCCAATCAATATCCTAATTACGCTAAGATCACATACAGCCTTCAAGATCCCATACAAGCATACCAAACTAAGATAATTATCTCCAATATGTCTAACTAAAGTACACACAAACGCTGGCCGTTCCTCGGCAAATTAGGTGTCATTGCAAGTCGCAACCCCGCGGCGTGTCTACGCTTAATTGTATGACTTATACACTAATCTATAGATACATTGTATGACTTACACATATAGATATATGTATGGATGTATGGAAATGTATTATTGTAAAGCTAGTGTGTTCTTGACTGGTAATTATGATGTTAGATTGTTAATTACTATAGAAATAATAAAAAAGTTGTAAAATCTTTGATTGTAAACACAGTGGCTGTCTGTTCGAACCTCAAATAGGGGAATGAGTTATTTTCATTTCTTTGCTTAAGATATAGTACGGCGTTAAGTTCTAGCAAGCGTGAGAAAAATATATGCAAAATAATCGAAATATGGAATGCGGAGTGCATTAATACTAGACCTATCTTTCTCGTCAAAGAAAGCAGATACGTGTGTACAATAAAATATATATTTTTTTATTTTAAAGAAATTATATATTTTCTATACTAAACAGTGAAAAAAATTAAAAACCCCAGCTCCTATTACTTATAATAACATAACGTAGCCAGTAAACCATATACAATTAACGTCTAAGCCGCGGGCGATGCGTTGATGATTTACTTGCTTGAAAATGTTTCAAGTAAAACTTTAGGTTATTAGTGCTTGGGTGCAAATTTTCACTACCGGCTCCCACTTGTTGTCTATAAAGTTTCCAGATACCGAATAGTTCTAGTACCTACTGACTAATTATTTGGGAGGAAATTGTTTTTGATACTTCGAAGTTAATAATATGAGGTTCATATTAACTTTATGGAAAAGTTGAGATTAAACGCGGCGTTAAGTCCCGCCAGTCAACATACAATGAATCGAAAATTGGATGAGAGGAACAGAGTGTCCAAGATAATTTTTGATGAAACCTAACTCTACCATCTTTCAGATAAGTACAGAAAAACTGTTCCAAAATTCCAAACTACACATACCCTTACTCAAAGCATTCACCTAAAAATATAACATAGAAGAATCCACACAAAATATAAATATTCATATTTAAGCCAAAACAACAAACACGACAGAATATTTCAAGAAATATCTTAGGAAAAATCCACGACACTGTACAGAATGTTAAATAAAACTAGTTATTTTTTACGGAATTTCTCTACATATACGGTAAATAATACATCCCTTGCGAAACGAGAAGGAAGCATGCTCCGAGAGCCACGGCATGAATTTTTACTTTATTTTTTCAATGTAACATTGTCATTGGTATTTCTAAAGGAAAAAAATATCTAAAGAGTATATTTTTTTAAGAAAATACCACTGGCATGGATATTTTAATTTATGGTTTGGAGTATTGCGTATTGCGAGTTATTATTCTTTTTTATAACTTCACCCTGTATCCCGCACTTAGCAGGGAAGGCATATTCAGAGGGAACCTGGGAACCTAGTAATTAGACACCCTCATCCGTCCCCATTAAGTCACTACTGTTCCCCACTTTCCACCGAATCCTGAAGGAATTGTAAGGTACCTAAGTAGTGGAACTCAACACCGCGCTTTCCAACTCCGTTTCTGAGCTACTAGTTTATATTTATAAATAAATTCCATCCTAGTCCATATAATAATGTTGTGTACAAAGAAATTAAATATCCAAACATAAAAATAACTATATTTATTACATAAGTAAAGTATTTAGGTATCTTTCTTGTTATATTATGTACCTACATAAAACTAGAACGTAGTCGAATTTGAACCTGACCCTCTTGGATACCGTCCAAGTGCACTGGCCAATTAAGCTATACGGTCACATTTTGCTACAGCCAAATAACTATACAGAAGCAAATTTTTTTGAAAAGAGAGTTTTATAAAGCTTTTATACATAAAAAATGCCAAGAGTTGACAATTTTGTGAAAAATGTTGCTATTTACTCTATCAGTGAAAAATCACGGTAATTAAAGAGAAATTAGTGACACAATACTCCGTTTACCGCGTTTTTTTTTCAACTTCACTGATGAGGCAGATAGGGGGACATAGTGTTAAGAAATCTCAAGTCTTTTCGTGTTGAGAGGCGGAAGTTAGCGCCGTGCAATAAATAACTTATCATGAAATATATTGTATGATATATTATTATTATATAATAGAGGAACAATCCATTGAAGGAGAAACATGGTTAACTAAAAAGAACTCAACTATTTTTAAGTGGTCGTTTTGATCACATCAGTGCTAATAGACAAAGGGAAATATCTAATCGGGCGTGATCGAGCCTTTTAAAGTTCGGAATGTTTCTTTTCCGTTGGACCGGAAGGGAAAGATGATATTATGAATTTTATTTAATGCTCATACTAGTTTAGTATAGTAGTTTCTATAGGTAATTTTATCGGTAAAATGTATAAAAGAAAGTAAAATAAATAGAATTTTTAGGCATTCGTAACGCAGTAGCTCAACAACTGACTGTAAGCACGACGATTGTGGATGCTATTCTCACTAGAGAATTATTTTCATTTGCTCGCTCTAAAAACAAGACTAAGTCTTAGGTCTAATATTAGGACTACTAGGTCTTAGGTCTTAGGTCTAATATTAGGTTCCCGATGACGTATAAATAAAATAAACGAATCTTCTACCATCACGTACAATTAAACACTTCCAAACAACCAGACAGTAAAACAAGGCTACTACTTTATAAAAAATATCCATCTCTGTTTTACAAACACGAAAGCATTTACCCTTGTTACTTACTCTTAAATAGCTATTTTAAAAATGCACATTGCAAAGTGAATATTTAAACGGACCAACGCAACGGCAAGATGAAATTCTAGTGAACACCAGCAAAAGAAATATTTAAGTATCGCCGCATTGGAGCTGGTCGGCAGGAGCCGGGAACACTTAGGGACGTTTGCAAACGGTTTTAATTTTAAAATACTATTTTATAACTTTGTCTGCTGCAACTGTACATTGTAGAAGTATTGTCGATAGGTCCCACGTGATTTGCTTTGGAATTTTCTACTTATATATAAGTCAATATTTCTGTAGTATACAATAGAAATATTTGCCTAGTAGTTTGTTCGTAATCTTCCTCTAATTTTCGAAGGTGAACTGAGGTCTCCTCCTGTCTCTCTTATCACTCTTGCTTCAAAAACTTTTTTTTTACTTTTGCCTTTTATTTTGTCTCTGCCCAAGCCATCTGAGCACGATCTTCTTTAATATTACTGCGCCAATCTATGTATTTCTTCACCTAAACTGACTCCTTATACTCTCCGAACAGATCGCATCTCCATATCTTTCTCTTTCTTTAATTCTCTTTCTGTAATATTTCAATGCCGTAACACAGCGTCGATAGCAGCACTGCATTGTGTATAGCCAAATGCATAACTAAGCTGACATTCTGACACCTCATCAATGCAGCTAAGTCACCGCTAATTTCAAGACTAGTAAAGAACATTTCCGCATCCATTTCGTGTGTACCGTCTCTACTAAAAATACTTTCCAAAAATAACACTTCATTCACTTGTCCTAATATCTTTCGATTTATATGAATCTCGGTCCTTCCTTCATCTTTTTCAAATTCACTAATTGGATTTTTTATTTCAGTATATATAGACATACTTATGTAAATGGCGTTTATTCAAGGCAGTTCTAGTTTGAAAATTATAGTGTATACCGCATATAATAGGACAGACAGAGGGAAAGTGTCAACTTGCGGAACTTAACGCCGCTCTTCGCTTTGTTACCAGAGCGAGGAAATTAAAATAATGTATTTCTCCGAGTGGGAATCGAACCGGCAGCCACCGCGTCTTCATTCAGATGCTGTGACGTTGCACCATTATGTACATATGTCATCTTGATTCTCGTTTAGACAATATTTCATCGTACATGAAAATATTAACTCAAAAATGCCAACTTTTATAAAATTTCTGCCCGTCTTGCGTGCCTTATTCGTGAGCAAAATTTAAATTTTTAAAGCGTAAAATATAAAATCTTCGCTGAAACTATCACCCTACCGCAGGGAGATCCCTTAATATGGACCGAGGGCGTTCGTTAAGCTGCATTGTGTTTGAGTTTGCGACGTCGCTGTGTACGTACGTATATACAATCACTATGTGGTCGAACAATATATTTATAATAATATACAGCTTCACGCTATATCCCGCATATCGCGTAGTAGGCAGAGGACACCTAGTGTTAAAACACTCTGTTCCCCATTTTACGCTTAGTTTTCGAGACATTGCGTGTTGGATAATGAAGAGTTCCGTTTTGTAAATAGAGCAAGAAAATGAAAATCAACAATCACCGTCAATCACAACCGTCACGTTGTTACAGTTAGATGCTGTACTGCTAAGCCACGACGAAAGGAAATGAAAATATTAAATATTTACTACCCCAAGTAGGAATCGAACTCACAACTGTCGCGTTTCCATTGCTACGACGGCCTCGTACTTACGTTCTAGTACCCACGACTAACTCATATTTGAATTAAATCTTATTTAACTAAGTTATACTTCTTAACCTACTTAGAATACAAACATGTTTAAATAACACAACTCCTTAAGACATAATTCACATTAAGCAAATACTTAACCTGCATTAAATAATTTAAAAGGTCTTTTTTTACATAAAAATGTAAAGTTATGAAAAAAATACTTCACTCATTTTATGTACTTACTCCTAATAACTGCTTTTCCAACATTTTAACTTATGAATTTTATTTCATTACATCAAAAATGCATGTTAGGAATTTTCCTTTTATGTAAGTGTTCAGTAGCTATGTTAATATTTATTTTTCACTTTCACGCAATATCCCTCACATTACGGGGTAAAAAGAGGCAAGCCTAGGTTCAAATTCCACAAGAGTCGTCGGCCTCGTAGTCAGGGATAGATTATCCCCTTCAAAAGGCCAATAGAGCTAATAGTATTAACTTCAAGCTGGGGCGAGAAAATTTAAATAAGTAACGAAGATCGAACCATCGCACCGCACCACGATGGCCTATAATTAAGTATGTGCATAGCATTTTATAATTAATCAAAAATCAGCTATCAATAGTAATAATAAAGTATAGTAGTCAGAGTGAAAGCTGAGACGTGTCGTAGTGGCTAGTGGCTAGTGCCTAACAGCAAACGCACTTATTGATACCGTTCTAAAACGGTAAAATTCTTATGCTCTGGTGACAACGCGGATTTCACCATTCAACACGCAGTGTCCCGAAAGTAGAGAACGTAGTGACTTAACATTATTTTGCGGGATATAGCGTGAAGCCATAAAAAATACTATCTGCACAAACACTATAATACAAATATTTCATACAACAGCTCCAAACTAATATAACACATTTAGATATATAGACCATATAGTCAACGTAAATTATCGACAGCACCGACCCGTCTGGGGAAAATCAACAGCCACAAAACGCAATACCCATTGATGTACGTGTTCGGGGGGTGGCGACGACCAATTATATAGGTGTTAGGTACGAAGACGGAGTGTACAACTTGTGTTAGTATACATCTAGATCGAAATCTAGCCTAGTTTTGATGTTATAGTGTTCAGATTATGTTTTAGTTACGTCCCCGCACACATCAGGGGAATCCCCCACTTTCCACCGAATTCTGGAGACATTGCGTGTTGAGTAGTGAAACTCAACGTCGCGCTAGTAGTTAAAAATGTTAACTAATAATTACAAAAACAAATAACTGTAAATTCAGTGAACTTTATTAGCAAGACAATTTAAATTATAAATATAAAACGTCCCACAAGTGGAAATCGAACCCAAACCCAAAATTTTGAGTTTAACACATACCAACTGCGCATACAATAATATCTTTCACATTAATTATCTTTTACCCCTATACTTATTTATAATCAACTTCACTGAAATTAAAAAAAAAAGACACAAATTCAAACAAATGGCAAATTGAAATTCACCACTACACATTCAAATCAACACTTTTTCATCTTTTGAACAATGAACACTTGTAAATTTCAATTCGCAATATATAATTATAGTACCCTCACGGTTCCCACCCTTGAGCGAACAGACAGATGCACAGAAATGAAATTGCATCAGCTCCTCTGGGATGGACGGACGTGTTGTTTAAGATGTAGACGCTGTTTACTTGGTGAATATTTAAAACTTTTCATTAAAATATTAAATTTCTGTAGTTAGACTTTCTAATTGGGACAGTCGCGTGCGGCGAAAGTGTTTGACGGAATGGTCGTGACTTCGATTCCAATTTGTGGTTTCTTTCCAATAAAAAATATATTATATTTTATTTCTTTGTTCTTGTTGCATCTACAAGACAAGGTGCGACGTTGAGTTCCGCTACCTACCTCCCTCGAGTACCTACCTCGACAATTGGGAGGAAAGAAGGGACGGAGTGCCTTAATTTAAACCGTGTAGTAAGTAGACTATAATTTGAACGTACTATCAAATAAGCAACAGGCCTTTCAGCAATAACTTATAATTTTAAACTTCAAGAAATGCAAAACAGTTTATTATCGAGACATCCCATATTACTCTCAATTTAAGCTGAAAGAAAACGGAATAATTAATCACTGGCTCTCCGTTCCTGTAGAAGTATATCACCAGACATATTACACCCATTCAATTAATTTACTTGTAAACCAAAACGGACGCACGAGCTTTAATAAGCCGCGTTGATGAATTTTAATACAATATTTCATTACCCCTGTCCCAACTAAATACCCAGGCTTTGGTTTCATAAAACAATACAGATTACTCACTTCTCTGTAATAAATCTAAAATCTAACCACCTGAGCGGACTCTCCAGGAACCGAGCAGACCAATGGAGACCATATAACATAGCTGTAAGAGCAATTTTGCACTGAAATATATACTTAAGAATAAGCGAATTAGCGTTCAAAGCATATACATTGCTAATTTATATATATCATTTGAAATTTAATACTATTTTTTAGAGAATAGAGTTGAGAATTGCACGCAAAGTGTTTTATCTTGTTAGCTATATTGAGAAATAGACGTTACGGGCGCGCTCGAAGGACCAATTTTGTTTGATCTAGCACTTTATGTTTACTGACGTCTAGCCCGGGCCGAGCTGGTATCCTGGGCAACCGACGTACCCCTCAGGGGGTTGCCGAACCCCCGTCCTATAGCTGCACTTGCACAAATGTATTATTGCTGTAACACTCTAGTCTCTATCGCTATGGTATTAGGCAAGGGGTTGTGGAGTTTTCATTAATTGTTTTGACCGTCAATATTGGGCTTTGATTGGAATGACATTTTAGTTTAAAATCTGTGTTTTTTTTAACTTTGTGTAGGCATTTGCTAGAGTAATGAAGCGGTTTTATCATTTACTCCCGCAACGGATTCCATTCCGATGATTGCAACATAATGACGTTTTGACGTCCTTTGTGCCGTTCGTCGAGTACGGGAACGGTATTCGCGTTATATTTTTTATTTTATTCAACAGGTTTATTTCTTTTATTGATTTTGGTAACAGGTGTATGTAATATTTGTAGAGAGAATGTTTCGTTTTAATTTTTATACGAACGAAATGTTTGTATTAATTTTAATGCAACGTTCGTTTTACTCAGTAAGTATATTTTTTAGCATCACGCTGTATAACGCTTCAGTACGAAAGGCACTACAAAAGGCATATACATATATATATCATGTTGATAAATAAAAAAAATCTACTTTTGCGCTAATTTTCGCGACAGTTGCGTGTTGAGTAGTGGAGCTAAACGCTGCGATTTTTCTGGGTATGAGAGCGAGCAAATGAAAATAATTAATTCCTCCGAATGTGGAATCGAACCTACAAACGACGCGATAGCAGTGAAACGAACTCAATTCCATACGATATATTTTACGGACTAAATCTAAAGAAAGATGAAATCCCGGGTGGGTTAACATTTATTATATAAATATATCTTTGGCTAGTTGAAACAGTTTTGTTATTGGTTACATAACAACAAAAATAGAGAAAATAATAAATATTTCATTCCTCGCGTCGGAATAGAATCCACAGCTGGTGCATTTGTACACGCACGCTTGTGCCCTGCACTACGACGACCTCAATATATAGTGCACATATTATAACACCTTTTACGGACCAATCTTGACACACATAAATACAAAGTGACAAACGCCGCGTACAAATAAGCCCTACATTTAAAAATAGACTAAACTTTAGTTGCACGTAATATTTTAGGTCAATAGGCGACCAAAACTACTTAGTGAATTATTAAAAAATGGACTCTAAGTTAAAAGACTTAAGATTTAAAATGACTTTGTCCCACAAAACACGGTAGAGGCCTCGTTATACTTAAAAACCCACTGAGGACCCGAGAACACTTCACAACTGGCAGTATTTCGCACTTTCAAAGTTCCAAAAAAATTATTTTTCTCATTTAATAACCGTTTATCCTTTACCGTTTAGAAACACGTTTATGTTTAATTAAATAACCTGTATAATTTACTTTAGTATTGAAATGAAAAGGGGAACTACTTTGTTTATTTTTAAGAATAATTTAGGATGTGATAGAAAATAATATCATTTTTGTCATAATAGTTTTAGCTTCAGAATATCCCGCTCATATAAGAGCAGGCAGATTCACTTCATAATGATCATAAAAACCTCATCACACAATGTCTCTAAAATTCAGCAGAAAGTGGGGAACAAGGTGCCTTCTAGGTTCCCTTTTTCTACTTATATGCGGATAACACCGTGAAGTTAAAAAATGACGTATAATTACGTATAATTTATTATAAAAAAACACATTCGCTTATTATTCACATGCAGAAGAGGCGTAAAAATGTACACACGAGAGCGATAACGCACGCGTCACACATAAACCACGTAAGAGCTGGTATTATATTATATTTTTATCACTCTGACATACACAAACAAACGTGGACTGCGACTAGGAGATATGTGAAGGTAAAGGTCATAGATTCGATTTTTGCAGTGAAAAAAATACTAGAAATTTTCTTATTATAAAATTTACATAATTATGTAAAACAAGGTATGTAGTTACTTATATAAAACTTTTTCTTTACTAAGTAACTCACTGACAGACAACCCACACACAAAAATATGCAGCAAAAAACTCAAATACGGCATATAGGTTCCCTAAGGAGTGTAACACAATACTATGAAAGCATTTTTCGAAGTTCCTATAAAATCAGGAAAAAGTGGATTTAGCAGCAAGTGAAATTACATACAAAACATTAGGGTATCCCACAATTTATATGAAAAAATCGTATAAATAAATATATATAAAAAAACTAAAATAAAATTTAGAAACGAATGTTGAATTCTTTTAATTAATTCAAATTATAAATATGTGCTAATATATATTTTTTGTAGAAACCTATTTGATTTGAATATTTATTTTCAATAGTTTGACCGTCCAAAAAAGGGTCCACAATCAATAACATAACAAATAATGGATTTCCGCTATCAAACTACATTCTAACAAAACTAACCAAAACATAGTCGAAGTAAATCGAAGCGATATACAATATACCACAAACATAACAAAATTCAAAGCGAAAAAAAACCCAGAATTTAATTAATCAAAACACCCACGACCAAAATTCCAAGATTGCCAATTAGGCACTCGGGGATCGCTCTGGCACAGAAAAGCAGAAAATTCGACAGAGACGTACTCGTAGGTACCTTCCTATAAGAAAAAAAATCCTTAGGTGAAAATTAGTTCTCTAATTAAAAGACCCCGACAAACTTTCTTAATGTCACGTAGACGGAGAGACGGCGACAACAAACACCCACTAATTACAATTTTAATATTACTTGTTGCTTACCGCAAAAATACTGGCACGCTGTTAATGTTTTACGAACCGAAATGACGTTGAACGTGGAAAACTTTGGTGGTGACACCAGAAAAACTGAATCCAAGGAAAAAATACCTTATTTCTAGTATAGTAGAGAAGTTCCTAGTCGTAAAATTCACTTTTGTTTTCTGTACTTTATGAGATTCGTGGAATATAGCCTTTAATAGTCCGTTGGGGCCTTCCCGTAACTTCCTCTCGTAAAACGGGAGCCCGTAGGTTTCTAATTTTCGAGGTCTGTCAAATACCAGTTCGCGGGGACTTTGCGACACTCCATCGAGTGAGGAAAACAAAAAACATTTTAATTAGATACCTACTTTGTCATATTATAAAGTTTTTGCAGAATAAAATGTTGTATTTATTTTGTTTTTATTTTCATAAATTTGATATTTACATTTGGGAATATTCAAATTATTTTTATTTTTCCGCTCTGAGCAAAGCGCGGCGTTGAGTTCCGCTACTAAACAACGTAAAACGAAGTAAAGAGTAGAATGCCTTAACATAGCTAACTCTACCTCACATATTTCTACGAGAGAACTGAAACACTAAACTATTATCAAGAATAGGTCGAATCAAATCGATTTATTCTTGAAATCACCACTAGCCTCACAAGTCGTAAGAAGGACCACGACATGCTGACCAATTACTGTCATTTATCACAATGTCGGGGTAACGTATCGCTTGCGCCAGTCGTTGTGGACTCTATACACTTGTCGTACCTACAAATAGAGTATTGAGAGATTTTCTTTTATCTTATATTTTAGTGATATTACACTTTTTTCTCGTAAGATTGTTGTAATTTGATACTTTCCGCATATAGCAAGACAAATTCTGGCGCTAATACTCTCTGTTCTCCTATCAACATGCTATATTTAAACTTTCTAAGTTCAGTAATTTTGTTTATGCGTAGTATTTATTTAGTATCTATTATTTGAATATAAGTCTTCTAAACAGAAAAAAACACATTATTTTTCTAAATGCATATTGATTTCTGCAGTTTAACATTGCCCATTGTTTTACTAGAGGGAGAAAAAAAAAACAATAAAAATTGCCCTGAAACGAACCCACAACCATCCCTTTAACAACCACACATAGTACTACGCCACATTGGCCTGACATATATAGACATTTACATATTTCTAACCATTTCCATACGTACATATATATATATATATGACGGCGCGATGCTATGTATTAGTTTTAATTATAATTTCGCAATTATTACATTTCGATTTTAATTGATTAATGTAATGGATTATATTAGAAGAATATTTAAAATGGAGCGGGTAACCCCGAATAGGGTAGTAGGTGTAGCCACGAAGAATAGCAGAGGTCATTGGTTGACAGCTATGGCGTGAGATGTTCACCAATTAACCTATTGGCTCCTAATCTATTGTAATTTTGTTAATCTTGTGATATTTATTGTAAACCTGTTATGTAAACGAGTAAAAAGACATTGTAGAATATAAATGTGACTTTTATTAAAACATCTCTGTTGCTACAACGCCCACAAATGAATAGTAACAGCCAAGACCGCTTTGAGGCCCCTTCTGATGCTTCTACATATATATATATAAACATACGAATCCCTCCCATCCATTTAGATTATCCGCGAATAGTAACTAAAACACAAAATCCCACAATCAAAACGTCCACTCGTACAGAAGTTCAATTTGTCGGTCTGTTTAGAGCGAACCACGATTAAAGGGCGCGCATAATGGAAGCGCACTTGGTGAATAATTGTGGAATATTATGCGCGGTTAGTTAGTTTTTAATTATCCAGTGGAACATTTGGATGCGTTTAGAGACCAGTCGTTAATTAAATATTAAATTTCCTCGCTCCTCGCTCGTAATGACGCAAAGCGCGGCGTTGAGTTGTGCCACTTAACAAGTAATGTCTATAGAATTTGCCGGAATGTGGGGAATGGAAGTTTCTTTATAGAAATAGAGTGTCTCAATACTAGGTTCGACTGTAGACGGGGCAAGCTTGGATTTGATTCTCACTCGAGGAAATTAAATATTTAACATTTTCTTTTCCTGGCTCTGATACCAAGACCATGCTCGCCAAGACCAAGTTCACCACTCAACACGCTATAAACGAAAAAAAGAAAAAAAAAAAAGAAACACTCATACATTAATCTCCCAGCAAGCAAGCATTAGCAAAATTGCACATTGTACCAGAAATCGGCCTTAGGGGATGTTATTATTACGCATTAGAACAGCCGAGTGCTCGCGATCGATGAGTAGCGTAGGGGTTTAATTAACGCTTCCCGGGCCTTGGTAGATGTGTCTGATTGATACATAATTGACACCTTGTGGCGTGGTTGAGTGATTTGTAATATTGCTTTGTGTGTATGGTTGCAGATTCAAATTTGTAATAAGGTTTTTTTCAGCTTCACGCTTTTTCATATAGAAAGTGTAGTGTATGCGGTTATTAGTTCATCCATAGATCTCACATCATTACTACACTACCCCGAATAAGATGCGAACTTACAATCGTCGCGTTTATACAAGGACTCTATGCCGCTATGCCACGACGACTCCACTTTTTTTTCTTGAACTAATTTTTCAGATCACGAAGGGAGCCAAGGGGTGGACTTTACAACGAGTATTTTTCTTTGAAACTCCCAAACTTGATGTTTGTTTAGATCCTAAATTGCCTGCTTGATTTTTAGAAGAAAACGAGACGTGAATTTACTTGAGTGAAACGTTATTTACTTCAAAGTGATAAAGATCTGTGAAAAAATATTCATCTGTCGTTTTTAAGCACACTTTGTAAGGTCGACTTGTTACTATGTAAATATATAAACTATTTTTCTAACTATGTAAATATACAGTAATAAAATCCAAAAACCTGAACTTCACCCATTTGTAATTATTGAATCATTATAAAACTTGGCAGTAAAACGTAGCTTAGGTGACAATATAAATAATACGATATCTTCGAGCTGATCTCATGATGAAGAAAAGATATGGCAGGTTGCGATATTTGACACCGCATTGCGCTTAGTCTTGTTGTTTGTGCGTGGGAATAAAAACAACTCACCCCCCAGTAGGAATCGAACCCACAAACATCACATTTCCAGTCACACAGTGCCACTGCGCCACGATAGCCTATATCTATTATATTATTATAACAATCTATAACCAAGGTGATTTCACTTAACCCTAACTATGCCACGATAATAACTCCACAGCTCGTACGTACATTTACAAAATAAATTTAAACACGAGCTAGATAGATACTGAAATTCAAAACTGTAAATGCGCCTTGGGGGATGAAAAAAGTATTAAATCTGCTCCATTACTGAAACTTTGCTAACAATTTTGTCACGTAATGAAAATGAAATGACAAATAATTTTGGGATGATATAATTTTTAAAGCATATATTTTGTGAATAATTTTACACATTTTTTTGGTTCATTATAAATCTCGGTGGATTAATTCGAGAGGATTTAGTACAATGCATACGCTTTATTACGTATAAAGCTGGGTTGGTAGATAGGACTTGATGTTGAGACACTCCAATCTCTGCTTATCGATAGATTTCAAGACACTAAGCGCTAAATGGCGGAACTCAACGCACTTTGCTTTATTATGCGGAGAAATAAAAATAAATAATTCTTCCGGGTGCAAGAACCCATTACCGGGTGATGGCCGATGATCTCTAAGAGTAATCATGAGATACCATTTATGTTAATTAACAATATCAATCGCTGTATCCCGCACACAGCAGGGGAGGCAGAAGGAACCTTGTGCTAAGGTAATCTATCCCCTATTTTTCGCTGAAGTTATTTCGAGCCATCCGTGTTGAGTTAAAATTTATAGATAGGATTTTTTTCTACATACACTGCAATGCACCTCCAAAGCGTAGTAAACGCTAATGGATGCATTCACAGTTTCAATTGAATCTCGTATAAAATCACCCGTTTCTGGGTCAGATACGGAGTAAACAAAAGCCCAATTCAAATTGAAACTTAATAAAATTGTATTGAATATGTATTTTTTAAACAAAATATAAAATGCAAAAAAAATAATATGCGCGATGATTGTATTTTTTTATAACTACCGATTACAAAGCCGGCGGCGTTGGGTCCCGCCGATCAAGACGCAATGTCTTGAAAATTGGGCGGAAAGTGAAAAAAAAGGAAGACTCCCCTTCGCCTCCTCTGCTATGAGAATAAAATCGTGAAGATGTATATTTAAAAGAATTTTAATTTTCAACTTCACGTTGTATCCCGCATATAGCAGGATAGACGTAAGGAGCATATTGTTAAGACTAATAATACGATCAATAATTTAGACGCATTGCAAGTTAAGTGGTGAAACTCAACGCCGCTGTTCACCTCGAGACCCGAGCAAAGAAAATTAAATATGAAATAATTCATTTCTTCGAGTGGGCATCGAATCCGCAACCTGTCCGTCCCGTTGACAATCACACCCTTCTGCACTTATTCCATGACCTCCTCCTGGTATACTCTATATATAGTAATTCCAGCTTCCAAGGTAAAAATATAAAAATTAGATGCTTTTTTGTATATTACCATGGTAATACCGTCCCGGGGATTCGCGACACGTATTGTAGCTTACCGTCTGTATTCCGCTCTGCTTTTGCCGATGGCTCAGGTGAATATTTTATGTTAGTAACTTAATATTTATATTATATAAATATTATATGTTTAACCGACTTCAAAAATGAATGGGGTTCCATATTCAATGAAAATATTTTTTTTATATGTTCCTTTATTTCTCCATTATTTGTGAATCAATTCTAATATATTTTTATTTTAAAGAGCGTCCTTCCCGGATCTGGTGATGATGATGGGATCCTAAGGTAATCGAGGGAAACTAGTAAAAGTGCAAGTAAATTTTAATTTATAGACACTTTTTAAGTGCTTATTTTAATTTATTATCCTAATCATATATGTAGTTGCTTCTCCCTATTCTGGTTAACTTATTACACAAGTGGGAATCATACCAATCGTCACACAAGATGTTCTGACGCTGTGCTACGACGTAAATCTGTTATATTTTTAAATTACGTTACGTTCTTCTTCTTCTTCTTAAAGTGCCTCTCCAACTAGTGAAGGTTGGTAGTCAACTTAGCATACTTGGTCCTGTCCCTAGCCAAATGAATTAAATCTACAGCGTTTTTAATTCCAGTCCATTCTTTGATGTTCCTTAGCCATGACTTTCTTCTACCGCCGGTTTTTCTTTTTCCAGAAACTTTTCCCATTATTATAGTTTGCAGAAGTTTGTATCGATCATGTCAACATACATGCCCTAGATATGCAACTTTACGTTACGTTAGTCTGTTTTTAAACGATAATTTAATACAACCGTTCTCCAAATTCGAACCCACAACCAAAAACTATACTGTCACATACTACATACACCTATATATATAGATATATGTATATGTACTTATAACACCTGTAGGGAGATCCGGGTTGGGCCAAATAAGCTTCTCTACGTGTTCCGAATGCTCAGGATGATATTAGCGCTATAATACACAAGCATTTAGTATTTGATGAAGGTTCGGGAGATTTGGTGACGAAAATAGTGTTAATTTGCTTCTGAGGTGGGGGGTTGAGTTTATTAAATGCGTGAAATAGTATAAAATAAGATCTTATATTTTAGCTTCAAGCTGTATCCCGTACATAGGACGAGAAACAAAGAACAATTAGTACAAAAAGACTGTATGCGAGGTACAACGTATTTACCTAAATTAGTGTCTTAACATTAGGTTCCCTCTGCCTACTCTGCTGCGGGATACGTCAAAATGCAAAAATAATCTAAAACAAGAAATAATTAACTACTAAAAATTGTACCCACAACCAATATACAAAGTAAAAACAAACCAATATATGTAATATTTTAAGCCTAATTAATCTAAGTTTCCAGGCCAGCACGGTCCGGAAGCAATGAAAGGTAATACGATCGTTTGATAGTACCTAGGTTAGATAATTGTAGCCATTGACGAGCAAATGTTACCTCCGACCGTGTAGTCTAACCGTGGCCTAATTAGTCTAGATCTAAAGCGAAGCGAAGCGAAGCATATAGGTTTTCTCATTTTCTTTATTTATTTACTTCATGTAGAGAGGCATCACTAGGCATCAAAAAATATATTATAAGAAAACCTAATCTAGGTAAACCGATAGATTATTAAATGCACATATAATTATGACCCACAATTTATCGAGACCGTCGTGGCGCAGCGGCACAGCATGTGAGTGTAAACGTGATGGTTGCGAATTCCATTCTCACTCGGGAGAATGAAATATTTTCCCTTACTCTATGGTAAGAAGACAAAGCGCGGACATTGGATGGAGAACAGGATGTCTTAACACTAAGTCTCCTATCCTGCTATACCTATACAGGGAACGGAATGCAACGTACAATAATTGATACAATTTTATAAAGATCATTCTTCTACATAATATATTTTGCGGTATTAAAGTAAACTAAGGACTAACTTTTCAATGAAATTAATTAGAATTTGAGGTTTCCTGTCAGATGGATACCTACATATTTCAGTGCCCAGTGGCCGTACTGGCCTAGAATCAAAATTTTTATATTCTACATACAAAATGTAGAGAAATATAAATAAAATTCATATAAATAAGTAATTTCACGTTTATCCACGCTACTCGAATCGAGTAGGGAAAATTTCATACCATTTATGTATATAAAATCGCTGAGCATTTACGAGAATATGGCTCATATTTCCGTTCACGTATAAACTACACGAGCCAAGCTAAATATTTGTGGAAAATCCAATTTTAAATACTAATAAATTTATAGAATTTTTTTATAAAAATCATATTTAAATACTATAAATTTATATTATTTTATAATAATTATGACATGAATATTTATTAATATATTTTGCAGTTGCTATTAGTTAAACCTTAGTTTTATTCTTAACTAAGATCCTTCTATAACCCGCAGATGAGGAAAATAAAACCTAGTGTACCTCACCTGATAAACATATTATATGATTTTTTTTAGCCTCACGCTGTATCGCGTATACAGCAGACAGAGGGAACCTGGAAATTTAGTGTTCAGATGCTTTGTTCTAATTGAGGTAAAAAAATCTAAAAATAAAGTAGAGATGTCTGTCTGTGATTTGAAAACAATCATGTTATTAGTGGATATAGTTATTTACACGATACATAATAACATAAATTTCAACGTTTTGTCTGTTTGTCCGTGCTAATCTTAGAAAAACGATCCGATTTTTATGAGACTTTCACTGTTCGATAGAGGGTGCTTTGGAGCGATATATTTTATTCCGAAATTCAAGTGAGGTGGGGATTTATATGGTTGTGTTTCTACCATCTTCCTAGATAGATATGAAGTAGGCAAATATTTTTAAAGTTTAAATTATTATATAGACAATATTTGTCAGCAAACGATTTATTAAATGTATAACAAAGTGTATAACAGTTTAGATAACCGTAATAAATTAATCTACCAATTTTCCATAAATACACAAAAAATATATTAAATTAATATTCACATAATTCAAGCGGGCGAAGCCACAAGTGGGCGCTAGTCATAACTACACTAAAGTTGACATAATAAGTCTATAGTCTAATTAACGTTTAGCTAATTTAACTAGAAAACATACTAATTATTACTGCCATTGACAGGGTACCAGTATAGAAATACCATGACATACAAAACGCGATTAGCTATGGTTCTTTATATGTACATATCTGTAGAGGCCTTTGTTTCGCTATAACGCCGAAACGGATAATGAATTCGACTATTCGCTAATCATGATCAAATGACAAAAGGCACAGGTTACACACAAATAGATATATTCGATGATAAGGGCCGAATGGCTTTGTGTAATAGATTTATGAAAGAGGTAAAACATTTTATTGCTTGGTCCCTCGAGCCGGACTCGGTGAAATTGACTAAGTTGGCTTATCTGTCAATTGTTTTGTGTTAGATGTATGTTTTTATGATTATGTACGTATTTGTTTTGATAAATTGAAAGTTATTTAACAGGTTTTTTAGCATTTATTTTCGTTCTTACATTATGTACAGATAAAATAAAATAAAATAGAGTAAAAGTGGCATATTTGGCACAAATGCAATTAAAAGGGAGGAATATGAATTCAAATTCGTCTTAGGTGCAAAAGAACACGTCGAATTTATTAATTAAATCTGCAACTTAGAAATCTAAGAGACAAAAGAACGAAAAGATTGATCAAAAATCACAAAAATCAATACTTTATACATTGCATTGAACATTTATCTGAAAACGAAATGAAAATAAAACCGTTTCTGCCCATCACACTAATATTATCATGTCGTCCCATTCAGCCTGTGTTCGATAATGGACGGAATAAAGCAATCAGTAATCACGTCGGCACGAATGTGACAACGACAGCCTTTGTGAAGTACGTTTTAGTATCGGGAGAGATATTTGTGAATAATATGATTAGAAAATGTTGTTACGCTCCAAATAAATGTACTTTTTTTCCTACTCCCCGCACATATGCAGGGTAGGCAGAAGGAACTTCAGAACTTAGTGTTAAGACATTCCGTTCCCGTGAAGATATTTTTATCCTCACTTTCCGCCGGGTTCTGGAGAAATGACGTGGTGAGTAAAGGAACCCAACGTCGCGCTTTGCCTCGTTACTAGTACATACATACCATCGAAACAGTGAGAAGCTGCGTTGCTGCGCAACAACGACATAATTTACATCTATCTTAGAGACTTCGCGTAAATAGCGGAACCCAACGCCGCCCTTTTAAAATTCAAATCACCATCCGCCATCTCATTCAAAGATAACGAACTATATCCTTTAGAAATGTTTAAATACGTCGATATCTCGTTGTATTCAAGTATTCAATTTACAAAGTAGGGCGCAACACAATTAAGTGGCACGGCGCGCACAAACACCCTTGTAATCTGTTTCGGGATGATCGTTGTATTGAATAGAATCTATTTAAGGTTGTTAGTTCTTGTAACGTTTTGAATGGAAATTCTAAATTAAGAGTGGCCTAGGCGTGAGCATGAGGGAGAGGCGTCGGGGGGCACAAGCGAATGATTGTAAACGGGACAGGTTATAGGTTCGATTGACACTCGAGAAAGTGAAATATTCAATATTCTCACGCTCTGATAAAGAGGCAAAGCGCGACGTCCCGCCACTAAACACGCAATGCCTCCAGAATTCAGTGGAAAGTGGGGAACGGAAGTATCTTAATGGGAACGGAGCTTCTTATTGTTATCTTTGCCAGCCCAGCTATGAACAGGATACAGCATGAACCTAAAATTAAAAGGTTCAGTAGTTTTGATTTCATTACCAAACTGGAATGATAATACAATAGCATAGTTATTATTAATATTATTTTACAATAATAAATCAATCCTATTTTCTATATCGCATATATAATATATTGCATTTTGTCTCTTTTACAAGACGTCTAAACAAAGGATAGGTTCTGAGGCTACGACATAAATATACTAT
Source organism: Heliconius melpomene melpomene (assembly GCA_000313835.2). NCBI lineage: Eukaryota > Metazoa > Arthropoda > Insecta > Lepidoptera > Nymphalidae > Heliconius > Heliconius melpomene. The sequence continues at coordinate 186,050 of HE671389.1, forward strand.
ACAAAAGGGTATACAAATTCAAATTTAATATACCTACTCTTTATTCAAACAGACTTTTGTAAGTACCTTTGAATCGAAGTCGAAGAAACATAAAGCTACTACCGCCGCCGGCCCAGAAAACAGTATTGCTGAGAAGAGCTTACCTACTTAGTATATATAACACATAAAAAGCTACAACATCTATTACATAAGAATAAATATTTAGTCTAATTTAAAACAAAATCACATACATAAAGAAAACGAAAGAAACCAGTCAAATGTGGATCGGTTCGAATATCGAAGGTTTCATACCTACTAATTTCTAGATTGTAAGTCAACGGGAAGTACAACTTATTAAATTTGACACATTTAAGTTTAAAGAAAAATTAACTTTTGAAAGAATGTCTTACAAAACGAGTACATGCACCCGTATACACTTATTTCATACAATATGAAATTCTCTCTGTTTGTCAATTTTCATTATAGTGTGTATACGGGAAATGTAGGAATTGCATACGAAATATACCAAAACGATGGATAATTGGAACAAAAACTAAATATTTTATATTAATATCAACTTGATACCTCTATGTGGTCTCAAGTTAAAATGGTCTTGGCAGATGAACAGATGGACAACAAAGTAACCTTATAAGGGCCCTATTTTTTTCGTGTTTGAGATACGAAACCCTAAAAATCTAAAAAAAAATTATCAAAAACCAAAAAACTGCCTCTACGTAAACCAAACACACATTTTTCGCCCATATTACCCAAGTATTACGCGATTATAATTTCCTTTGGGGAGAAATTAAATTTCCTCGCGGATAGATTGTTTCGCTTGTATTTGTGTACCCGGAGAACAGTGAATTAGCTTTCTTTGTTGTTTTAAGTTCGACGGTAATTCCCCTTCATTTCAATTCACGCTTCGACTTTTTCCATAATCATTTTCGTGATAACTGCGAAAGATTTTTCCTACTGGATTTATTAGATTGTCTAACGTCAATTTGGCTCAGTTGGGGCATATTTATTTAGGTAATAATTGAGAATATTAAAATAAAAATATTTTGTGGATAGAGTAGGAATATTAAAATTAGGATCGATTTCCATTTGAAAGAATTGTTTAGATTTTACAGACAATACGCGGCGTAGAGTACCGCCACTTAAGACACAGTGATCTAAATTCGGAAAAAGAGTGAAGAATAGAGTTTCTCGATGCTACAGTCTGTTTATGTTTATATTTTTCCTTTTGTCCTTAAAATTTTTAATTGAAATTCTATTATTCAAGTTGTTTCTAAGATAGATGCTTAAAGATGGTAATAAAATATTCATAATCCCTCGATCTACCCATACTACATCAAATACGCATGGATATACAAATAAAAGAAAATTTATCAATTATTTTAAAAGCATTGATTTTAGCTGAGATTATACTATATCTGGGCTACAACATTACAACTTTCATGATATATGGAATCCATATTTCTAACCAATTCATGCAAAAGACAGTCAAACCCAGACACAACCAACCTATAATATTACCCAAACACCTTAACATAATATAAAATTCTTCAGTTCCAACTTCCACTTGACGAAATTCAAGAAAGACGTATGTATAGACGTTACATTAAATTGTATGGGTGATAAAGTCGAAATGAAAAGAAAATACCAATATGAGGGTACAATGCGAGGGGGAAGCGGATTATTGCTTTCTATTCTCTGAAGAGTAATCTTTACCTAACTTTGTAATACGTAAGAATATTACTGCAACCAATTGTGGGTACCTGTGTTTTTATATTGAACGTATAATTTTGTAAGGAGAAGCTTAAAAAAATTGATTGATCAAACGTTAATTTCCGCTTTTCAGCAGTAGAGTACAAATATACGCTGTATAATTAAATCCATTCGGTAAAAATCAAATCTACTATGATCGTATTTACAGTCTTTATGGTAGCCTTTACAGGGAAGCGGAGAACATAGTGTTAAGACACTTCGTTCCCATAAAGACACTTCCGTTCACAAATCTGCCTAGTTTTGAAAATATTACGTGTTGAGTGGGAGATTTTTTTAATAAATATAAAATAACAATCTTTGGTCGACCTTGGGTTTAGCAATCACCAAAAAAAAAAACACCCAAAACAACCCCTTCGCCGTCAAATAAAGAAATTTCACTGAAACACACGAATTTCGTTATAGATTATTTCAAAAAACAAACGTAAAAACCTTTCATAAATATATTTGGGGTCTGTCCGTCAGTCGCCTGTCAGCGTTTGATATTATTTATCCGCGTAGAAAATTGGGGCAACATAAAAATAACAAAAATTACAGTACGAATTTTTGTGGCGAAATATATTTTTTTGTATGTAGACTATCTTTCCAATTTTGCTTTGCCAGGTGTAGATACAAACCTTATTATTATTTTATCTTATTATTAGAAAAGATTATTATTATAATTTCATAACACAAGAAAGATGCCATCGTAGCGCAGGGGTACAAGCTTGCGATACAGTCGCCCTGTATCCCGCACACAACGAGACAGGCAGAGGGAACCTGGAAATTAATTATTAATACACTTCCATTCCCCATATTCAGCCGAACTCTTGACGCTTTGCCTGTTGAGTAGCAGAACTCAACACCGCGTTATGCCGCCTTTCCACAGCGAATAAATGAAAATGTTATAATATCATCAAACTAGCTCGATGGAATCATATTATTGTCACATAAGTTACCTATAACTACCAACTTCCATGATGATACAAATATTACAACTGGATCAAATTCATTAACTTTGATGTGTTAAATATTCCCTAATTTTGGATTTGAACCCACACAAATTATTGCATATAAAGTATTTCAGCTACGTCATAATGACGTTATTTAAATATATTTTTGTATGCCACACATATTAGTACTGTGTACTAGTATTCACTAAAAATACAAGCACTGTATCCAATAATCAAAAGAATTTTTAAGTAAGTTTCGTTTCGTTGTAATAAATTATTTCATCGTAGTAGAAACAATATATTTTTCTTGGAATCGGTAATAAATAGTACGAGATTAATATATTTGGGGTATTTTAGATTATGATGCTGTCGTGGAACAATGGAACATTGCCGGAATGTAGGCTCGATGGTTTGGGGGTTCGATTCAGGGGATTGAAATATTTAATACTAGTGGACCCGGACGCGGCTACGCCTGCTTCAACTATAAGAATATTTATTAAATATATTCATGAAATTATTTTCAATTTTCAATAGAATTAGTAAGAAAAGATAAGCTTAAATAATCAAAAACAATAATAAGTAGAGACATATTATTAGAAAAAATTATCTGAGTTATTGAAATGAACCAACAAAAGGATTAAAAGTAACTAAAGGATAGGTATTCTTAATATTAGAAAAAGTACCTAAACTTTTCCGTGCGTGCGTACATAGATATCGATCGACTCTACGAAATAACTAAACATTTCTCTCTATTAAATAGGATAATTTTAGCGGGCAATATCAAATAAAATAAGAAGAGAACCAAAGTGCAGCTTAAATTAATTATAAACAGCAAATAATTACATAAACATTAACAATAGTTCGAAAATGTATGAAAATTTATAAAACCGTCAACGTCATCTGCCCGTTCGCGTTCGTCATACTGTGCCGCCCGAAGGCTAGGCCATTTGGAATCAGTGACATCTCCTTAATTATTTATTAGAATGCTATACAGTAAACTATAATTTCAATCTAGATAAAATGTTAAGAGTGACTATTCATAAGGATGAATATCAAAATGTCGCGGTAACGGTTGCGTAGCGACGCGACGGTTGTTATTAACATGGCAGAATAAATTGCATGTCAAATTAGAAAGTACTTTAAAATATGTTAGTTTATATGTGTAATGTAATGTTATATAGCCTATAGCACTTCTGAAGAATGCAGCTTTCATACAAAACAAAAACAATGAAAATCGGACCAGTAGATCCAGAGATCTTAGCGTTCAAACAAACAAACAAACTCTTCCGCTTTATTATATTAGTATAGATTATAATTTCCTAACGCGGCGTTAACCTCCACCACTCAACACGCAATGCGTCCAGAATTCGGCGGAGAAAGCAGAGAAAGGAAGTACCACGACGGCCTCTATGTAGTGATTATTTATTAGTCTACAGGCATTACAATATATAACATGGCAGTTATTTTTGGCATCGTTTATTTATTATATATAACGTGTATATTGATTATTTATGTTCGTTTCAAACTACCCTATAAAAGTGTTCTTGTATTAAAATTTAAACTTGACTTCAGTACTTTTGTCGTTTTACAGCTCTCGTAACTAAAATGTATATCAAATAGAATATTTATAGTAAGTCTTCTCAATAAAATTTACGGCATAAATGTGTGCAATTGCATAATTTTACCATATTATCCCATACATATTTCCATACTACAGTTTTTTTCTAATAAACTTTACGTTAATTCAATTAAATAATATCTAGCATTAAGTCCTTAAAATAAAACTTAAAATATCAGAACGCTACGAAAGTTACTACTATATCTATAAATTCAAAGAAAAAATATATATAAATCAAAATAAAATAAAACAAAGCCCAATCATTTATTCATACACAATAATAATCGTAAATCTAACTACAATTAGTCGAGTACGTGACTAAAGGTCGTGAGTTCAGTTCCCGATCGTAAAATATTTGCATTATCCTATATCTTATAAAACAAAGTCGCTTTTCGTGTCTGTCTGAACTTTCTAACTCTTCTTCTTCTAAACCACCCAACGAATTTTTATGCGGTTTTCACCATTAGATCGAGTATTTTTCAGGGAAGGTTTATATATAGTTTATTATTTGCACATTCTTATGTAAATTAACATAAATACGATAAATGTGTCTAAAGTCCTACCCGTTGAGACACTTTCGCGCATGCGCTGCTTTAATAGTAAGTACTACATGAAAAAAATGTACTGGAGTATTGTTCCTCTTAATAAGATCTACAAAAAAGTCCGCGAGAGCATATTCGTATCTTTTAAGGATAACGTGTAGTGATCATATTTCTGTCTAAAAATTGTAATTTCAATATATTTTTTTATTGTGAGGGATATTTTTCCATAATGGTATTAATCCTTATCCTTTAAAATACTTTATTAATTTTCTACGTTAAACGAAGATAAAATTTGCTTTTTACAGAAAATCGAAATTGCGAATAGTTTTAGAGAAAAACGCATTTAATTGTTGACACATCACGCCGTTGACTCATCAGCTGTACCGACTCAAGTTTTACTTATCCCTTACTCTCAGCATATAAATAAGTATGTTAGTAACGTTGGCCATTTAATGTAGATGAACTGTCTTTTACTGTTTTTTCATTTTAATAAGTACTTTAGAAGTTATTAAAATACTAAAACATCCTTGCTGCGAAACGCGCCTCGCGACGTTTTGCTTATTTATACAAGCGCGTCATGAGCAGTCATCGGTGGTTCAGTGGTAGAATGCTCGCCTGCCACGCGGGCGGCCCGGGTTAGATTCCCGGCTGATGCATTCTATTTAATTTTCCTCACAGGCAGCCACGTAGTGCCTACCCAACCGGTGTCGCTGATTTAACAGCATTAACCACAAGCTCGAAAAAAACCCGCCTGCCTCTATAGCAAAGAAGATTTAGATGCGTTTCACATATTGGATAATTTCAGTTAAATGTATTATTTCAGCGCGATATTGGTTTCTTAATTTTTGTATTAGTTATTAATAGGTAGGTTTTTGTTTATAATTTCTTCCGTTTAAAAATAGTCATTTAAATATCTAAATACTAAAATCTTAGTAGCACAGATTTAAAATTACAGTACTAAAAAATCCTTGCTGATTAACGGTTCGCCGCCCACCACGCGTCCGTCTTGCCCCGCAACATTTTGCTTATAATAGTGGATCCACCGCACCCGCCTGGCTTCTTTCCCCCGGGCATGGAAGAAAGCCCTGCTCATTATGCTGCTGAGGGATACCGTCATATAATCCTTCTTAGTACGGTCGCCAAGCTGTTCGAGAAGTTACTCCTCTTACTTCTTCAGTCGCACATCCACCCACAAAGCGAGCAGTTTGGCGAGCGGGTATACCACTCTGGGTAAACTACGCAACAGTGATCAACCGAGAGAGTGTGAGTGTGCAATAGCAGTCTTCCTTGACGTAGCACGCGTATTCAACCGCGTCTGGCACCCGGGCTTACTTCATAAAGTGCTCAGAGCGAGTATTACTCAACGAGGAATCCTGTAGGTCGTACGGAACCTCACCCTCCGGCGAGTGACGCAGGCACCATACTACGTGAACACCACGCGCCACTCACCGCAACCTAAAAATGGAAACCCTAGAGGTACACATTGGTCGCCTCGCGTCCAACGTATTCCGTTGCACCGGTGTATCGGGTCACCTGCACCTAAGGAGAAGCACTCCGCATACGAGGCCGCCCGAGGTCAGACGTCTCCGAGGGACTTTCTATCCTCCTCCAAATCCGACTCATGAGCAGTCATCTTGGTCGTTTAATTTAGGCCTTCCTCAAGAAACCGAGTGTTCAATTCCAATCCCCTCCCCTTCCATGTGTCTGCTCTAAAGCAGGTTTTCGCCTGGGACCACGGTCGGACCAACGCTCTGATGTCGTTCTGAGCTACTACGGAGATGGCCGAGAGAATGCTTCAATTCTGCGCCTGGCAAAGTAAATTTAGAAGTGATTGCACGTATTTTGGAGTTATCCAATAATTATAATGTATTTCCACGCGACATAGTTGGTTACATCTTTCGTTTAAGTATTTTTGGGTAAGAGAATAGTAGGTAGTCTGTTGTTTATAATTTCTTTCGTTTAAGTTTTCTGTTATTTGTGTTATTTATTTGTGTTTATTTTAAAACAATTGGAAAATCCTTATTGAAACTACGAAAATGCGGGTTGCATTAGGGTTTAATTAATTTTCACATTATCTTAAGTGCTTTGCAAACATACATTATATGAATAATTCAGTAGTAAAAGCGGGCGAAGCCGCAAGGGGGTCGCTAGTGCTTTATAAATGCATTAATGTGCTAACAATACATGTCTGGTTGCAATTTCTCCATACAAAGAAGGCAACCCAGTGTCAAATAAATCCGCTTTTCAAGATTGTATCCCAATGAAGCGGTCGTGGCGCACCAGCACAGCGTTGGCGGAACTCAACGCACAGACAGCACGAACTCATTTTAAACAAAATGTGTTCAAACGCAGCGTTGAGTTCCGCTATTCAACACACTATGAATTGAAAAACCTGTTCCAGCCTACCTCCGAGTCTGTCGTGGTGCAATAGGGCACGATGGCATTTGGTTCGATTCCTACTCGAATTTGAGAATAAAAACTAATATTTAAATTATTTTCATTTCCACATACAAAACTCGGTTTTGAGTTTCACCACTCAACACATAATATGCTGAAAATGGGGCCAAATCGGGGGGCGGAGTGTCTTGACAGTAGTTCCCCTCTGCCCAACCTGCTACGCGGAAAAACGCGTGAAGCAGTTTTATTAAATTAATTTATTTACAAAATTTCACTATACATATACTAACTATATCAGTTCAAACATTACGACCTACGACGTATACAAAACATACTAGCCACAAAACTTTATAACTTATATAAGTATACAAAATTAAACAAAAATATTATTTACACCGCCCACTTTCCCATGGAATAAGTAGCTTTTTTTCACCTGCTTTCTAACCACCCTTCGAAACACTCAATCTACAATTACGAAAATATATTAACTCTTATTAGTTTACAATAAGGTCTAAAATCCTATAAAATATGAGATTTGACGTGTAAAAATATCTTAGTACTTTCAATGTATTGGGGGAGGCATCAAGATTTAAGATCGATGCTCCGAGTATAACACCCTTATATTTTATGTTTCATTTTAATTTAAAATTACAACATTTTACGTTAGGGCGCCGCGTTTAATCGAATAAATCGTTAAAAATGTAGCTACTTCATTTATTTTTTTTTAAATGAAATGAAATACCTTTGATCTACTAATCCGTAAAGTTAAAACATTACTTTTTCTAAATAATTCTAAAAAAAAACGACCTTTTGAGATGGAAGTACCCTATACTTGGTTAAATACATTTTAATAAAGGAAGGGAGGGAGAATTTAATGTTAAGACACTCTGTTAACCTCACTCTCTCCCTTCTTCAAGACATTGCTAAACAAGCGGTGGAACTGACTGCCGGTAGGTATATAAAAATTTGAACGTAGCGGAACTCAAACCACTTAAATCTCTCACTACAAAATATATTCCAAACCTACTTCAAGAAAGCGATGTAAAATAACTAAACATATAAATAAGTATGATTGAATAAACATAAATAAAAAAAATCCTTCTTAATACCATTGCAAGATATTCAATATATACAAGATAATCCTCTAGCACAAAACAAAATTTGAATATCTATATATATAAAAGGACTTGTCCTCACTGACTGAGGTAAGACGCACGCACAGCCGTAACCGCTGTGCATAGAAACGTGGAATTTGAACAGATGTTTACTTTCGTAATCTGGACATCCACTAAGAAGGGATTTTGGAAAATTTTAACCCTAAAGGGGAGAAATAGGGGTTGAAAGTTTGTATGGAAAAAAAATTAAATCGGCACCGATTTTTATAAAATTTGAAATTTAGATTTTTAAAAGCATTTAACTGAATACGTGTTTTATCGTTTTCTAGAATTCTCTCCCTAAGGGTGCAAATAAGGGGTTGAAAGTTTGTATGGAAACATCTTTAAAACGCCACCGATTATTATAAAATTTGAAATTTTGACTCTTAAAAATATTTAATTGAACATGTGTTTCATGGTTCTTTCGAATTCACCCCCTAAGGATGCAAATAAAGGGTTGAAAGTTTGTATGGAAAAATCTTTAAAACGCCACCGATTATTATAAAATTTGAAATTTAGACTTTTAAAAATATTTAATTGAACATGTGTTTCATGGTTTTTTAGAATTCACCCCCTAAATACGCAAGCGAAGCTGCGCGCGTCCGCTAGTCTTTTATAATGCGACCAAATTCTACGACGTAGCACGTCTACGGTCGCGATCAAAGAAAGACCTGTGGGCGGCGTAGACCTTTTAAACAAAGCTATTTTTATATAGATATTTGGTATTTGGATCACTCAATAACCTTTTGAGACTTAAAGTGTATAAAGTTTGTTATATACAGTTGAAGTATTAAAAATCCACATATTTTTTTAGCTTCTTGTATTTTGTTTATATCAGGGTAGGGTGAGGTAGCTTGGTGTTAAAACATTTCTCTCGCACCGCCGAAGTGTTGATACATTGCTAATGAGTAGTGGAACTCAACGCTGTGCTTTTTCTAGCTATCAGAACGAGAAATAATTAGTTCCCCTCCAAGTGTGAATCGGACTTGGAACCGTCACTTTTATAGTTAAACGCCGCTCTGCTGCTACGTTACGACGACCGCAACATGTTTAAAGTTATATTTAATAGATATATAGTTATATTTAATAGATAGATCTTTATACGATAAAAAGTATACATTGTTTTCGCATTTTTCCTTCCCTTACGTAATATACATAGGCAGTGGGAGTCTAATATTAAGACATTCCGTTCCCCAAGTACCGACTTTCGAGACATTGGTCGTAGAATGGCGAAAAAAGTAAGTCATAACAAGAAAACGAATTTAATATTTAAATTATTGGGCATTTCCTCTTTCCTGATATTTAAATATATAGAATACTTAAGCCGTCCTAATCTCGTAGCAATTCAACCAGTATTATTTAATATTGAGATCTAAAAAATATCAAGAATATTTTTGCTATAATTCCAATGCTATTTTTATCTCAATCTATTTAGAATTTCTCTGTAGGAATAATGTTCATTTTTATTTAATTTCACTTTATAAGCACAGTTTCATTATGTAGATTTGTAACTATGTCACTGTAACTAACTGATGATGGAACCAGGGACTCCAAATATCTTGAGAAAAACTCAAAGCGAAGTAAATGTAAATTAAAAACATAATATGTTTAAGTTTTAAACGTAGTATCCATAAAAAAATTTTTAAAGCTTCACGGTGTATTAGGCACTTCCGTTTTCTAATCCCCGCCGAATTCACGACGTATTGCGCGTTAAATCCCGGAAGTTACCTTTGACTAGAGCAATGTAATGAAAAGTTTAAATATTTCATTTCTTCCATAATCGAACCTACAACCATTATATAATAATAGTACATAAATACAGTACTTGTACATCATCAAGGTGGCAGGAAGTCTCGTAAATCAACGGGAAGGAAGAAATGTAAATGCTACTTTTTCCAATAATTCGCCCTCGCATCAATCAATTAAACTCCCCCATTCTTTGACTAAAAAGATATATTAGGTTGAATTTTTTACTTTTTGTTTTACCTACCTTTGATGCTTGGTTATTTTTTAGCTTGACGCGAATAACGCATAGAATGATAGGTAGAGAAAACATGGGAACCAAATTCTGGAGCAGAAAGTAGACAATGGAGTGTCTCAATACTAGATTCTTATGCCTACCTTGCTAAGTGCAAAACAGCGCAAAGCTGCTTTTTCTACACTAAATTAAACACAAATCCTCAAGTTTTTATATGGATAACAACAAAATAAATTGCAAATACAAAAAACAACAATCAAAATTATCATTAAAATCAAACAAAATGCTCATTCCATACGGACGGACTAAAAATTAGTTCCAATTATCCCATAGAAACCAACGGCCCTGGAAAACATTAAAAGCTTTTAATTATTCTGAAAGCAGCCAACGGAAAACTCCTCACGTTGTTACATTGTTTACAATTTAAAGTATAAAATACACTGTTTCAGCTTCATTTAGAGACGGGGCATTGTTGCATCGACAATGTTACTTACTTTGTTTTATACTGGATCTGTAGAATGATGTATTTGTTTTGATGCGGTTTTTAAGCGAAATGTAGTAATGATTTTTTTTAATTATGTTTAGGGAATAAAACAATTGTAATATACAGCGCAATTTTGTCTATGAAATTGTGAGGAAAGTGGACAATGATGTGTCTACACTAGTTTGCCTATGCCTACTGATTTGCTAAAAAGACGAAGTTTATCTTTAGAACTGAAAAAAATATAATATTTCAAATAATATTTATGTTTTAAAAAATTTTGTGTCAAAATCAGACTCAACTAAGAAAACAACAAGCATCCTAGGGGCAAAATATAATGCTAGTTCCTATAATGAACCAAATATAGTTCTACATAACTTAGTACATAGGTATATCCGCACCCCGAAATAACCCTTAGTATAAACCTTACATTTCAACTATACCACAACCACCATCGAATATACAAAATATTTGCTTAAATAAAGTAAACACTATACTCTAAGCACGGTTACGTCAAAACGCGCCCACAAACCAGAAACTAATTTAAAATGTGTATGAAGCAATCTCAAAGTTCCCAACTCCGTTCTCCACATCAAAATCATTCTCACCGACCGGTAAAAAGGTGTCGGTAAATCCTCGATACAAAGCCGAAGTTAGCGAAAGGGGAAGGCGTTTTGGTGGTGTCGTCACATTTATTGGACATATATAGCCGTATTCTATAGAAATAACTAATGTATTTGTAGAATGTAGAAAAAGAAAAAATAAAAACAAATGGTTTTGTGACAGTATTTGGGAAGTTAAATATTTTTGAATAGTAATGTATTTCAAAATGCGATAGTTCTGGGTTTCGTTCAGAGAAATATTTTTTTTTTAATTTCCTTACGTTAGTAACAAGACAATTTCACCCCACAATACGTGTTTTATAACCACGTTACCTCTACTTGTCCTAATATGAAAAAAAAGCATGAAGCTACATCTGTTTATTAATTTACAAATATTTTAATTGTCCCAATTAACAATATTTGTATATGAACTGCTAAACACTGCTTTAAAACAATAAAATTTCTTTTTTTTTATAATAGCATAACAAACACGATAAGATAATCCAAAAATAAAAAAGACCATTAAATGTTAGTCAAAAGTTGTATGTGGGATGTCTGGAGCATAAGGTTAAGATGCCTGCAAACCTTTTATGTTGGAAACTCTTAAAACTTATATGGAGATTGCTTGGAGAGTAATAACTGAATTTTGTTAAAATATGTAATTTTTTAAATTTTATTTGAAAGATAAAAAACGTGACTTGTTTTAGTTTTTTAACACTGAAAGAGCCTTAAACCACAGGGACATTCAACACTCACCTTTATGTGTATTTATGCAATGTAACTAAAAAAATAATTTTCACATATCTTTTCACACATGACCACGTGTTTTAAGAAATTTAAATGAAAATATATATATTTTCATTTAAATTAACCATAATAAACCATAACTTGTCAGTGGAGAAGGTGAAGTGTCTCAACAATCTTTCAAATAGCCTTTTAAATTAAAGTAAAAAAAAAATATATTTATTAAAATAAAAAATTCAACCAATCTCCTACTCAACAAAACCTCTAACATAATCCAATAAATCTCTACATAATAAATGACAATAGTATTTAGACCACAAAGGCACAGTTTATGTGTGAGTGCCCTCCAGGATTGACTGTAACCAGAAGGCCGATGATAATGGAATTTCAATCAGGCGCGAAGCTATTGACGTTAAGACGTACACTAGCCTTTGCTACAGCTTTCCCCGCTAATGGGGAGAAACCACATCTTTTAAAATAAAAATGTCAAAAAAGTTTTTCTTCTTGTTGAAGTTTACAATTTTAAAAGAATTATCAAAATCGAAGTATTCAGTAGAACGAAATAGAGTTTATTTATGCATTAAAATAAAAACCTCTTTCAGGTTTTTAGTCGTTAAAAAATTCTGGACTAGCATACTTCTTAATGCAAATTACTTTAAAAAGTAATTTATTATTAATGTTAATTCGTTTAAAACAATTATTTTATTAATATTCATATTTTTTCGATATATTTTCTCACTTAACACTCAGTTCGGTGAGGAAACCCAACAATGTGTCTTGTTTTAATATGCTCTCTGTCTAATAGAAACTAATATTGTTGCAAATCGTTTTTAATTGATAAGAAAAGTGTTTGAGTACATGAGTTTTTCAAAGAGAGAAAAAGCGTGAAGCGTGATTCACATATTTTTAACTTTAAATTCTAATGGCAAAATTCTACTGTAGACCTACATCACACTACTAAGTCGATAAAGCCTTACCGAATGTAAGGAGACCCCGAAATAAATGAGGGCTTTAGCTCAAGTACCGTGTGAAATTGAGTTTTTTTTATGTTCTTGATGGTATATTATTTGGTGAAATAAGATTTAGGATTTGTTAGACATCTCACTTGTAGGCGATGACCGTGGTGGCGTGGAAATGTGTGATTGGAATCCATAATAGAAAGGATAATGGAGGTTTCTATTTTTGAAAAGTAAAGGAATGAAGTAAAAGGGATGGCGTTCAGTTCCGTCACGCAACTACGCCTAAGAAACGGAATGCAATTTCTATACATTACATATAATTCAAATGATTTCTTACCGGTAGTTAAGTTAAATAAAAAATATGTTTTTTTTAAATTACGAGTACATAATAGTAAATAATTTAATCCTCTTAACGGATTTCAATGTCTGCTCTATTAGTAATCATTATTAACCAACGCATATATGACGGATTTGCGTAGTTCAGAGGATTGGAGCAGGACTCGTCAAAATTTAAATTTTTTCGTTGGAAAGGAGCTAACTGGGTTTCAATAGGTATTTTTGCCATACAATCAGCATTCTAGATTTGATCTTCACGTATAAGAATGTCGTTGAATTGGTTTCCTGTTTATTGCTAAGTATAGTTAGAACAAGAACAAGCGGAGTAAAATACAAGAAATTTATATATAGAAAAGAAATTAAATTTTATAAATTAAACATTGATCAAAACAAAGCCGCGGAAAAACCAAGTATTATTTTAATACATCCAAAATTCCCTACCCACATAAAAACTGCAAACCTCAACTACACCAACACAGAACATAAAACACCTTCCACACGTCCCCCCAACTAAGAAGTCGTAACATCCCATCCAACACCTACTCAACAGTAATGTCAGTCTGAATATTCCATTAGCGACAAAGAGGATAAATTATTCCACGAGTGGAAATTAGGTGAACACTCGAGGTGATTAAATGCGGTGTGGAAAATTGTTACTCTTATGTTGGCTGATTTCGCTTTTTGCTGTTAGAGACAAGTTTTTATGGAATTGTTACGATTTTTCCTTTTCATTTCTTAGTAGTGCATAATAGTCTTGTTAATTATTTCGTTGGGATTTTTTTGAAGATGTTAATTGCGAATGTGCTGTAGCAACGAATTATAGGTTCGTAGGTAGCATAAATAATTTGTTAGTATTGTTTCTATTAATTATGGGTTTTTTTACCATAAATACACGTACGTATTTGTATATTTTGATAATAATATTATTAAAGAAAAAGGTTTTCTAATATATATAATATCATATCGTTACTAAGTGACTGACAGACAACAAGGCCGAAATAACGCGGCTTACAACGCTGAAATGTTATAAGTAGGGTTTTCTCGAGATTCATAACTTATAATTTATTTATTTACTTCACTGGTGTAAAAATAAGATACTTCTCTCCACCTGTTCATGTTTTTTTCCATTTTTATTAAAAAAAGAAGATTATTCTAAGAAAATAAATATCTAACAAATACAAATCCACAAAATCTTTACGACAACGTGTAAACAGGTTACATCATCGTAGGAATTTATTTTCGGAAGTTTTGCAAGGTCTGATTAGTGGGTTTTGCGGGTCTTTTGATTCTCGTGAAAACCGGATGTTCCTACGCTCGTTAGAATCAGTGCGAATTTACAAAATATGTATGTATGTATGTAAATGTGGTTACGTTGCTCAAAAAGATGGTCCAAAATAGAAATAGGGTTGATGAACGATTTCGTTATTTTTAGTCGTATCTACCTACGCATAATGAAAAGATGGAATGAGAGTTCTATTTTCAGGAGGAGGAGCATATTCTATTTTATTTTACTTATGAAAATATTAAAATGAATCTTCATTTTAAACTATTGAATAATAAAATTAGAAAAAAATATATATGCATATATAACACTATAACAGCATAATTTTAACTTATGAGTGTAATTACCATTCCATAACCAATCAATTCAAGCGTAATGATCTATTTGTTACGCATCAGTTTTAACGTTGATTTATATAGTTTGTAACGTTCATTGAGTAAAAACTAAATTAAAACTCACCCATCTAACTACCAAAAATATTTCTTCAGTCACTTACCTGAAATAAAAGATAGAATTAATAAAAAAAAATATATAATATATAAACAAAAAGTGATGATCTATTTTTTTTCTTTTTAACTTCACATTATATTCCGTATACAGTTGATTAGATAGAGGGAATCCAGCGTTAAGATACTCCGTTATACACTTTTAGCACAATTTTAATTTTTGAATAGCGGAGCTCAACGCCGCGCTTAATCTTATTACCAAAGAGAGGAAATTAAAACAGCTAATTCCACTACAATTAAAGTTGCTCCGGCCTTTTGCTCGTATACTGATTTCCACACAACTATAATATGATTACAATAGTCCGAAGCGTTTCTCGCGTCATTTAAAATGTACAATAGGTTACATTTGGGCCCCTTCGTGCGACAGGGTCCGTACACTCGGTCTGGGGTGAAGAGTGCCTAAATCGTAAATGACACTTAATGGATCAGTTTTACAAATGTACTATCTATGGGTCACTATTCTCAAATTGTACAATAATAATATAACTTTTTAGAAAATATAAAATTTGAATATAGCGGGATTTGAATCCACCCCTCTTAGAAACCGTCAACCAATCCCGCTGCGTTCAACTTTTTATATATTTTCTAAAAAGTATTTTTCTTTAATAGGAGTGGAATAATACTTTAAAAATGTCGAAAAATAAAAATAAATATATATATATATAAATAAAAATATTCCTGAAAAACATATTTAAAGCAATTGTGAGAATATTAATGAAGAAAATAAAAGAAAATATTAATATATACGTATTAAGAACCGTTTCTCTTACAATATTATATTATTACACATTATATATCATAAACTATACTGAAAATCCTAACTTAACAAGCTTATTACATTAAACTTACAAAACTATTCATATTTCAGTTCATTGGTTCATATTCAAATAGTTCAGTAATTGGATCACTTGTCGAACACTCGAAACTATAATCTCGTTATGTTCTTTAAGAAATATAAAATCTGAGGCGATATTGATTTCGAAGTATTCGAGAATACTCCTCTAGCCACTAATAAATGCAGGAGGGTTACGACTCTCACGTTTTCCACGAGTGTTTTATCGATATATTTTATTCAATACCTTTTAAATAATTAATTTGAAATCTATATGAGTTTGGGAACAGGATTTAGGTTTAGGTACATTTTGGTACTGAAATATTTTAATTCTTAATTAAGTGATGGGTTTGATATTGCCAAAACTTTTTTCATCCTATTAATTTAAAAGAAGGCAGTCGTGGTAGTTTGGGTAGTTCGATTTCCACTAGGAGATTTTTATTTTCCCGCTCTGGTAAACAAACCGCGGCGTTAAGTTTCACCGGAAAATAGGGAGCGGAAATATTTTAATAGGAGCAAAGTGTCTTAACACTAGGTTGCTAAACAGGGTGTTTAAGGGCGTGAAGTAAAAAAAATCTTATCGTTTTGACGTAAATATGTGTACTTGTGGTCAGTGCTACCTCGAACACTAAGAAGATGTCAATGTCATAGTTAATTCTATTTCGCAACGGGGGCAACTGTTTGTTAAAGCTAGCTAATATAATAAATAAATCCTGTTTCTTAGCCAAAAAAATCTTTTCATTTCAACAATTTAAGAAAGCAAGAAGTAAAAGGAAATAAAAGTAAATAATTTGCAGCGCCATGAAATAAGCTATTACTGGATTCAGCTTGGGAAAAGTTAGCATTGCATTTTAAAAATAAATCTCTCAAAGAATATTCTAGGTTGGGACTAAAAAGTCCATAAATATGACCTGTGATAAAACGGTAGCAAGCCGGAGATTCAAAATCATGTGACGTTAACATGACAATAATTTCTCCCTATCCGCGAATAACAGAGTAAGAAGAAGGATCCTGGGAACCTAGCGTTAAGATACTCCGTTCCCATTAGGATGCTTTTGTTCCTCAATTTCCGTCGAATTCTGATTGCGTGTTGAGTGACGGAAATGAACACCGCGCTTTGCCTCTACCAGTTGCTAGAGTAAGGAATCGAAAATGTTAAATATTACATTTCCCCGAGTAGGAATCGAACTCATATACTGTCGCGTATAGGTTTGTGCCCCTGCACTACGACTGACCTCATTATTAGCCCGAATAATCATTGTAATATCAGTATAAATATTCCTGTAGCAAAATTGACGTCCCAAATACCGTCTTAAGGAAGAAAAGCTATCAAAATTTTACGATCAAAAGCTTAACTTCACATTAACAGTGAAAGCTGAACTAATATCCTGCTAACATGAAGTATACAAGAGACCTTACTTCTGGCGCTAGGCCAACTCAGAAGGCAACAATGGGTGGTTATACTGTGAAAATATTAAATTAATGCCTGAAAATATTTGTATATTTTAATATAATTTCATTTTCTTATTGTAATTAAGGAATAGCGTAGTGGTAGTCGGTTAATACCCGAGACCAAGGGAAAAGCCCGGCGTTTCTACCACTAAACGTGCAATGGCTCGAAAAATTCGGAAAGTCGGGAACGGAGTGACTTAACACTATGTTCCCTCTGCATACCCTGCTGAGTGTGGGATACAGCGAAAAGCTGGTTAAAAAACTTCAAAAAACAACCTCACCTAACTTACTAACTGTACTTCCAATAAATTATTCACAACTGACAATCTCACTACTTCATACTGACGCCAATGACCGTTTTATGAGTGTAAAATCGTAGCTCGGTAATCAAGTGCTTAATTAAAGGACTCAGTTACAGGATGAAATTGTTTCATATCTCTTTTTATCCTTTTTCTGAGTTTTACTCACTTTTTGTTCCTATTTTGTAATTTGATCAGAACAAATCTATCTTAATTAACATTTTTTCCGCTTCACACTGTACCACGCATATGGCAGTGTAGGCAGAAGGAACTTTTGGACCTAGGGTTTTGACACTCCGTTCCAATTAAGACACTTTCGTTTCCGATTTTTGTTCGAACTGCCTCCAGTTTGGTGTTGAGTAGCGGAATTTAACGCGGCACTTTGCCTTGACACCAGAGCGAAGCAATAAAAATATGAAATATTTCTTTTTCTCGAGTTGGAGTACCTTTAAACTTTGAGTTAACCAAATTCCATCAAAGCAAAACCACAAACGTAAACTAGTTTTTCAGTAAAATCGACTAGCTACAGCATTGCATTGAGGAAATGCGATTTTTCCTTTAGCCGTTAGATTTTCTGCAACTGTAGGGTTGTATTGGGCGTTATTGGACCGTAGTGAATTATACAAGTGGCCTCTCGCTACGCCGCATTCGAGTGTAAATGGAAATATTCTGTGTACACGAAGGAAGTTAGTGTTGGAATATTCAATTTTCTATTTTAGATTAGAAAAAGGAAAGAAAAGAAAAGGTGAAAGAAAAATTGAGATAACCATTGTTAATAGTGAAATATCTAGAGATGGTTGTGGGTTTAATATTCATTCGAGGTAGTTTTTCTAGGTATAACGTAGTATAGCGTTCGGTTCTGTCAAATTAATGGTAAGCATGGATTCTTTTCTTCCTGCGTTCCCGGATGCAACGTATATTTAAAAGAAAAACGTATTATAATCATTTATATTGTTTTATTGTTTATCATTCTCTTAATTTGAGGTAATAGGTAGTAAAGGTTAAGGTAATGAAAGTCATTTATTTGAATTATTTCCTAATCGTATTTTTACGATAGAATAATATTTCCGTCACTCATAGGCGAGTATTTTATTCTAGGACGAAATGTAATTATTCCCCCGAGTGCGAATCAAATCTAAAATCGTCGAATTTATAGTCAGACTCGATTCGACTCGATGGCCCAAATTTAATACTTGGTTTAGCCATAACTTTAATTGTTGCTATAAAACGTCCTTCTACTTGTTTATATGTTTGTTTGCTATTTGTCCATACAACTCGTCTTCACGATTACTGGCTCGCATCCAAATATTGTTATAAATTATGATATAACGGAGTAAATGTTCTTGGAGACGTCTCATGTAAAGGCACTTTCGACCTATAAGTCCTTGAGGACATATGAAGGTGAAAATTATAATGTGGAATCTATATAACAGCGACAAAAGATATTTTCTTTTGAATGAATATTATGAATACCTGCTTTCAACACTTTTTCAGTTAAAATAACTGAAAAAATATTATGTAAGGCTTTTAAAGAAATATAATTTCAGCTTGATACCTCGACGCGATTTCGAGACAAATGATTTTGGCAGATCACAAAGTGATCCTATGGAGAAAGAAAAGAAAACTTAAAGAAAAAATCACATTAAATCCTAAACAATTCAAAACATCTAAGAAAACCGAAATAAAATTTAACAACCCTTGATATATTTTACACCAACTCGATAAAATTTAGGGCTCGCGTTAATTATTTCTGAAACATTTTAGATGAAAATAAGGATCATTTCCTCGAAAAACCGAATAGCCCTATAAATTGTCCGTATCGCGCTTCAGGATTGTAATCCAGTCTTTAATTACTGGAGAATCAGGCGGCGAAATTAGGAAGGCCTCCACCTGCCTGATAACGGTTGAATATTTAAGTTGGCTACCGTCTTGTGAAGTGGTCAGATCGAAATATTATAGTATGTTACGTATTTGATATCTAATGTTACAGTAGAAGCAGCATCACGTTCCAATTAAATATTATTTTTTAGCTTCACGCCGTATCTCGCACAAAGAAGGTTAGGCTGAACGAAACTGGGAACTTAGTGTAAGACCCACTACTGCACCATGACGGTCTGACAGAATGTGAAGAACATGCGTTCTTCTACTTTAACACTTTAACTCTCTTATATGCAGGATACACCGTGGACCTAAATAGGAAAAAACGTGAAAATGATTTTTTACACAACAAGCAGCCATTCCAATGGTGTCAAATTGTTAATTTTAATTTGCAGGACGGTCGCATTGGCAAATTCGATTACCGTGACGTCTTCAAGAAAAACGAGAAATCCATCTGAGGAAATGGAATTTAGCGAAACTCCCGTCCCCTCGATTCTGCGGCCTTATCCTGCAGGAGTGTTGCCTTAATTTGGCTTTGTTAACGTATTTCTCGCCTAGTTATTTATTTTTGTTAAGGAACGAATTTTTGCCTAAAATAAGTTTATAAAAAAATATACGATTTTTAACACGAACATTATTGATGGTCCCATCGTATCCTAGTGGGACAGGGTCTAATTTTAAATGATTTATTACGGGAGTGAATTATTTTATAATTAATTAATTTTATAATTATAACTTTTCTCCTATTCTATAATTTTTTATTTTTTTTATTTCGAACTAGTTCATGATAATCGGCTTAATTCTTTTATAACAAGAATCTATTAATTGAGACCAGTCGTGGCGCAGGGTCACAAATGTGTCACAAAACAATAAATGCTACAGGTTGTGGATTCAATTCCCACTCGAGGAAATGAAATATTTCATATTTTAATTGAAATATATCATATTTTCATTTCTTCGTTCTGGTAATGAGAAAAAGCGTAGCCTTGAGTGCCGCTATTCAACACGCAATGCCTCGAGAATTTGGCGGAAAGTGGGCAACGGAAAAGTCTTAATGGGAACGGAGAGTTAATACACCTGAAGCCTAGGAAGCTCATAGTAATTCATGAGTTTCCCAGGTTCCCTCTGCATACTCCACTTTATATGGGATACGGCGTAAAGCTAAAAAAATATTATATTTTTTAACTAGATAATCAATTTAGTTTTTTAAATTCTAAACTGGTACACTTAGTTTTTTTTCACCTTCACGCTTTATCCCTTATATTATACGTAGCAAAGCAGGCAGATATAACCTAAGTGATGAGACACTAAGAGTCCCACTGCTCCACAATGGCCGCAAATGTTTATTCTATTTTAATGCTAATGTTATTATTGTCGAATATATGATAAAAGTTGATGGTTAAAAAAAGTTTTACATAAATCCTACAAAACATATTCAAAAGGAAAATACAAGACAGTTCAATTATCTAATTTAATATCGAATTGCGTTCTCAGATTATATTAGAAACGACGACGGTGTTCTATTACACTGAATGAAATCTGGAGAAAGTCATTGTGATTTATAATTGGACGGATAAGAGCATCGACTTACAAGCTCCACGATGGTTGTGGGTTCGATTCCCACTCCTTTTTTTGACAGCTTAATAAGATACTGCCTTCCCCATTACCTTAATAAACGAGACATTATGTGTTACGTTCGGTTTGCTTCCAGATTAAGGAAACAAAAATAATACATCCTCCCAAGTGGTAAATGATACCACAAGCATCGCCTTGACAGTCACATATATTCCATTGCACCATTTGCGGCCTCTTCGATTATTTTATTTTCCCAGAAACTAGTGTCAAGACATAGCCTTTTTCACCCTCCTTCTGATTACAATATATTAATTGAATTTACGTAATTCAAACATAAAGCTGTAAATCCATTAATATTTAATTTATATTAGATTTGGTGTCATATGTCGTCGTGGCGTCGTGGGTTCCATTTTCACACATTTAATAATTTCATTTTCTCGTTCCGAGCTCGAGAGTTCTTGTAACGAGGCAAGTCGCGGCGTTGAGTTCCACCACCCAAACCGCAATACTACAAAAATTCGTCGGAGAGTGGTAATCGAAAGTATCTTGATGAGGACCACAATGTATTAACACTAGAGGCTCTTCGACTACTCCACGAAAAGAAACATCTAATGTTTAAATTTAGAATATTTAAACAATATAGTGGATATTTTAATAATTAGTACAGTTTACTTCCATAATAGATCAACGGTGGGCGTCGGCGTATGGATAACGGGAAACACCGGAAGTACTATTTACGTTATCAACACGCTGACTCACTG
Organism: Heliconius melpomene melpomene; assembly: GCA_000313835.2. Taxonomy (NCBI): domain Eukaryota; kingdom Metazoa; phylum Arthropoda; class Insecta; order Lepidoptera; family Nymphalidae; genus Heliconius; species Heliconius melpomene. The sequence goes on from HE671389.1 coordinate 208,142, forward strand.
CCGGAAGACGAGGTGCTACTAAAAATGGGGCAATCGAAGTCTGTATTTATTTTGTTGGTTCTGTATACAGTCTAAAAGAAATATCAAGATATTTAACTTTGATTATTTCAATTATATGCGATGCATAGATGAAATTTGAAATTTAAAATTTAGGGAGTGGTATGACAGGGCACTATGAGCATATCTCATTAACTTCTACGGGAAACATCAAAGAATACAATATTCTATTTGACGTCACCAAAAGTTAAAGCAAATAAAGTCACAGGCGATGACTAGTTCACATATAAAAGCATAAAACAAATCTCTATCAGAAAATGACAAAAATACTTTAATAAGAAGATATTTACAAGATATTAGATAACCATTGCAATGCATTTTACGGAATCCTAATAACTAAATAATATAATTTATCAATAATGAACTTAAATTATATTGACAATAAGGTTTAAAATAACTTATTAGTGTTAGTTTGTAAGGTCTTACGTGTCACCGGTGGTAGTAAAGCGATTGGACTTTATTAGTTGTGTCTATAAACGAGGCAAAGGCCGTAAACTAGAGTTAGTCGTGGGATAAACAATGTTTTTAATAGTGGGAACTAAAATTTTAGATGTACATATAGGTATATTGTTTTTAAGCTTCACTCTGTATTCCATAAATAACAAAGTAGGGGGAGGGACCCTAGTGCTAAGGCACTCCGTTCTACATATTCCATCTCATTTTTGAGACAGAGAGTGGCGGTTTCTCAGTGGCTCAACATCGCACTTCATCTTATTCTACAGAGAGGTTCTATTCCGCTGCACCACTTTTAAGTGGTGGAGTGGCGCGCTTTACCTCGACACCAGATCGAAGAAAGTAAAAATTTAAAATATTTCATTACCTCGAGTGGTGAGTACCCACAATCTGCCACAGTCACACTTGTGACCCTGTGCCATGACTGGCCTCTTATTTATTACAAATCCAAATTAAGTACAAATTTAGAATATCCGTGGAATATACACAGCAACGGAAACAAAAATACACGTAGAATCGTGTTTCACTCCATTCCGTTGGTTATCGCAAGCTTTCGGAGCGGAAACGCAACGTTTTAAACCCTCTTAATAATTAAGTCACAAAATGTAAATCCTTAATACCCTTGAAAACTGTTTTTAGGGAATCTCTTTGTGAAAATGCGAATGCCCAACACCATTTTAAATCTGCTCTCGGTGAAGTAAATTTTCTCATTCGAATTTTTGATTTGGACGCTTTAAGCTTTTTTAAAGGGACATTTTGTTGTTTTTTTAGTGTGTATATAAATGTTTTTTCATTTGATTTAAATAATAGATAGGTATATACATATGTAACAGAATAGGTGGAGGGTTCCTAGTGTCTATGAACACTACAGAGTGCCTCTACTTACCCCCAACTTTTGACACAATGCATGTTGAGTGTAAATGAACCTCTTTCTACCAGTGCAAGGATCTATAACTACGGTTAACGTTAACTGAAGTTTCTAATATATTGCTAAATATTGTTTTCTTGCATCTCGCCGGGTCCCGTACATAGCAAGTGTTCCCATTAATACACTTCCATTCCCCATTTTATTATTAAATATTTTTATTTCCCTAATGTGTTTACTGACACTAGGTAACCAACCCTACAGATTGTGTTAATATTTTTAATATAAGCAACTACCCCACAAGCATTGCGTGTTCTGTCCGACACTTCGTATATGCGTCAATATCAATAGGTATTTTTAGCTTCTCGTTGTACCCACCAAGTAGGAAAGTAGGCAGAGGGAACCTGGGAACCTAATGTTAAGACACTATTCCTATTAATATACTTTCGTTTTCCACTTTCAGTCAATTTTTAGAGGCGTTAAGTGTCGCTGCTCTGTTAAAACAAACTACAGCCAAGTAAAGCAACCACGACAGGCAGTTGGTGCAAGGAAAACGGAGTGTCTTTCCACTAGGTTTTCTTTAATATATGCTGGCTGGAAACAGCATGAAAAGAAAAAAATATTACGTTTCAGTTAGTATTGCCACTCCATACTCGTATATCATATATATGTATGCAAATAAACGTCATACTCTATGCACATAAACCGAACTGAGCACTCGCATGAAATGAATAACTTTAAGAGACCAAAGATAAACTTCAAAGGTTTTATTATTTTTTGAATATACAACTATGTTGTATTCTGGGTGAAAATAGATATATTGTTAATACCATAAATAATAGTTAAAGTTGCTGGAAGTTTTATTTATTTAATTCTACGCGAACGAAGCAAAAATGGACAAAAACAAACAATTTAATATCTCCAAGCCATAACAACTACAGCTAGAAACCACCATTTCAAAACCCACTACAAATCTCGTAAAACACAAGCACCAACTTCCATACTTACTCCCTAAAGAGCTTAAACTAAAACCTAAAACGTATAACCATTCAGAATCCAGACAAAACCAGGTCATAATGTTAGTAATAACAGTTAGTATGAGGTCGTTACACCCTACAGGCCTACACAAATATAGGAACGTATAAAACATAATCGACCACTTTATCTGACACACGCGCGACTAATGACAAAGAACGTGTCGCGGCGTTGATTATTTAAATGGTGCGATTTGTCGTACGACTTGATGTGGTCGTATGCTTTAAATGGTTGTGTTTTTTTATAATTCACATTATTTATAATAATAGCAGTAGTTAACATAGAACAGTATCTATTATTGCGTCCAGTGCTTGATAACAAAATAAAGGCGTTGCTTTTCTAAACAGACCGGTGATAGTAAAAAAAGAAGTCAGACTTCTACCTAACTGCACAATGGTGTAAGCAAAATAAAATATATCCATACGTATTCGGTTATAGTCTACGCTCTATGTAGAAAAACCTTGTTCCTTGCACAATTATCCTGGTATTAACTCAGTAACAGAATTGTTTAATATACATATACCTACTGTACTTATACACTATAGAGTCTGTAAATAGAAAAAATATAATGAGCGAACTGACCTACCACAAAACTCCCTCTCAGCTCCTCCGGCCAAATTTAAAAAAAAAGATATTAAGTATAAATCGTATCGTATATTAAAATTGGCCGTTACACTCGAAATAATCGTTACATGTGAATCACGAGATAGTTGGTGTATGCGAGTAAATTGTTTCGCTGATCCGTAAATAAGTACTGACTTCAATTGTAATTTTAAAACCAATTCTGTTTTATTTGCTCTTGTAAATCCTTTAGGCCACTGCGGCGCAAGGGGATTATATCGGATCGTAATCGCGATGGTTCTGGGTTGCGTTCTCACTGGAGAAAATAACAGCAGTTTTAAATTCTGGGGCTCAATCTCTGGTTTGTTGTACAAACAATATTAATAATTACCTAAAGATTATTAAAAAGAAGCTGCGTGCTAAGACTTCAGATACCGCATTTTCCACTCACCTTCCAAATTACATTCATATAAATTTCATATAGTTTATCTTAATCGAACTCACAACCTTCTCCATAATAATAATCATCGTCAGTTTCACAAACAGGTAGATAAATAAACGACGTTCAATATAAACAAGGCAACCAAACATCGTTTTAATTAATAATTCACGTTTATAGCGCGGTAGAGGGATATATTATATTAATTAATTGATAATAAAGAATTAATGAGAAAACTACCTCATGATACTGTATTAACGCGTTAATAGTCCGTCGGGTTGGCGCAGTTTTCATTAAAATTTAACAACAATATACACCTAGGTCCTGCCCGCGGGTTCGCTTCCGTCGTCAATTGAGATAACTTAGAGATATATTGAAACTATCAACATGATATAATATAGCCTTTCTAAATAAATGGATTATCTAAGACAAACATAATTTCTCAATCTCAATTATTTGAACCAATGGTTCCTGAGATTAGCATTTTCAACCAAACACATACTTCAGTTTTATAATATTACTATCGGACGCGCGCAGCTTCGCCTGCTTATTGCTTAGGGGTGAATTCTAGTTCTAATAAACCAAGAAACACGTGTTCAATGAAATATTGTGAGGACAAGTCCTTTTATATATATAGATAGATAGTATAGATATGAACATAATTAAATATCCATAGTATCCATATAATTCGAAGCCATAGAGGAGCAGTGAGACAGCGGTTGAATGTAAACTATGGGTTTGATGATCGTTCGGTGTATACCGTTGTACATATAGTAGGGGACGCAGAGGGAACCTAGTGTTAAGACACTCCATTCGTTACATTCGCCCGAATTATCGAGATCTTGAGTATAGAGTAGCGGAACTCAACGCCACGCTTTGTCCCGTTACCAGAGCTATAGAAATGAAAACAACTAATCTCGCGACTGGAATCAAACTCACAATCGCCACGTTTACATTTAAACCATACAACGGCCTAAAAAATATTCTTATATTAACTAAAAAAAATATATATTTTAAAAAGAATACAGAACACACGTGTTAATCACGTAACAAATTATTTTTATTACGCCCGAAACGTAACTGACCGTGGCAATTCATTAGCGATGTAAATAATAGGGTTTCAACATACATTGGGCTTGCGAATTTCATATTAAATCTTTCATAAAATATTATACTAATTTTCTTTTATGAGTTTATTAAACAAAAAAAATATTTTATTGCTGTTAAGAAATGTCAGAGTGTATATGTAGTGATGGAGGACTAAATTCCCTTTTGGGCTAAATGTACATTTCACTCAAGAAGCAAGAACTTATTAGTATATCTACAATTCCAAATTTAAAGTAAACAGAGAGAATCTAGTGTTACGACACTCCTTTCTCAACTTTCGCATTGCCTGATGAGTGGTGGATCTTAGCGCTGTCGTTTGTTTTACCAGAGTGAAACAAAAAAAAATCAGTTGAGTTGAACCCTGAGTCGATATCGAATAGAAACCATCCTGCTCCATTTTGAGGTCGAAGCTGATCCTATTGAGCTACGATAGATTAAACATTAATATAACCTAAAATCTAATAACTAAATAGCTTTATTAATCTTTATTTCAGCTTCACGCTGCATCCAATATAAAAATTGTAGGGTAGGCAGAGGTAACCTAGTGTTAAGACACTCCGCTATCCGCTGAATTTTCAAAACAACTCTTAAACATTACTAATTTGCAACTTTAGAAATATATTTTATTAATAAAACAAATGAAACATCAATAAAACTGCTTCAGTAAAGCTGTTCCATTCAAAATGAGGATTCCATCGAGTGTCCACCAGTTCCTAGTTAATGTTTTAAACATATTTGCATTTGTACTTGTTAGGGAATTCCCTAATAATTATAGTTCACTAGTAATTCCCTAAAAATTAATTAAATTACTCGTATTTCGACTTTTTGCCTGTGAAGTTATTTAAATAGTTTTATTTAGTTAATAGAGGCCATCATTGTGTAAGGGTACAAGTGTGTGACTGTATCGCGATGGTTGTGAGTTCGATTCTACGTCGGGGGAATATTTTCTAGACGAAAACCCTGCATTGGGTTCCGGCAACACACAATATCTTGAAAATTCAGCGGTACTTAGAGAATGGAATGTCTTACTCTATAAGCGGAATACTGCGTCAAGTCACATTATAAATATTTGTATTAAACAACAATTTGCCCTATAAAGTATAATGTTCAATTAAGACACTTCATGCACAGTAAGTTAGAGGTATAATCTCTGAAAATAATTAAATTATTTGATTTTTGTTTAAAATAATATGTAATAAAAAAAACAAAGCATTTTTACAACTTCTATTTCTGTTCCTGAAATATGTAATACGTTTCAGTAGTTCCACCAGTCATCGCGTAAGATATGGAAATCATACAAAAAACAGAGAGCGTGACACTAAATTCTCTCGTAAAAAAAACCTTAAAACAACAACTCACCGCTTGTATAAAGAAGTCCTTATGCAAAACGCTGACTATCCCAAAGTTAGTGAACTTGAACACCCTGTCCATGATCCACATCAGGTTCGAGAGGACACCAGGTCGCGGGTTCCAGGCCGCCATCAGCATGGGAACGTCGGCAGTACTCTGGTGGTTGGCCAGCACGAGGGTTCGTCTGTTGGTGCATGCGGCTGGCTCATCACCGGTTTCTACGACTGGAAAGATATAAATATTATTTGTATTTGATAGTTTAATAAGCTTTTATTAGTTCGATTTCGATAGGATATGTTTTAATATATTAAGGTATTTTAGGGCTTAATACGCACTAAGAAACTAAGTAATTAAATTTAAGATTCTGCGTTGGAACCACTTGTAATAATTGTATCCTCGTGAAATTTTTTAGTTATACGTTATTTTTTAGTTAGGTGACAATACAAAATTGTGATATCAACGAGCTGATGTGAAGTATGGAGCCAGGATCTGGAGATAGTAACTCTTCACAGTTCACTAGTAAGCCATTTGAGTTTAGACTCATACAATTTATAGCTCTGAGCACATTCTAGAGCACTTGCATCACTTGGTATAAAACAGAGTGTTTCCTAGTTTTGTTTTAAATGATATATTTTTGAAACTTTTAGTTATTTATTTTTTGCTTAAAGGCAGAGGAAAATCAAAAGCTTCATGCTGTATTTCAGATACAACAGCAGACAGAAGGAACCTGGTGTTAAGTCACACCGTTGGGTGACGAAAAGTAATAATGATTTATTTTCCGAGTGGGAATCGAACTCACAATCGTAGCCTTTTCAATCAAACAATGCACCTATATTATGCAAAATGTTTCGCAATTTAACATGCAATGTATCTAAAATAGATGAAAATAAAAGAGAATCGAGTCACTGGAATCTCTAAAATCGTAATTATAATACGGTAAAATAAAGAAAAGAAATATAATAAAACTATAAAATATAGTGGAGAAAAAATAAACAATATTATAGAAGCAAATGTACAGAGTAAGTCGCGTTCACATCATCTGTTCGTTCGATCTCGCGATAAGCTCGAAATCTTTGTATAACGTCGCATTCAATTTGTAAGAATGTACATAAAATATACTTCTATATTATTTATAAAGTTTATATTTCTGTCTGTTTATTTTGGCGCGTAATGTTTTTTTTTCTTAGTTTCACGCGGCATCCCGCATAACAGGATAAGTGAAGGTAAGAATAACTAAGCGCGATGGTTGTAGGTTTGACTCCCATTCAACGACATGCTTATAATTTTTTTTTAATAAGTCAAACAAAACGCAACCTCTAAAACAAAACAAGGGCAAGGCCAAAGTCAAAATAAACGGAAAACGACAAATTAAATATCCCATAAAGTAAGTACTAATCGGAGAAAGTTCAGGTTCATGATTTAAACTGCATATAGGTAGAACAGGATGTACAGAGTACCTAGTGTCAAAACACTCCACTCTACACTTACCGCTTCAAAATCAAACCTAAACCTACCTCCGATCACTAGCACAATACGAAAACCACTTAACATTTTATTACTAGTATTTTAATGCAAACTACGTCGCCTCGCAGTCTGCAATATAACAGTTATAAAAGCGAGCTCTTATATTACTATAGTTATTAAACTGACCGGGATTGTTTGTACAAAACTGAATAGGTAGTAGCGAATACATATTTATTTGCGAGCGTTTGTGTGCCGTGCTTGCGGAACGTGACACGGACCTACTAAATGAAGAACTATTTTAATGGAGATATTGAAGTTTTGTATGTTTTATTTGTAGTTGCATATAGAATTGAGATCATCGTGACGCAGTGGACAGTATTTGATTGAAACGTGATGATAATAGGTTCGAGTACAACTGGATGAAATGAACTGGAAAACCAACATTTATTTTACACACGAAAATCGATATGTATTTTCATATAGATTATGTAAATAAATAAATCAATCAAAAAGTACAAATATCTTACACGTTTATGTGTTTACACAATGAAGTGATATGTTACAAAAAAAATCTTATTTAAGCCCTGAAAAATCTCGAAACACACGCGTATAAGCAAATCAATGTATTGATTCTATACACAAACATCATCAACCCAGCTAAATAGCTACACGCTGTATACGCCGGAGGGTAGGCACAGGGAATCATTACGCGTTGAGTGGCGCTAAAATGAAATAATTCTTTACCTCCAGTAAAAATCGAACTAAAAACCATCGCGTTCACAGTCCACCTACCTACGAGTACCTACTTATCTACGAAAAACAGAAAAAAAAATCCAATAAACCCCGCAAAAATCACTCCATTCAAATAACAATTCCACTTAAAATAAATAATTCAAATCTATCTTCTTTAGCGCTGCCATCTACATAAGTAAACAAGAGTCACCCTCTGCGGGCAAAAAAGGTCATAAAAATGATTAGCATTTTCCTATTTTTATGATAATCGCGGCGCGGGTCACGCTATTGAGCTCTTAATGTTCTTGGAGACTGAGCTTCTTATTTAACTTAATATGTTTTAAGAAATATTATAATTAACTCCGTAATTAAGGACATTGTAGGGTGTGGTTGTAGACGCGATGGTTGCGGATTCGATTTCTACTATGAATTACTTTCATTTCTTCAGTGTGGTGGGGCAATCGGGAGTTTGGCGTTGAATTATGGAAATGGGCATGAAATATGAAAATTATAGCAGACGCATGAATAAGGAAATAAATAATAATATAATTAAAGCTAGTTTAAGTGGGTTTTTGAAAATTAAAATAAATGTTGTATAAAGCGTGGCGTTGAGTTCCAACTCTCACAACAAAATGTCTAAATTGGTCGCAAAATGTAAACTCCCTCCATTTTCATTCAAGCTTTTGCAAAAGAATATTTTCAAAGAGGAAAAAAAAGCCAGAACCAAGTGAAAATCGAAACGAAAATTCAATTAACTACCCCCTTAAAAGCTCTTGTATTTGCTCAAAAAACCATAACGAACAAAACTAAAATACTGAACCTAATTTAAAATAGTCTCAACCTTTTGGATTACAAAGAAGTCCTCGTTCTATCCAAGAAACGCAAAACGCTGTATTCTAAATCCTTTGTAAGTTGTTTAGTAAGCTCTTTCAGGCGGAATGCCTTGCAATTACAGCCAGGACTTTATTAGAAATCATTCTTGGAATATGCACAAAAGAAATGAACTAGCTTTTACTTACGATTTCTCCTGCGAAGTTAAATGGAAATTACTCTAAACATATAATGTCTCAAAAAGTAAACACATAATGTCTCAAAGAGTATGACACATGACACACACTAAGTATAGCCCGAGGTAACTATGACCGCAGGTGCATTAGGTTACGTGGAATCGATTAACGTGATATAATAGGTTTAGCATACAACCTGCCTCTATAAACTATCCAATATAAATCTTTAGGTTTATGATATAGGTATGTATATATTTCAAAATTTCAATATAAGATGATGTCATGGTAGATTTGAGAAGTAGATGTCCGCGGCAGTTGTAAGTTCGATCATTAAAGTCGTCATGGCGCAGCGGCATATTTTGACCGTAAACGTTGCGGCTTCAATTCCGATTGGAAAAGTTATTCATTTTCATTTTCCCGCTCTAAGAACTAGTAAAAATGCGGCGTTGTGATCTGCCACTCAGTACATGATGTCTATGAGTGTCATGTACTGAGCAGACATCATGTAATTGGGCAGAAAGTGGGGAACAGAGTATTCTACCTTGCTAGATGCACGGACGACGCAGCGTGAAGCGATTTTTTTTTATCTTCGGTCTCTTAAGTATTGAAATCCACCATTTCAATATCTCTAAAAAAGGCAAAAACTTTAAAACAGCGTGTCTTAACACTTAAATTCTATGTCTACTGATCTATAATAATTTAAACTCTACTCTTTCTCAATATAAGTATAGTAGATATACAATATATGTATATTAATATAATATTCTATCGTGTGCTCGCACGTCTGTTCTGCCATATAAATCTAAAGAGAAATGCAACCTTTAATTACTTAAAATCCTTTGAGATTCTTAATCATAGTATCGTATTAACTCTTACAAATTTGTTATCAAAACACGGAGCGAGGGCTCCGAGACATCTAAGTGAGGTATCGGTTACTTGAACATCATCATTTATTTATCAAACGAATTTATTAAGTTAAAAATTCTAATGAAAATGTTTACTTACCTCACGTAAACATTTTCATTAGAATTTTTACTTTTCGTGGATTAAAGCGCCTGGGGCAATAAGCATCCCATTATTTAATTCATTTTTACGTTGGATCCCGCACATAGCAGGGTAGGCAGAGGGAAACTGAGAGCCTAGTGTTAGGACACTCCGTTATATATTATACCTACAAACGAATCGAATAGAATCTACGAATAAATCTAAAAGTACCAAAATCTAATCAAAGCCAAAATCAATTCTGTGGACATAAGTAAAATTGATTCATTTTATCTCACAGAGATAAAACGTCTTGATGATCGACCCCCGTGGTCACACAGCGTCTAACGGCGATTCACCCTTGACCTGCCACTGTGTTTTTATTATACCCGCCTATTAATATAGCTAGAGTCTATTGGTGGCACAGGGGCACAAAGTGTGCCTGTAGACGCAACCAGTTGTAAGTTCGATTCTCACTAAAGATTAGAAAGAGAAATATTTATATATTTTATTTCTTCACTATGATGTTAAAACAAACCACGCCTTTAGGTTCCGTAACTCAATATGCAACGCCTCCACAAATTAAGACGGAAAGTGGGGAACGGAGTGTCTTAACACTATGCTCCCTCTGCCTACCCTACTAGACACGGGAAAGAGCGTGAAGCTAATAAAAATAAATACAATTACATTTAATAAATAATCAAGAAACAATTTTAAATTAAAAAAAAATACCTCACTATTATATAAACCGCAACCTTTGCTCAAAAACTTCATTTTCCAAACGTCCCAGTAATAAAATCTTTTAGCACTGTATAGTCTCACATTTTCATTTCCAAGCTAAATTTCAACACAGATGGCCCGTAGTGCTCTGGCTTTAGTTAATTAAAGACACTGTATGCTTGAAATTATTTTATTTATTTATTTTTCAGCTTCACGCTTTGGAAAGGAAACTGGAAACCTAGGCGGAACTAAACGCCGCGCTATGCTTAATTAGCACAGCGAAGAAATGAAAATATTAAATATTTAATTCGAGTGGGTATCGAACCTACAATCTGTCACGTTTACAGTCGCACGCTTGCGCCCATGCGCCACGGCTGGCCTCTATTAAAGTAAACAAAAAGAAATTACTTTTTTTGTTTATTTTCACTATTTCAACAAGATAGCTAAAAAGGGACTCAGTTTTTAAATATTTCGTAAAGTGTCATATGGCGTAACCTAACACTAGACAACCAACCACCACTATAAAAATATAAAAATATATAAATATATAATGATTAAAAATATTTAAAATCTAACAAAAAACAAATTAAACCCTAGCGGCTCTAAGTTAACATAGAAATTATTAAATTTCAAAGAAAAATGTATTCTAAAATCCTTTTGAAAACAAGACTTTGTACTGAGAAACTTTAATTATGGAGATTGTGTATTTGCATTTACCTGTCCAATGGAAACATCTTGGGGCAATGTTCTACGTAGTGTAGTACATACTATCAGGTGGAGGATTTATTTAAATAAAATATTTAAAAATAAGAAACTCTACATAAATAAAAGTAAAATATTTATATACTCTTCTGTTACTGAGAAATTTAGAAAGTTTAGAAATATTTATAAACTACTGTAGTACCGTAACGGGAAAAAACGGGATTTAATGTCTAACTTCACGCAAACTAAATAGTAGGCCTTTGTGTGAAAAAAGTAATAAAATAAAATTTTGATAGGATGGTTATGAAATGTTTTACATGTCATTTCATACAGATTAAATGAATCGAGTTAATTGGGTCGAGGTCAGTTATAGCGCAGGGACGTAAGTTCGGAGAGCTTCCAAAAAATATATTTAAAATTTCATCGTTGAGTTCCACCACTCAAAACGCAATGCCTCCAGAATTCGGTAAATGTGAATCTAATGTGTTTTAATGGGAACGGAGTGTCTTAACACTAGGTTTTCGTTGCATCGTTTCGAAGCAACGAAAACTTAAAAAAATGTATGAAAATCAAACCTACAATCATCCATCATCATTTAAGAATCAGTTTTTTTATAAACTAAGTAAGCTAATTATTACTAAGCTTTAAATTTAAAATTTAAATAACTAATTAAACTTATTACCCAGCTTTTAAGCTCATTAATAACTATAAATGGAAAAAATATATGAAGTTTTCACGTAGAAATTCTATTCGCTCAAAGGAAATGCATACGTTAGTTATTTTATAATATTCTAAATTTATTTTATAATTATTTCCCGCATATAGCAGGGGAGGCAGAGGGAACCTAGCGTTGCTAACGTAATCAATATTAATGTTGACTTTCCTTCAAAAATCGCTTCACGAAATTGCAAGTAAATAAAAATACGGACACAAAGTGAGTCCAATTTTCCTTTGAGCTTATATTGCTAAGGAAAAAAGCTTGACTAATATTTTACTGCCTCTTGCCCCTATGTCATCCTAGCTTAAGACATTGATAGTTGAGTAGCGGAATTCAACGCCGCGATGTCTTGTTACTTGAACAACGTAAGGAAAATAATTAGTTAACCGAGATTGAATAGAATCTATAACCATAGTGTTTACACCCAAACGCTGTGCAACTATACCCAGTGGGTATGGTACCTATAGCCAGTGGGAACGTGGGAACCTAGTGTTAAGATATTCCACTGCATTGCGTATTTGGTGGCGGAACTCAACGCCGAGCATTTCCTCGTTATCAAAGCGAACAATAAAAATATTAAATATTTCATTTCCTCGATTTTAATTAGAACCCGAATCCAAACTCAAATTCTGCCGCACGCTTGTGCCTGTGCGCCACGACTGGCCTCTTTACTAACTATTGCTTTCTATCCAGAATTTATAGCAAAATAATAAATTTATATAATACACGAACATAATTCTATTTATACGTTAACAGCCAAGTTTCGCTTTTACCTATATTCGAGATAATTCAGAGGGGAATCTCTTGAAGTAAACCAAACCATTATAGAAGTTATAAATAATTCAACACGTAAGCTGATTACTATTGCGTATTCTCATACATTTCCAAATATATTTAACAGCACAGTAGCGACACGATGTTTAACTGCTGACGCGACAGTCGTGGCTTCGATTCCTACTCAGGGAAATGATTTTTGGTTTGAATTTGATTAATTATCACGCTCGTGTTAAAAGATAAAACGCGGCGTTGAGTTCCGCTTCTCAATGCACAATGCCTCGATATTAGTTACGTTGTGGTGAATTGGTGTAGAGTGTAGACTATTTTTTTCATGAATAATAATGAATATATAAGTATTTTTCTTGGAGCTTTGTGATTTCCCAGACATTGCGTATTGAGTCGCGGACCTTAACGCCGCCCTTTGTCTATTCGATATAAAAAATAACAACAAATTATAACCTTCCATGAATTCCATCCCTTCCATGAATACAAATAACTCTCAGGATCAAACAAGCACTGGCTGAGTCCACAAGATATTCGTTATTGAAGTACTGATTTAGTTTGTTCAGGGCCTATTGATCTGGCGTCGGGTGGCATTATGCAAATAGACCCGTCTACACCATTGTTAAGAAGTAAATTTGAATGGTAAAAAAATCTATAAAATTCGCCATTTTGGTTCCCTTGCTTGAGTTTTATTTAAATTTTTATTGTATTTAACCTGGGATTGAATCAGCAAAGGTAAAGTGAGGAGTTGTGGGAAATATACTGATAATAATTTTTCTTTTTTTATTTTTTTTATTTAAATAAAATATTTACAGATTTGGTGAGATCGAAAAAGAACGCGCTGAGGTGGTTTGTACTCAAACGTCTAGAGAATGAGTGACGAAAGATTGTCCTAATATTTATGAAGATAGCACTAATGAAGAAGGTGGGAAGAGTGGGGAGGGGAGGCCTCGGTTGACCTAGAATGCAATATCGAGAATACTGGAAAAGCATGTAGGTACTCGTATTAAGGGGCTAACAACAGTAGATATAACGAAAGAGATATGCAGAAGCCGTAGCCATGGCTTTAGTAGTCTTAGAACATATTAATATCAGACTGTAAACACGCGGAGTTGAGTTACGCCACTCAATTATAATCGAAAGATTACCCCAGAGCACAATAGCTTCCTATCCTGCTTTATGACTTAAAAAAACTATAAAAAACAACAAATGTACATATTATTCGTTCTCTCAAGTTTGCAAAGCGTGAAAATTCGATTGCCACGTCTTCCCCACATTGAAATTTAGAGTACGGTACGCCTCGACGCGTACTGCTGGTATTTTATTCTGCATTCGCTATTCCCGTCACCGTAGACAAACGGGTTTCAGTGTAACGGAAAACAATTGGTACGAAATATCCGTTGCTTTTTAGTTTAATTCCTTTTGTTGTTTGTTTTTGTTGGTTACACATTTGTGGTTGTTGATAGAAGTTTTGTTGGGATGGTTATGGGTTTGAGAATAAGCTAGACAAGCATGCAATGCATTTAGCATTTCATAGATACTTTCATAAACTTATAATTTCCAATTTTTATGTAAGCAAACGATAATTAAGACACTTTCGTTCTCCATTTTCCGCCGAATTTTAGCGGCATTCCGTGTTGAGTAGCGGAACTCGTTGCCAGGGCGAGAAAATGAAAATATCAAGAATGTAAATGACATTTTTGATGTTTTTCATGTATACTCGTACATTCGCACGCTTGTGCTCCTCGAGTTGTCCAAATAATTTTTTTTTCTTTAAAGCTTTAATAAGGGTTGTAGTTCGTTGTTGCGCTAACTAAAATGCAATAACATAAAAAAAGGCGAAAACAAAGTTACTTTGTTTTTTTTTGGATGGAACTATTAACAAGACACCACGAGATATTCTGCACTATAATTTACTTTAATTCCAGTTAATTTGAGACCAATTTTGAATCCTTGTCCTGTTTTTTTATTTCGTTACCTAATCGAGTCTCAATCCTTCAACATATTCAACACAATCGCCTTCAGCTGCTATTTAACTCTGTTAGCTACGAAAACGAGAGAAAGGCAGAGAAAACCTAATAATAAATCACACATTCACGCAGAGTCGCAGAGTTCAACGCCATACTTTATTTACCAAAGCGGGAAAACAAAAATATAATCGAACTTAAATATAATCGAACCCATCGCGTTTACTGTATTCAAAAACTGTCCCACTACGCCACGACAAGCCTTAAAATAACACAAATCTTTTAAAGATATTTTCATTTCCATATTATTAGTAGAGTATAATATCAAACCACTACGCTAACATAAAATCCCAGTATTCATACAGAAAATTGTAGTAAACCACAGCAAAATTCAGCGCCGGCATCTAATATTGAAATGCCGCAGATAGCAGATACGGAGCCCGAGAATTCCAACACATTATTAACGACGTAATAATATTACTGTTTGCCTGATAATTCTCTCTTAGTTCATTTCACGCTGTATCACGCATTTAGCTGGTTAGGCACAGGGAACCTAGTGTTACGACACTCTTTTTTTCCACCTTCTGCCAAATATTTGTGACATTTAGCTTTTATGTGGAGCAACTCAACGTTGTGCTTTTCCTCACGAATTTATGAAAATTAAAATAATGGATACCACGAGTGGCAATCAAACCCCGAAACTAAGTGCCGCTGCGTCACGATGGCCTCAAATAAGAGTTTTGAAATGAATAACAATAAAATTAGGTTATAGATCAAAGATATATCTTATTTTTTTATCAAACGTACGAAAGTGGTAACTATAAACTAATAACAAGTATAGTTGCAACGTCTCGATTTATGTACGTACAACTTAATCAAGTTATGCGCTTGGACGGTGTTAATATAGATGAGTATAATGTTATAAAACGTTTATTGGAGAACATTTGAGGCCAGTCGTGGTGCAGACGTTCAAGCGTGCGACTGTAAGCGCAACAGGTGACAAGTTGTGGGTTCGATTCCCACTCAAGCAAATGAAATATTTGATATTTTTATTTCTTCTCTCTGGTATGAGGCAAAATCGGCGTTGAGCTCTGGTGTTGGGGCAAATCTTAAAATGAACGGAATATCCTAACTTGTGCAGGATACAGCGCGAATGTCTGTGTTAACATGGTACAGCGTACCGTTAAGTACCACCACTCAACATGCCTCAAAAATTCAGCAGAAAATGGAGTATGGCAGCCCTATCGGGAAACGGAGTGTATTAACACTAAGTTCTCCCCGCTTTCTCTGCTATATACGGGATACAGGATAAAGCTATTTATTTATATCATTTTAATAAGACACCATTTATGTACATTTTCAAAGTTACTCCACCTGCCATCCCCTTCATTCGCATCTTTTGTATAGAAAAAAAATATTCAATTCCACTCTATCCTACAGTTACCTAAATACATTCACATGAAACCAGCTAACACTACATACAAACATACATACGTGCATACATACATGCAACAATACCTTAAATACCATGACGCATTAGATGCCACGCCGGTCGCGGTGCCCGCATTAGCGACATAGTGATCATGATTATCTAATAACTGTGGCTTCGGCAATTACGCGGTACAACGTAGACTGGAGATGATTAACTAATATTATACTATATGTTCTCTATCGCGCATAGCAGACGGAACCTGGAAATCTAGTGTTAAGAGATTCCGTTCCCATTAAGATACCTTCGTATCCCTCTTTCCGCCATATTTGTGCATAGAGTGTTGAGTGACGGAACTTAACGCCGCGCTTGTCTTGATGGGTCAGGGCGGAGAAACGAAAATATGAAATATTTCATTTCCTCGAATGGGAATCGAACGCACAACCTATTGCGTTTACAATCACAATTTACGTCCCTGCATCACGTCTGATCTCTAGCCGAAGTTATATTTAAAAGCGTTTCAGTCTAAAAACATAAAAACAGTGTTTAAGCACAAGTAAGTTTTGTAACCATATAAAACAGCGATGGCGCCGTTCTGGCACAATTAAGACATGCCCGATTAGGTTAGTGGTTGTTACTCATTACGCAGTATCTTTATTGGAATGATAATTAGAAAAAGATGTGACATTTTGTCTTTTAAAATTGATGTTATTAAGGAATGAAAGCATAGCAACATGAAGATAAATAGAGAACAGAGTGTATTAACACTAGGTTCTTTCTGCCTTTCTGTTACCCTGCTGTGTGCGGAATACAGCGTGAAGCTGATTTTCATTTATGTGGTCGTTCAGTTTGATGTTTTTAATAAGACTCGTCCACTAAAATTGACAATATGTACATATTTTTTATTCAATTTGAAGCTCTATTTTTTTCTATGTCTTTCACTTTTGTCTGTGTTTTTGAATATTAATTTTAGCATGACTCCACGTTATTGAGAAAAATGGTCCTAACAGACAGACATACTAACTATAAAACTAGACTAACGTATAAAAAGATTAGATATTTCTTTTGAGGTACGGTACCCTAAAAAAACAAAAAAATAGAGAAACATAAACAAACAAACATCCATTACTCTTAAATCTATATAACATAATCCCGCTATACGTACACGTACATATAACGTATACGCAAAGAGAGCACACCGGAAATTAAGTAAACCGTTGTCCATCAAACTGTCCTCAGTTCACACTTGACTGACAAAGTGTTATTAGCATGTTAAAAAAAACTGTAAAATCTACTTTTTACTGCAAGTAATTTAGATTTCTAACTGGAACCCACCGCCGCGTTTTTCCTCGACACCAGAGCAAAGAAAAAATGTATGAAATATTCCATTTCCTTGCATGGGGATTGAACCCACAACCAGTGGATTTTGCAGCACACTTTATGCCCTGCGCCACGGCTGGCCTCAAGAATTCACAGAAGTAAGTATTTTCAAGACTTCCCACGTAAATAAGTGTACATCCAACACATCAAACCTCCTAAAGCTTGAAACATGAACACAACTTTCACATAAAAATACAATTACTCAATTAGAACCCGCGACCCACGCGTTTAAAAATTAGGACGCTACCCACAAGACCACCCGTCAAGCAATCGAGGCACATATGTATATACTAGCGACTCGCTCGCGACTTCACCCGCTTCACTACTTCACACTTTATACCCTACCTCCTGGGAACCTAGTGTTAAGTCCCCATTAAGACACTTCAGTTCCCCACTTTCCACCGAATTCTCAGGATATTGCGTGTTGAGTTTCTGAACTCAACGCCGCGCTTTGCCTTGTTTGCCAGAACGAAGAAATAAAAACATTCAATATTGCATCCCTCTAGTGGGAATCGAACCCACTACCGTCGCGTTTACAATCGTACATTTGTGCCCTTGCGCTACGATGGATGGATATACAATTGTGCTACAATTCTAAAAAAAATAACTTTTTAAGCAGAAGTGTTTTTTTTTGCTTTGTTTAGGAAACACTCATTTAGCTCATTCGAACTACATTATTATGAGAGAAAAGGAAAAAATTAGTATATATTACAGGATAGTCGTCTCTCCGAGGAGAGTCCTATAGAATATAGGAGAACCGCTGTTTTAGAATATAAAATATACACTTAGTTCAAATAATATTTCTATGCAAAAATTTATTCTAATAAAAATATTCAGGGTTCTATAATTATTTTTAGCTAATTTATCCAATTAGGTTGAGTGAGCCGAATGACTTTGCAAATGCTCCATATATTTTTCCATTTAGATTAAATATTCAACTTAAAATGTGTATAATTAGCTCAATTATTTATTCCAATAAATGAAAATAGAATGTTTTACAGGTGCTAGGTTTTATTTGGATTGGGATAATTATAGGTCATATACATTTTTTTAGCTCCGTTTTCTATCCTCCACATAGCAGGGTAGGCAGAAGGAACCGAATTCCGCCACTAAACACGCAATGCCTCCAGAATTCACCGAAAAGTGGGGAGCGGAGTGTCTTAACACTAGACTCCCTACCTACCCTGCCACATGTGGGTACAGCGCGAAGCTGAAAAAAATACTATAGCAAAAAGCTAGTGCACTATCGTATAGACGCTATAAAGATTAATTCTAATTACATTGATGTAAGGTCGCTCGGAACCAGTTTTATATTCATTACGGGTTTATGAGACTAAATAACTTAGTTACTTTAACAGGCTGTTACATATTAAAGCAGCAATATATATCTTTTGTATGTAATTAATACATTTAGCGTTGAGAAAGTGTCTTGCTTTAAGTGCTGTGGGTTCGATTCATGATCGGGATAAAACTTAAATGCAAAAACTTTTCACTCAACTTGCTCATTAGAGAACAGGGTGATTTCTTCTGCTTAATATGTAATGTCTTGAAAATTTGCTAAAAATCTTTCCATTTTTTCAACTACAGCTTACAAAGCTTAGCAATACATTAAGAAAATGGCATGTTAGGCCCTTCTGGTGCAGGAGCACAAACGTGCGACTGTAAACGTAATGGTTGTGGATTCGATTCCCATTCAGGGGAAAGAAATATTTAATAATTTTATTTTCTCACCCCGGTAGCGAGGTGCGCAACTGAGTTAGTCACTCAAGACGAAATGCCTCAAGAGTTCTAGGAATGGAAGAAGGACGGAAGCGTCTTAATGGTATCGGAGCGTTTTATCACAAGATTGCAGGTTCCCTCCCTACTATGTGTGGGATACAGTGTGAACTTAACAAGAAGATACGGTTATCTTCAAGTTACATTTTTATTGAATCGATAGTGCATCAATGTCTTCCCTCTTTAAAGGGAGTCCTCAATCAGGGCATTCATTTACTAATATCCTCTATGGCCCATCAGTTAATGTTATTAGAGCATACGGGCGCGGTCGTGACCTCGGACAACATGGAAACTTTCTATACAATGATATTTGTTAACACTTTATACAGGAACAGTTTAGAAGATATTGTAAATATAAGATTATGAAAAAACATTGTAAAGCCAAATTATTTTAATTTTATTGAATTTACGAATTAATATTTTCGAATTTATTTATAAAAAAAATAGGCGACGAATTTGAAGTCTTTATTTTTTAGCTTCACGCTCATAGCAGAGTAGACAGGGGTTTACCCAGGAACCTAGTGTTAAAATACTTCCGTTCCCCACTTTCCACCGAAATCTGAAGGCAGCAGAAAAAAATGTGTCTATATTGCGTGATTGTTTCAATAAAAGATAACGAAAGAGAAAGAAGAAAATTTTAAAAGTTTTTTTTTTGTTATTTTATGATTAGGAATAATATCGTTCTGAATATAATATGTATAAAGTAAGCGACAAAATAAGATGCGCATACGCATCCACAAAGAATATTTTGTACAAAGAAATAGTTTTTAAAAGTTTAACCACTCTAATAACAGTTTATTTTTTTATTTCTTACATTGAAGTACAAATAAATAAGAATTTTATAAGATTCGAATTATATTAAAATTGCATGATATATCTAATATAGGTTAAGTTAATAAAAAATATATGTTTGTATATAAAATCTTTATTATGATAGTTCAGTATTCATATTTAGTTCAGTTCAGTCACAAATTAGAAATAAACTTTCTTTGAAAGAAATTAACATTATAACTAAATGATATTAGTAAAATACATATCTTTCAAGCCTTTTTGTCCGCGACAAAATATTTTAAAGTTCTTACAAATAGGCACGAGTATGTTCTTGACGATTGTTTATATGAAATAGAAAGTTACAAAGGAACTTTTGATCCGTTTTCGTTCGATTTCCAAATCTGTAATTGGATTTTTTTTGCTTGAGTCTTCACTACATTTGACTGGTCACAGTTTTTTATGCTGCCATGTCTAACGAACTATTTCCAGCTAGTATATATATTTTAATTGTTTCCAATGACAAGAAACAAAAATAGATTTTTTTTTAAATCATGGAAATATACATATAATTTTCTAACAGAAAATATTTTACAAAATGATGATTTAGCCTAGAGCTGAAACTTTATGAAACAATTGAATAAATACATTGCAGAATAAATATCCTGTCCTGGAACTAAGCAATATGAAATAGTCCAACACAGCTGTCCCTCCGGAGTCCTTCCTGGCAAATGTTCATAGAAAGCCACACGTTGGACGATGGACTGGTAAATATATTACAAATATCAGTCCTCCGTCGGTCCGGTAGCTCTCATGAGATCTTTCTGAAGATCTACAGATAAATATGAGTACTTAATTTTCTTGCAATTTTCTGAAAGTAGTTCATAGGAAGTTAAACGTCAGACGATGAACTGGTAAAACTTAACATACCAATTCTTCGTATGACGTAACCTCGTATGCAGGACATCCATTTCTGAGAAATGCGGTTTGAGGATCTGTAAAAACAATAATTTATTTCTTGCTGATTCATTCGACGACGAGTTAAAATAAATAGGTGTAATAAATAATTTGCAAAAAATATTTTGAAATATCACTGAGTGTATAGTTTCCTTTTGTCCTGATGAAGGTTCATGGGAACTTAAACGTCAGACGATGAACTGGTAGAACTTGCAACATACCAATTCCCCGTCTGACGCTACTTCGCATGATATATGTTCTTTACATTTTGGATATTATTTATGAAAGTGTAAACAAATGCAGAGATAACTTCAAATATCTATGGTACCAAAGTGGTAAAACTCTGAAAAAAACCCATCACCGTCTGTCGTTGATCTGCATATTTTTTTTATATTTTATACAAAAAATGAAGTAAATATACGTTAAAGTTCTATATATTTATTTGTACTAAGGACATATGAATAAATTCACAGAGTAATCAGAAAGAATCTTCCAAAAAACCATATATTCTTCCGTATACTTTTAGTAGATTTATTATAAAATGCGAGAAGGCTGACGATGAGTTTGCAATAAATGGAAATGTGCAAGCCCCCCGTCAGTCTTCGCATCTTACAATCTCTTCTATTTTCTTACAAATTCCTTTGAGCTGAACTCTTCTCCTTTTTAGATCTATATACATCCCTATGAAAAAAATGTTTAAAAAGTCATAAGTAAAAAGCTCTCAAAGATGAGGTCCACTCTGACTTTTAGTTAGAATATTCGCGCAAAGAAAAGAGACTGACGATGAGTTTGCTATACACCAACATATGCAAGCCCCTCGTCAACCTTCACTTTACGTGGTAATTCAAGGAGTTTCATAATCCAAAATGTATTAATTAATAATATATGAAACTGTTGTTTTTAATATCAATAACTATTTCAATACTATATTTAGAATTTTTATTCTAAAACATATGGTAAATGTGTAAAATATTTTTCAATTTACTTGTACAGAAGTTAAATAAATAACTTTCTCTTCTGCCTTGATACTAGAAAATTCTTCTACAGCTTTTCCTTCTTCTGTAGATTGATCATGAAAGGTGAGAAGGCTGACGATGAGTTTGCAGTGGTTTATACTTGCAAACCCCCCGTCAACCTCCACCTCACATGTTTTTTCTTGCATACCCAATAAAAAAAAACAAAACTAATTCTAAAAATCAGCTTTACGCTGTATCCCGCACGCAGCAGTGGGAACATAGTGTTAACTCACTCCGTACCCCACTCTCTCTATTCTAAGCAAATTCCAGAAAATTCGAATACAAAATTCTACCATATCACAGTAATAATATTAGAAATACATAATTATTTTACATTCATTAGATCAAATTGATAAATATTATACAAGAACATTATTAATAAAAGGTATACTAATAATACAACACTAATTAAAAATATCTCATTCAATTCTTTTGAACTATATCTGTTACTCGTGTTGAATGGCTATAATGGAAATAAAACATAATCATAAATGATCTATTGAAGTTGATCATAGAATAGTTTACAATTCATTCATTCAAAAAAAATTAAAAGTACGTATTGTTTTTATTATCATTCAATATCGATACTTGTATAGAATAATCGTTCTCATAATAGACAAAACCTATTCAACTAGAAATTTTAGGAAATTAATCGATTTCATCAAATTAACAAATGAGTGAATGAATTACCATTGTTCCATGAAAGCTCATAACAATTCAAGAGATGCTCTTCTTTTTTAGCTTCACTGTGCATCCCACACATAGAAGAGTAGGCAGAGGAAATCTAGTGTTAAGACACTCCATTTCCGTTCCTCACTCCTCGAGTAGGAATCGAATCAACAACCTATCACGTTTACAGTCACATGCTTATGCCCCTGCATCATAACTGCCCTCGTGGGGCAATACAGCGTGAAGCTAAAAAATACATATATTAATAATTTCATCTAAAAGTTTATTTTTATGTCTGTTTACGTGATATAAATAAAATTAGGTCGTCGTCCTATCAGCCAGAATTAATCAATTGATAAGCAGGATGCGTTCGTTACGCCTACAACCACTACTACTTTTGATATGAGAAAGAACACGTTAGTTGCACTTATTGCTTTTTATTGGTACAATTGTGCAAAATTACTGAGAGACGACCTTTTGACGAGAAACTTTAACTACTTAAAAAAACTTTTCGTGGAGAACGGAACAGAACGGAGAGTGACAAATAAAAAAAATGAATTTATAAAAAAAATATAGCAGAATAATTTACCCTAATCGCTTTAGGCAATCATGCCATAGGTACGTTATTATCGCGTCTCGTCAGATTTTTCATACTAATTAATAGATAGATAATTAATGACTGGTTCATATCTGATTCGTTCATAATACCCCAGAGTATTTAAAAACAGTACTGATTAGGTATAATTTTGTATATTCTTTTCTAAATTTGCAATGCAAATTGCCATAAAAGAAAAACATCACAAGCCTATTTTGTTTAAATGAAAAAGAATTAATAATTAATAAATATTTTGAAATGTGATATACAGTAATGATAATATAATGATATATTTGTGATTTACAGTAATAACTTTTAAACACAAATATTGTTTTCGAATCTTTTTCGAAATTTAAACAAGTTAAAATTTAATCAATTATTATATCTTTTTAAATTAATTTAAGACTTTTTAAATTTATTTAAGTCTTGATTTTATAAAACAAATTCTACTAAGTAACAACAATTAAAAAAGGGCGACTTGCTCTATCAAATAATATTGATAAAAAATTGCGGAGAACGAATTACCTGATGAATTATTTCATTTTCATATTTACGCTATATCACCCACATAAGAGTTGGCAAGACAAGCTAGTGTCAAGACACTCCGTTCTTCATTTTCCGCATTAATTTAAGACACCGTGTGTGGAGAAGTGTAACTCAAACATAATAAACAAAATTATAAATTTAAAAATACCATTGAACTAGCAACCAATTAAAAAAACACTCAAATCAACATTGCAAATTATTAAAAAAAATATATTTCAAAAGAAAACTTTAAAAAAATTCTATATCAAAAGAGTACAAAATCGTTACAGGCAAAGTCCCGGGCAGAGCTAAAGACGCCCCAGTCTAGAAAGACGCGCGCATGCCCTCTTCATACCCCTCTGTAAGCATTCCTTACTTAGTTAACATACAAAATAACTAAGAAATAAATATTAAATACATCAAAAGTATGCAAAATAATTAAAATAAGCAAATAACATTTAAATTTTAGCTATATTTAGTTAATTTTTTCGTCAATTTTGACTGAGTGACACGTCGCTAGGCTGTAGCGCGCCTGTCCGTACTGGGGCGCCATATGCAAAATCGATACCTCTAGATAAAATCTAGTGCATAAACTTATTAAAATTAAATTAAAATAACCTATTAGACTATTATAAAAGTATAGACAATAAATTTCTATAATTAATAAATAACTAATGCTAACAAATAACTATAAAAATCACTACATACAATATTAAAAACTTAAATATTGCATTTTTTATATCTAACCTATATTTAAATATACGAATAACTTAAGAAATATAGACAAAATATACATACAAAACACAATTTTTATTTAAAAAATGTTTCAAATTTAATTTCAAAACTAAGGCTTATACTAATTATGCTATCAAATACTATTAAACATAAAACAAAAGTACAACTAAAATCAAAGACAACGATCGCCCATACAAAATTGCATTAAAGTATTGATTTTTAAATGGTAGTCAGACAATTATCTATAACCAAAACCAAACAAACACTAAAATTATATCAAAAATAAGCTAAAAACATATAAAATTAGATAGTTTAGTCTATTTTAGTAGAATCTACATGAAAAAGACTTACAAAGGCTTAGAATCGCGGAGGATAGGACACGAGCGCTCTCAGCCAGGGTGAAATGGCGAATCGTTTTCCACCCCCCCGCCCCTACCGAATGCTACGTACGAGTATACACTACTACCTATAGATCTTTAATAGGAAACTATTGACTGAATTTTGTTGATTTTTTTAGTTTCTTTTGATAAATATACGAATCATCTTATACATATATTTTAAGAGGTCTACGCGGCGCTGAGTTCCGCCACTCAACAGGCAACGTCTCGAAAAATCGATGGAGAGTGAGTAGCGGAATTGTCTTAGTAGGAACGGAATTTCTTAACACTAGGTCCCCAGGTACCCTCTGCCTACCCTGCTTAGCGCGGAATACAGTGTAAACCTAAAACAAAAAAGAAGAGCCTACTTATGCATATTTTGAATATAAACTAATAACTTTAGAGATATATTTTTCAATAACCACTAGTAAGTGGTGAATATCTATTACAACAAGTTAGTGGTGTACACAGCGAGGACAATCCCTCCGCCGTACAAGGCCCGCGTCTCCGACGTCAGGTTCCCGGTAACGCGCCAGTCCCATCCCTACGTAGCGGGAATAAATCAAGCGCCGGCACCTCTTGATCCTTTGAATAAGTACGGCCGCATGTGTGAAATATCGAGTGTTCTTTGGATTGTGCGTTGCGACGCGACGGTAACCAGAAGTTATATAAATTATTTATTTATTGAAGTCGTCGTGGAACAGTAGCGGCGCGTGTGGCTGTAAACGTGACGGTTGTGTGTTCGAATGTCTTTTAATTTTGTTTATTAGTAATCAATCTGATTGTTTAGTAATCAATAATTGGAGAAAAAAATAATAAATCAAATTAATGGAATGGGTAGGATAAAATTGAATCAGGGATAAAACTTGGCAATTTGATTATTTTAAGCTAAAAAAATCGGTGTTGTGCTAGTCGCCTAAGGAGTCAGGGTTCCCCACTAATTTCCTACAAACACATTGTATTTCAACGGGAAGAATAAAATAAAAATTAATAGCAAATTGATTTGGGGGAGTTTGCACTTATTTTATATTAAATGAACTTTAAATATAAGTTTTAATAATTTCTTCACAAGTTAATCCAATATAAAATCTGCTTCAATAAAATAATAACGTAACTTACGACTAGTATACAATATTCCATAATATAATACAAATAGAGGTAGCAGCACCGATGAAAAGCACACAGTAAGCTATTCGCAGCACGTCTGCGCGGCGCGTACGTCGGACATCCTTCTACATCCACGCACTTAACCTGTTAGTTTACCTGGTTTTACTTGATTTTGTATGTTTAAATTGAGTTTTTGATAAAATTTTAATGTATGTACTTAAATAATGGTTACCAAATGTAACATATTTGAGTTAAATTTAACTGTCATATAATACTAGTCGTGACGCGCCACTTTACGTCGACATTAAGACATTAAATGAATAATTACATTTTTCCCGTAATTTTGAAAACCCTCTCTTAGTAGCTCTCCTCTACACCAGTAGCTTAGTGCGTTGTCTCTCAGCTACTGAGTAACGAAAGAGTTTTATATTCAAATATTATATTAAATTAATTTAAAATTTTACCATTTATCTTGTATTTCTGTTATCATTTCAAAGTAATTATAAGGAAATAACAATGTATGCATGTATTTTCTGGTGGCTTCACGCTGTAACTCGCATAATCCAGGGTATTACAGTTGAAGTTAGATGAAATGATGATGAAACATCTCTCTTCCGCTATATCTTCCAAATTGTCAAGTAATCATTTCTGGATTTCTTATACTTCTTAGTAAACTAGCAAAACTAAATTAAGTTAATATTGATAAGTACGAGTATATTAGCACAGTTTCACAAGCAGCTATGATAGAGTCATTATAGTACAATTTAATATTTCCACATTTATTACAACACTGTAAAATTGCAGTTACATTTATTACACGTATATTTCTAATATATATACGAATAATAATATAATATTAGTATCTTTTACGGTTACATAGGCCACTTACATGGAAACATTTTTTAACTTAATAAATAGTTGTAGTCGGTCGTACATTAATCAAAAATCAATTACATTTTTTTTTTTTTTTTTGTTGCTTACTCATTCAATGCATTTGTTTTTTTTTTTTAGGGTTGGGTAGCTTTCAATAATGTATTTGCTTAGTTGCGTTTTAAATGCATTGAATGAGCTTACACTTCTCAAAGAAGACGGTAGGTTATTGTAAAGTCGTGCCCCGTCGTAGGTAAACATTTTTTTACCAATCTGTCTTCTGGTTTTAGGTAAAATCAATAAACTCGCACGTCGCGACCGCAAGGAACGATTTGTTGTAGATTTTAATTTTACAAAAGCTAAGTTAGTATGGATCGAGTCGTTTAATATTTTTTAATAAGTAAGCAAGTGCTGTTTATATATAGTTGTTTAAGGGTCATCAACTTGGTTTCTTTATATATAATTGAATTAGGAGTTAAGAAATTATAATGAAAGAGTATTTTAATAATTTTGTTTTGTAAAATTTGGACATCAGCTAGTTTGGTTTTAGCGGCATTTCCCCATATTTCTATTAAATAAAGCAGGTTGGACTTTACTAGAGAATTGTAAATAATATAACGTAAGCGATGCGGAATACACCGGGCGATACGTCGAAGTGAGCCTGCGAGGGAAGATAATTTATTTCGTATATGCTCGATTTGGACTTTCCAAGTTAGGTTGCTATCAATTCGAAGGCCTAAATATTTTTCACAAGTATTTTTGTTG
>HE671390.1:0-18129 GCA_000313835.2 Heliconius melpomene melpomene
TCTCTGGTGGCGTTTCTATGTTTGATGGAGTAAGTCCCGGGCCGGGAAAATTAACTTGTTGCTGTATCGGAGCGTCAGGCATCAATGGGTGAAACATCTTGACCCTTTAACTTCCCGAAAATCTCTATATATAGGACTTGGTAATTCGTTGCCTCTTGAAATTCTAACCGGTGAGACCCGCTTGTGGGAGGCCGATTAGAATGTGCACTCACCAATCCTATGAAGATTTGCGTCGGACAGTAGTTGGGTTCGTCAGACTGACGTCGGGGTCACCAATGTGGGCTTTAGCATCGGGGTGATGCTAATGATACGAGACTTAATATTGAACTCCTTTATTGCATATTTAATTTGGTTATTTATACGCTACAAAACAATAGTGGAACATAATTTCACAATTGCATTTGTAGCGAATAAATTCAGGTTGCTGATATAGCGTGTTTATACAGAATATAATAAGACTAGTGCAATACCCCTACAAAGTAAACATTTAAGAAGAAAAAGTGAATAATAGAAGTAAAAGGACAATATTATTAAGTTTTCTCTTCTTAAGTTATCTTATGCTATTGAATATCTGGATATATAGAGGCGATCCTCTAAAGCTTAGATTATACTAGCTGAAAACGTTACTATCACATACTATTTTAAACTTCCTTATACCGCACATAGGGAACCTGGGAACCTAGCGTTAACATACCGTTTCCAATAAGACACTTCCGCAAATACCCACAAGATCCCACTAAAGAATATTTAATGCTTATATAATAAAATTATAAAGAAATGAATACCACATCAATCAAAATTACCATTCTCCGCACTCAGATCAATTGTTAATTTCATTAAACGGCGTTTAATTAAGCCTATATAAAAAACTCGTGTGAACTATGTCACTAGGCGCTGCCTACAAAGTTGTACTCACGTAACCACGAGATTATGGTTAATGATAATTTCAATATACCGTGTAATTGCTGTGAAAATTATTGATTATGTTTTTTGCTTGCTGTACGTACCTGTAAGTATATGTATATTATAGTATTTTTTTTTGTAGAATAGGCAGAGATTACTATGGGAAAAAGACACTCATTTTGTTAATTTTGTTTGTTTGTGCTGAAATTAATGATAGGTATTGCCTTATAAAGAAAGGAAATAAGTACTCCCCAAAGCTGAGATTAAACCCACGACCATTGCGTGTACAGTCGGATTATATTTAATGACACCAACTAAGTACGAATACATATTTATTTTATGGCAAATCCATCCTGTTTCTTATTTTCCGGATTGAATTATTTAACGAATTAATTTTCCTTGCTCTCATAACAAGAAAAAACACGGCGTTAAATTCCCCCACTTAACATTCGATATATTGAATATTGTCTGAAAAGTGGGAAACGGAGTGTCTTAACACTAGCTTCTCTCTGCCATACAGCCATACAGCGTGAAACTAAAAAAAAATATCGAAATTTCCAGATCCTAGTAGCCCGCATCCGCTCATCGCCCGACATCGATGTGTCGCGCGATTGGAAGATGATAACAGTGTTCATAGGTGCCAACGACCTCTGCTCCGCGTCGTGCCTGTCGCCCGTCGCCTGGTCGCCCTCCGCCCACGCCAGGAAGCTGGCGAAGGCCCTGGACTACTTCCACGACCACCTGCCCAGGACTATTGTTAATTTAATACCTGTTTTAGGTGAGATTTCTCTGGTAATTCAAACAATTAAAAAATTTTAAGCGTAGGCTTAAAATTTATTTTATGATATAACTATTTTTCATACATTTTAATCAATAACTTTAGTATATACATTGTAGTATAAGTATTCAATTATACAATCTCTATAGACCAACTTTCGTATTAAGAAATAAATTAAACAATTTCCATTCAAAATAAGTGAGCCCTTATGGTCTGAACGACTCGTTAAAGTAGTTCATGTGCCAATAACCGGAGCTTACGTTGAATATATATTACGCATTTCTTGAAAGCGTGTCGTATAAAAAGTAGCGTAGCAATTGGTTGCCGGTTCGATTTCTATTCATGGTAGCTAATATTTTTTTTTTCATATAAATAATTTATCATCCTCTCAATGGTTTTAAACAAAATAGTTTTATACAAATGACCCGAAACGAACCCGACCCAAAATTTGCAAGTTAATTAGAAAAACATATCCTAACCATTTGAGGGACTAAATTATTTTCATTTTCTCACCCTGATAAGGCAAATAGCGGTATTAACATTATAATGTACGGAGTGTTGTAACACTAGGTTCCCTCTGCTTACAATACTCTAAGGAGCATACAGGGCAAACCAGGTGGGCGTATTTAGTATTTACTTTTTAGTTCCAGCTGTATAGCGTATATAGAAGGTTCGACATAGGGCCTCTGGAACCTAGTGTCATTTCCTTCTTAACACCAAATTCTGGAGACATTGCGTTTGGAGTGGCGGAACTAAACGCCGTGCTTTACCTCGTTACTAGAGCGACATATTTATAATATATTTTTATTTCATCAGACGTATCAGTATCAGTACGAGTATTGCGGCCATTAATGTGTCGGTTGATGCATCCTCTATTCTGCACGTGCTTCCATCAAGGTGGAGGGGAATTGGCGGAGTTGGTGAAACAGGCGAGGTTGTATCAGGCCGCGGAGAAGGCACTTGTAAGTAAAATTTGTGGACTTTATTAATATGTATTATATTATATTATTTTATATTTTTGAAGATTTTAGAATGGAATGTTAAGTGAATTTAAAGCTGGTTGTTAATATTAATATTATATTATTATTGTTATTTTACTACTTCGTTTTGGGTAAGTGCTTGTAGATTAAACTACTAATCCGATTTATATAAATCATAGTACTACTAAGATACTAAAAACCTCTGCGATGATAAAAAAACTACAGTCAAATCAGTCAGCAGTTAATTCTAGAGCTACAGTTCGACACAAAGACAAACATACACACACGTCAAGATTATTACACTCTTCCTCATTATGAAACTTAAAAACTCTTTCTCTGGCTACAAGCTAGGGAAAAAGTGTAAACTTAAAAAAAAATTGGAAAGAAAAATAATTAGAAATATTTAAATAATAACGTTTTTTAACAGATCGACTCAGGTCGCTACGACACGCGGCCCGACTTCACGGTGGTCATTCAGCCCTTCATGCGCCTCTTCAACGCGCCGCAGCCGACGCCCACGCCGCTGCCGCTGGTCATACACCAGTCCTATATCACTCACGATTGCTTCCATTTCTCACAGAAGGGGCATGCTCTTGGTAAGAATGCTAATTTTTATCTTATTACGTTACTAATGTTTAAAGAATTTGGCTACAGAAGACTTATTCTTGATAGATGATGATAGAGTATGGTACTGTTAATTGATATTAATCATTAACCATTTAATTGGTTTTTCCAATTCCTCGCTCTGGCAAGACGGAGAGTAACGTTAAGTTACGCAACTCAACCCACAACATCTTAAGCTAAAAAAAGATAGAGCATTATAAATTGCAGAAAGATTAAGTGAAAATAAATTAAGGCCGTCTTGGTGCTGGGGTCTGTCTGTAACGCGAGGGTTGTGGGTTCGATTCGGGGAAGTGGAGAACGGAGTATCTTAACACTAGATTCCCAGGTTCCCTCTGCCTACCCTACTATACCTCACAAAATACTGCACACTGCGGTACTGTAGTTATAGAATACGATTATAAAATGAAATTATTCATATTATATGTATATTTTAAACTTTCAGCTGCAAACCTCCTCTGGAACAATCTCCTGGAGCCAGTCGGCAACAAATCGGACAATGTACCTCCTATATTAATGCGTTCCTTTAAATGTCCCTCTCGCGAGACGCCATTTTTATTTACTAAGAAAAATTCACAAGATTACTTTACTAATGGATATCAGGATGGTGCGTTTGATGATTGAAATTATGAGTAATTTTTAGTATTTTGTAGTTTTCTTAATATTTTTTGGTTCATTTTGTAAATTTGTTTTAGTTTTAAGGTTGTTAGTAAGTTATTATAAAATTTTGTGCCAGTCACAGTGCTCATTAATGTAGTAAAGTAGTTAAATTCCACCTCAAATTAATTTATATATTATTAATGCAAATATTATACATTTAGAATAAAAAAAGACAGTTCTTTTGTTTCTTATAATTTCTTTTTTTAAATACAAAATCAAATTGTATTTTTTCTATACTTTAAATACTACCCCGAAACAGATTTGAACTAAAAACTTTCACATTTAAACTACTTTAACTATTTATAAGATTGGCATCTGTTTTTTTTTTATTGAAACTTAACTAAATTTAATTTAATAGATATTAATTGTAAATAAATTAAGTAATATTTAATGTAAATATTTTAGTATTTAATAACTTTCAGAAGATATGCACCAAAGGTATAGATTTGTATTGTAAATAAAACATATTTTATTTTGTTATTTGTAACAATAAGAATGTTTCATTTTATGTTTTTTTTATTGGAATGTACAAAATATTTTTGATTTTAAATTTTTTTGGCATGTAATTTCTGTATTTTAAAATAGACATAAAAATCCTTGCAAAAATCTAATATAATAGAGAAACAAAACAAAATCTTTTTATAAAACAAAAAAAAAATCGCTGTCCCCATTAAAAAAATTGAACAAAATTAATTGTTTGTATGATATTCATTGTGTTTGTTCCTTTAATTATTCATTTAGTTTAGTGCCATCATTCAATATGTTAGTTACCAATAATGTAAAACTTAAAAAAATGCTATTTTACATTTCTCTTATTATTGTTTTATTAAGTTCAATGGGTATTTTTAAATTAAACTTACATGCAAAATAAAAATTTGCTTAAAAAATTAAAAGCTGTATTTTATTTGAACGCCTGATAAAAATGTGTGCGCAAAGAGTAAATCATGAAAATTACTACAATTTACTTAGTAAGGAAAGAAACGTATAAAAATTTTAATGTAGCGGAACTCGAACTTAGACTAGAGCTGGAAAGAGTCCTTGGGTCTTTTCCTTGGAACTTTCCGCGGGTTCGAGACCCGCTATGATAAAATTGCATTGAATTTTGCCGCTCAACACGCTTCCGGAATTCGGTGGCAAGTGAGGAACAGAAGTGTCTTAATGGAAACAAAGTGTCTTAACACTAGGTTCCCTCTGTATTTCCTGCTGTGTGCGAGATATAGCGTGAAGCAAAAGAAATTAAATGAAATATAGCAGACATTAAAACTCCTCTTTCCTCCTCTCCTATAAATCCTGTCATGCATGCGTCTATTGTTTAACTTGAATACGCTATTACTGTCTGTATAAGAATGTTTTTGTAGACATTCAAGAACAGCGATGATCTTTAGTAATTTCACGGGTCATTTGTACCCAACCTTAGTCTTTATGTGATTGATGATACAATGCTGTAAAGGATACATGAGTAAATAAAGTTTCTTTTTAGGGTTCCGTTTGTCAAAAGAAAAAAGAAATCCTTATAAGATCAACTTGTTGCACTTCTGTATGTATGTCTATCTGTTCGTTTGTAAAGACCATTTCTCTCGAGATCGCTTGGAAATATTAAGATCGTACCAAAGCTGTGTTGAGTGAAGAAATTAATGCATACGCTCCCAAATTTCAATTTGTCAACTTTTATAAGTAGTACTTGATTATAGTTGTAGTTGATCTATAATCCTGAAATACTTCAAGTAATTATTCCCTCCAGTGGAAATCGAATCCATAACATCGCGTGTCTAACAACCAAACATTTTTCAATTACGGCACGACAGCTTCAAAAGATATATCGATAAAAAAATATTAATAGTTATACTTAGATATATTTCCTATGAAATTTTTACAAAAACATTTATTTGTATGTAATATAAATAAATATCTCTAATGTACTGAGAATTCGTTCTTATAACAAACGTAATTAAACCAATATATTTGATCCAGAAAAATACCTACTACCTACATTAAACAAAAGTAAAAACACTAGTAAATTTCTTAATTATATTACACAACGAATTAGATTACAAAATAACAGGCGAATTATACTTTTCATTGAAAACACGTTAAGGGCAATATCCATTCAATGTAGACGCCATATGGCGAGTCTCCGCTCTAGTTATTATGTAGAGTTAGACAGACATACATATATGGTAGCAATGTGTAAAACCATTATTTTAAATTACTATTGATAAAATTTGCTTTTTTGGGGGGCTTTGAGTAAAATGAAAATTAATATATCACTTATATTTTGTAACTTGTAAAAGAAAATCATACCATATACTGTTTTTCACTACAATCTATGAAAAGTTAACACGTTTCAAATCAATGGTAAAAAAAATTAACTTATTCTGTAAAAATCTTCAAATAGTATAATTATATTGCCTTTTTATATTAATGCGGATCTAGTTTGTAAGATACTGTGTTCCTCAATTTTCTTCCTATTTTCTTTATTTTGTTTTCTGTGGTGGTTTTCTGCTCTTTGTCTCACGAAAATAATTCATTCAGTCGAGTCGAATTCGAACCTACAAATGTCACAGTTACAATCATTCCCTGTTCCACTGCACAACGACCCCTATTTGGGCAATTTTTTATTTTATGTCAATGTATTACAGACAAGTTACTATTTTAAAATATATTTCTATTGGAAACTATTAAATAAATATTTACAAATTTGGTAAGTAACTGTACTCGTACTTACTCTATAAGGCTATTTCTTGGCCAATGCTTCTTGTATTAGTACCGAATATGTACGGTGAGTCACTCAATGTGAGAGGACGTCCAATATATCGAACACTACACCTACATTTAAATTAAATACACTAATAGCAAGTTTAGTAATAAATTATTATTATTCACAGATGCAAAAACGTATAATAGCATTTGCCTAGTAACATGAAGTTAGCGGGTTCGATCCCCATTCAGGGGAAAGAATTATCCCACTACGCTACAACGATCTAATTCTAGTAATATTAATTTACAAATTGATATATTTTTTGTTTTGTTCAGCCTTATTTTCTGTTATTTCATCGACTTAATACTAGTCGTAAA
Source organism: Heliconius melpomene melpomene (assembly GCA_000313835.2). Lineage (NCBI taxonomy): Eukaryota > Metazoa > Arthropoda > Insecta > Lepidoptera > Nymphalidae > Heliconius > Heliconius melpomene. Next base: position 7,018 of record HE671390.1, read on the forward strand.
ACATGAAATGGATATTTCATTTATGAAACTATTCTAGTAGAGTAGAATAAAAAACACAAAGCCCATCAAAATGAAAGTTGCCCCAATAACTTATAATGCATGTATTAGGGTAGTTAAAGGGTGGGCTAGGAGAAATATATTATAAAGGAAAATTTGAAGAAAAACGTTTAAAGTAGCAATTCGATTGAATATGATTATAATAAGTTATTGGCGACGAAAATGCGGCTTCGCCCGCTAAAATTTAGCGACGAGTGTTTTTTAATAATTATTATATAAGAGTATAATTATCAGGTAAAAACGCGGGCAAGGGCAACTCTAAGTAGCAGTTATAGTGACCCCAGATATCCAATATGGCTAATAAACAAATAAACACTGTACGTAACTACCTAATGTGTAATGGTGATGGAATGTTCGTCTGATCTGTATGGTAGTTTAAGCTAAGGCCACGATGGCGTAGTTATTCTTCTTACTGTACGCTTGTGGGTTCGATTCCTATAAGAGGAAATGTATGTACTGAATGGTATAGAACATAATATACTTTATTGTTTATATTCATTAATTCATTAATTTTTTTTCAGTCAGCTTCGTGATGTATGCCTCATATATGAAGGAAGGTAGAGGAAGCCTAGTGTTAAGACACTCCGCTTCCCACCTTCTTCCAAATTCTTGAGGTATTGCGTGTTGTGTGGTGAAACTCAACACATTTGCCTCAACACCAAAGCGAATAAACATAAATATTTAATATTTCATTTCTCCAATGGGAATCGAACCAACAACCATTGAAATCTAATACTTTCATGTAACACATTATATTGAATAGAAATAGAATACCATATATGTAATATGAGTATTAATAATGCAAATTTTAACTAGAATTTTGCTCTGAACAAAAGCTTGGAATCAGTGCCGCAGTGCAGAACTCTTGTAATAGAAGCTTTAATAAAAACCTTGCCTTTGACCCGCTCTAGCATGTATTTAGGAAAAATTTAAAACTGAAGTTGGCAGGAAACCTAGTTTAAGGTTTTCATTTTTCAGACCTCGGCACCCGAGAGTTCTGTAATTTGTTTTTTGAAAATCGCTTACTTTCAATTTTTTTATTTATAAAAATGTGAAAATACAACATTAAAATATTGTCAAAGTTAGACAAAGTGTTCTATTAAATTTCTAATATCACATTAGTCACAATAGAATTTGTCTAACTTAAAAAGGATCGAGAAATTCGTGAAAGTAAAAAAAAAATCTTATTTTTTTAATACCATTTCTATATTTCACGTAAATATTTATTCAAAGCCTAAACCGACATGACAACCCTTTATACGTTAGATATAGGTGTGTTCAGTGAAATGCAGTCAAAACAAAACGTTAGGGTCAAGGTCCCTCCCTTAGCATCCCTCTTCATCCGTTTCCCCATTCGCCATTCATCTCATCCCTTCGCTAAGGTGACCATATTTTGCGAAATACTTTAAATGATTTAAAAAAAATTAAAGGCCATTGTGGTGCAGAGTTTGACTGTAAACACGACCGTTGTGAGTTCGATCCCGATTCGGAGGATTGAATTATTTTCATTTCCTCGCCTCAGCCTTGCCTCTCCGGCGTGGAGTTACGCCACTCAACACACTTAATGTTACGATAATTACGGGTATGGGCTTAATACTAGAATCCCTCTGTGTTCCTTATTGTATTTGGGATATAGCGTGAAGCTATAAAAACAAGTTAAACAAAAATAATACATCTAAATTGTGAATTTACTTTTTCTAAATCTGTTAAATATGCGAAACTTTTGGTGTAAATAATAAATAATAATTTTCATAAAGTGGAATAAAAATAAGTATACCTATTCGAATAACAATATTTTTAAGTTTAAAATTTTTGTTTGTGGTTTTAGTACAGTCATAAAAACTATCAGTTAGAATTTTATATTTAGGCATTATTAATGAATCATAAATTTAAAACAGCATTATTTGTTTCATCAAAATAATTTGATCTTACAAAATGGTCTGATATTTGCATAAATGTAAATAGTTTAAATAAATACACAAACATGATAAATAAAAAAAAATAGACAAAACGAATATTATTTTACATATTTTCTATTATAATGCCGAGCGTGTTAAGAAAATAAAAAAATAAAATAAAAACGTATAAGAAACTAATATTTAACGTAGCATAACTAAAAAACTGCATTTTTTTATTAAAAAAATGGTATCTAAATAGCCGAATTACACGGTATATTACTCACAATGTTAGTCATTATTGTTGCGACTTCAGTTTCAGTTTCGATTTCGATCCTCTAAAAAATAAGTGGAGTCTGGACACACTAGCGTCTGCTCTTATGAATCAGCAGTATTATTCTGAATACATAATTTAACTATGATACTGGGATACTAGAGGTAAGAACTTTAAAATATATTTAGATTTTTTTTGTTAATAAGACACTAAAACATTTTTAAAATACTTTGTAAATGCTTCTGAGTTTATTTAGACATATTGGGATGGGGCGGAAGGCACGAGACGGTGCGGGACAACGCTTTTTCCTGAAACAGAGTAGATAGAGAAAACTTAATATTAAGCTACTATATTTCTCACATTTCATCTAATTCCACCAAGACACCACGTGCTAAGTGGTGGAATTCAACGCCGCTGTCTTATTACTCCAGCGCCTAAATGTAAATATACCTCTGAGTGGAAATCGAATCCACAACCATCGCATTTAAAAGTCAGACATTGTGCCGCTACGCCACGATGACCGCTTGAAGGTAGCACCCAACCCCCATCTTACCAGCTTGAAGAAATATATATGAAAATTTCAATTTTAATTGAAATACAGACTTCTAAACATGATACATCCAGAATAACCACCCAACCAAGTATATATAAGCGTGGCGATCCCCACGACGCCACCAGTCCGGCCCGGTGCGTTGCCTCGCGAACTCGCCACGCCATACTCTATTCTCAACTTTTCTCCGTTCTCTACGTCTCTACTTCATCGTCATCATGGTAAGTTCAAACGCTCTAATATTATTTTTTTATTTTTCTTGTAACATTTTCTGTTTAAATATTTATTTTATTTAATTCTTCTTTTGGAAATTGAAATTGTAATAATAGTAAAAAATATAATAATTTACCTTTTTTTAATTTTACATGTATTCTCCATGTTTGTTTATATTTTTAAACAAACACCATATAAAAAGCTCCGAAAGCTAAAGTTAACTTGTTAATAATGCTGAAACGATACATCGATATTTGTTGATAAATATAAAATAAACAATTAAAATAAGTTTTCTTGTTTAAAAATCCAATAGTCGGTGGGCATTATTAAAAGCAGTTTTAATAATTAAAACAAGATTTTTTACGTATTATAAATATGTAATTCGCCTCACAAAATCTTCTTTGCTTAATAAATAAATACTTTATTTTTTAAATTATTACTGAATTGAGCTTATTTCAACAACTCTTGGTTTTTCATAGGACAAATACCTACATATATTTACTTACAGCAGACAACTTTCCTTGCATATTTTTTACAAACTTTTAATATATATATGACAAAAATTAACACATATAAGAAAAATATATATATAATAGTAATATTATTTATAAACTGCGGTTGTGGATATCCTGACATGGTATTCAAGGAAATCTATTCGATCCGCATTATTCTGATATCGCCGTACTGGCACCACCCGCCATTGTTTATACGTAGAATGTAGATACTCAATTATGATACTTTTATTACTAAACAATATTATAATAAGCGATTATTATATATATATTGCTAGTGGATATAACAGCTGAGGCCAGTGGTTGCGTAGGGGTTATGGGTGTAACTGTACAGTCGTCAGGTTATGGGTTCATTTCCCACTCGATAAAATCGATAAATAGGTATTTTCATTTACCTCGCTCTGGTAACGAGGTACGCGGCTTTAAGTTCTGCTACTCAACACGCAATGTCTCCAGAATTCAGTGGAAAGTGGGAAAGAAATGTCTTAATGGGAACGGAATGTCTTAACACTAGGTTCCTATTTGCCTTTTTTAATTTAAAAAAAGATATTTTAGAGACAGAGCTTAATATAGTTTATTTTTATAGTAATTCTTAAGCTCCAACTTAAATTTTTATTTAATAAAGTCCAGTAATTTTTACTGTTCCTTGATGTAAAATTTGTAGAAAAGTCTTACCTTTTTAGTAACTTTTAATGATGTAAACTTATAATAATAGTATAAACTTTTCTAACTAAACTAACTGGAATCGTGATAGCACGCATCGAAGAATATCGATATGCATCGCGAGTAATGCACGCGTGAATCCTGGATTGAATCGATTCATGTTTATGAGTAAAGTACTTCTCTTAGTCTTTAATTGTTTAAAGATGAATGTAATTAAAAAAAATATGAAACATATGTCTTTGTATGTTATAAATTCTTTTTATCAAGTTTCCTGGGATTTTGTACCTATGTATATCCACTTTTGTTAGCCTTTCCAAATAAAAGAAAAAAGAAGACACTTTACACCTGTAGTTTATCTGTGAATTAAAAGATTGTATCAAAGAATATGTATGTATTTGTACAGTTTTTACAATTTAAAAGATAAAAATAAAAACCTTAAATGTGTTAGACTGTCCCACTGCCCGGATCAATTAACTAGTTCCCCTTAAAAAAATAGACTTAGAATCACAAATACAAAAAAATGATTAACACATATTCCATCATAAAGGAGAAAAGAGAGTCTCTAAAGAATAATAAATAAACAATTAGCGCTCTCCTACGAGCGCACAATGGCCACAATGGGGCATTGTCAAACTGCATGCAAAATTAATATAAGCTTTGTAAGCTCTATAAAGCTACGTATATAAAAGCTCTACATTTCGAAATTCTACTGTTTTCCCCCCCTTTTTTCATACAAAAGGGGGAGAGTACACTAATCTTTATATTCTTTTTTTGTATATTAATCTAAAACACAAAAAAAGTTAACAGTACCTAAATAACAACTCAAAAGAAAAATCTCAGTGCGTTCTTTATATCTAGTTATTAAATGGATATATCTTCGAAATTACATCGTCGAAGCAAAAACCGCGTAACTGATTGAAATCTGCTTGATACGTACTTTAATAACTTGGATGAATCACGTAATCGAAGTAGCGACGAGCTCGAGCTCCACCCTCGTGCTATTTTGTAATACCTGCCTACTATGAAAGCTATGTGAAATGAAAACTATTATTATAAAGAAAATACTGTGTTATGTATATGAATTGAAAGGAATATTTTTAGGATTCCGTACTTCAGAAGGTAAAAACGGAACCCTTATAGGGTCATATTTTTGTCCGTCTGTTAAGACCTTTATCTGGAGATTGCGTGGTCTATGGTCCCTTGAAGTACAGAAAAAAATCAATCAATTTTTCTGCACTTTTTATGAAATTTTCTGCCTAATTAAAATCTATAAGATGCTTCCAGTGGACTTACAATTACGATATTTGGCACGAACTAAAAATTTACAATATATATATACAAATATATTTTAGAAATGCAATTTATTCTTGATTTCTAGAGAAGTCCTATTACTACAGAAAATTGGTAACGGTGCTCCGAGCTAGACTTGTGCATAATAAGAATAGGAAGTGGGGGATTATGCGGTCACTAATCTCACTGCAATCTTTTAAAGAGATTCTATTTTAGTTTGTTGCAGTAAAGTATTATAGAATTTAAAGGTAGAAACCGTCGCGACGCAATGGGACAACGTCTGGTGTAAGCGTGAAGGTTGGGGGTTCATTTTCCTCTTGGAAAAGTGAATTATTTAAATTTTCTCGTTCTGGATGGCTAGTTTCTTATAGAAAGTTAAGGCGACTCTACGCGCGTTATATAAGAATCTATACTATAATTATAAAACTGAAGAATAGTAAAAGTACGAAGTAATAAGTTTTATGTGTTGTAAAGTCTATTTATTGAGGAAGCCTATATTACGCATATATAACCCACTGTACCCACGCTCGGGCTAGGTCGGTGTGCCCTCTGTTACAGACAGCTCGTAGCTTTTTTACCACGCGAGAAAAGCCGTAGGCTCAAATTAGTATTATATGTATAATAGATTAAATATTATTTTCTTTGAAAATATAAAATTTTAACATAATTACCCTCGTGTTTAATAAAACAAAATATTCTAATAAAACACTTACATATCTACATGGACGTAACATAATTAACTCTATTTACATTTTCCCGAAAGCAATATCGTTCACAATGGGGTGGAGGCCCGCCTTGTGTGGATGACTCATCTACATATTCATGTGAGACAATGAACTATTATTTAAGTGCTATTTAGGGTAAAATGTTATATATTTAGTTGCTATTGTGGTACAGTGGGAGACTGTCTGACTGTCTGTAAACGTAGTCGTAAGTTTGATTTTTACTTAAATAGTTGACTATATTTTAATTATTTTCATATTTTCGCTATGGCTGGCAAAACAACCCATTTTTATTATTTTTGAAATATGTCAGTACATGGAGAACATTTTTATTGTCAAATTGTCTGGACAAACATAATTACCGTATCTTTTTCACTTGTATATTTATAAACACTCGGGGCCTGAAATATTATTTTTTTCTCTCTTTTTTCTCTCTCCCATCTTCACGCTTTATTAACAGGAATAATATAAATATATTCCTAATACACAATAATGTCATATACATAATTATATAGGATAATATAATTATAGCAATACAATACATTGTTTATAATAAAATACGCTGCGTGACGTTAATTTACTTTAGTAATTAAATTTTGTTAGGTCGTTTCATTGCGTGCCTCCAGCCACGTAATTAATTTGTTTCTTGGATAAGACAAGTTATCCTATAGGGCATATATAGTGTAATATCACTATTTGAAAATAATAATAATTTTACTAATTTTTTACTGAATAAAGTTTTAAAGTCCATCAAAGTTAAGGCGGTCAACAGTAAAAAGTGACATAATATTTGTTAACATTCTACATTTGTATATATAAATCTCTTTCGATGCAAAGACAGAGAAAAGAGAAATTACTTGAAATTTACTGAATATTTGAAAATTTGAGATTTAATAAGTTGGACATTACACTCTAATCAGTGTGTGTGGGGAAGACAGGAATACTCGAAATTTCTACGGTGACGAGAAAAAAAGCAATTCTACAGACACAGACAGTAGAAGAAAACATATTTGCAGGCGACGACTCATACCATATCATCATCATCATCGTCAACAGCCATCTTTTGTCCACTGTTGGACATAACCCTTACCCAATTCTGGCTACCACACTCGATCCTCAGCTTATCCTCATACCATATAAATTATACAAACGTTATCATCTCAAATTACATTGCCTAAAACATTTCTCCTGAAGAATACATTACTAAGAATATGTCTCAGTATTTCTAATAATCAAAGGAGATAGGTTATTTCTGTCAAACCAACCGAGGCACGCTTCTTGAAACTCTGAATCACGCCCGAGCGTGACTCCGACATAAACAACAAAGCTTCTGTTACTTAAAATATCGAAATTACTGTGGAATTACTAACTTATGCTTAATATTGCATACATTGCAAGTTGCGAGTCAAATTAAATATTTAATTTATTTAGGTAAATGCATTTTTTTTGTTTATTATTATGTTGATCCTAATAGTTTCTAGAACCTCAAAGGCTTTAATTTAAAAAAAAATGAATGTGAAAGCTTAAATAACGAATTTGAATTCGTAACAAAACTTTATAACTAAAAAAATATTTAATGTTCAGATAAATAGAAGTTCGGAATCTATTATGTACAAATGTTTAAGCTAATTCGTATTTTCATATTATATTTACTAAAAAGTATGGAAAGTAATATAAAAAAAAATCAATGGAAAACATAGTATGCAAATCCAGCCAAAATATATGTTTATTTCATAATCGCTGTACATATGTATACAATATATAAAGTTACCACGACCACGACCACGACCAGTAGCAGAGTGGTCGGCAAACATTTATCTGAAACTCTATCCTTTACTCACACAGCATCGATTCAATTGCGGTTTTATCGTAACACATTTAAAAAAAACATTTTTTAAAGTGTTTTATACCAAGTTATATATTATATTTTATTATTATTTTTTAAAAATTGGCTAATATAAAACACTCCTGAAGCATCAGCTAAATACCATCAGTTCCAAATTCAAAAATATTTATAATAACAGCTTAAAGAAAACTACATTAACATTTTTTATACTCGTATTATACCTATTTTACACTCTACATACATTTACACCATCCGTTCGGTAAAGGTAAATACGAAATGAAACCCTTTATATAAGGGTTTCGAGCCCTTACTAATATCTCACTAACCCTCCTGTGAAAAAAGGAACGCTGTCCACTGCACCTTATTAAAGCTGGATTTTTTAAACTTAAGCACACGTTGCTAACGCCCGATGTTAATAATGTATCTCCTATCTCCAGTTAACGTCAATCTTGGATTGTTCGATATATCTATCCAATCTCTAACCTGCATGCCAATGAAAATTAAGTACTTCGATAGGTTATTGGCAAGCTAAACTCAAAAAATGGATTGATATTTCAATCTATGGCTGCAATTTATGGATTAGGATTGATTATTAACATCGGGCGTAAGACACTCCGTCCTCTTTTTTCAGCCCAATTTTTGTGATATTGCGTAGTAGTAAGTAGCGCATCTTAACGCTGAACTTTGTTGAACCTTTGTTGTACGGAGGATGAAAATAACAATAATGATTTAGAAATCGAACCCACAACTGTTTCATATACAGTCAGACACTACAGCTGTACCACGTCAGTCAAAAATAATACTTTGAATTATTGCAAGTTTCACATCAGATTCATGGCTTATGAGGTTATTAGAGAGGGAAATGTAGAGTTCAAACACTCTTTTCCCCGTTTTCCGCATGAAATCGTACACATTTCACTTTGTTCGTTGAATAGTCGTACCCTTTCCGATGCCCATGACCGACGATGGCCTCTAAAATAATCAAGAAGAATAAACTCAATCAAAACCAACATAATGATCTAGCACTAACTGTAAAAATAAATTTCTTATGAAAGTTTTAACGAGATTCGAATAATAATAATATCTAGTAGTAATTATATCTAGATCATTTCAACTTACAAAGAATCTATTAACTTACCATGACGCTATACAATAGTCGCTGCTATCCAATAATTCTTTTTGCTATTAAAAACGCGAAAAAACCAGAACATAAGACTAGTTGCAAACAATGCTATTAAAAATTTAATTTTATCATTTGTACTTGAAGCTATTGCTTTTAAACGTATTAATTTACGACAGTTATCTTAAAAATAATAACGTGATTTTTTAACTATGGTAGTGTCTATTCGAGAGGAAGGATATGAAAATAATTCAATTAGGAATCGAACTCAGAACCATCACATGTACAGCCGAACGATGAGCTACTGAGCTATATCGAATTTAGCAATAAATTTAGCGTTAAAAGCATTAAAAAAGTTTTAAATCCCTAATAAATATTAAATACTGTTAGGAATACAATATGTGCGATACACAAGCCTCAAATAAAATATTTTACAACAACATTAATCACACAAAATAAAACTATATGGATTCTTCGTCTTCTGTATTTATTAAGTAGTTTTCAATAACCAGTCCAAATATTAGATCCAATGAAGATTCAAACCGTAAAAAGTAAAATAACAATAAAATCATTATTTCTACACGTCAGCTCGCACTTATAGTTGTTTTTTATTTTTACTTTTTGTTGCTTCGATGAAAATTAGTGGGTACAATGCCCTCGGCGTGACCACTCCACCCATACAATAATAATCTACAGCCAGTACCAGTTACTATGAAGACGGTTTCAAACTATTGTTTCAGATGTTCATAAAACGTATAGTTCTCATTTCTCGTCATTATTTTAGCGCAGTTTTTAGCTTAATTTTTTTAAACTTACAAAAGAAAACAACTCTTTCTATAATAACTAGCGGCCCGCCAGCGGCTTCGCCTGCGTAAGCTACGTTATTATTAATTTCTGTCTCCATGTGTACCTACGTCCTATAAGTAAGGTCCATACAAAATTTGAGTAACGAAAGTAGTAACGAAGTTTCATACAAACTTTCAGCCCCTTAGAAGTATTGCAAATTCCCGTCTTAGCGAGCACCTACGTCCTATAAGTAACTCCTATGCAAAATTTGAGAGTCCTATGTAGTTTCTGAGATTTCGTGATGAGTGAGTGACTTTTCGATTTTATATATATATAGATAATGTCATATAATGTCATACCATTTTAAGAGTAACATGGAAAGAACCTATTACTTATACTTATTAGCAGAAAAAACTTTTTATTTCCGTATAATCAAATCTACAACATAGAATTCTTTATTTACAAAATCTTTCTTCAAATCTTCTTTCGCGAATTTGAACGTGATGGTTTTGAGGTCCATTTCTACTGGAGGTAATAATTATTTTGACACTATTTATTCCATTGCCCTGCTCTCGTAGCCAAGCATGTTTTTTCCCGAATTAGATTCGAATCTATAAATACAATGTTATGCAAGTCATAACTGCAATACGGCAAATATTATGTAATACCAAAAAATCCTCATTATGACTCTTCATATCGATTTTCATCAACCCTCTTATTTAGATTCAATTTTGAATACTACCCCTTCTTCACGCCCTAACTCATTAGGGGATGAAGTGCCCATTCAGGCTTATAGTAAATTAGTACAGTCTAATGAGTTTGTTCTGACGGAGTATACATTTGGCAGAGCTATTATAAAACTAGACAATATATAATTAAAATTTAATTAAATTTAAAAAAATAATAATTACACAATGATTATTTCTTAAGTGCATACAAAATCATTTTTAATTTAAATTAATCAAAAAAGTTTTAGGTAATAAAAAGATTACATCTTTAATTAAACTTAACAGAAGAGAAGAGAATGTAGCTTAGACGGTTTCCAAGAGGTGCAGGTTCCCTCCAATACGTTCAAATATTTAAACTATTATTCTTTATTAATGTAACATAACTCCTTAAAAAGTGGTATTTAAAATTAAATATATGTATTTAATTGAAGAATTCCTAGCAGTATTTCCTTTAAC
>HE671390.1:18229-49659 GCA_000313835.2 Heliconius melpomene melpomene
GGAGTTGACTCCACTGAGGGAGAACTCGACGAAGAAAATGAATACTAAACAAATCAAATGTTAAATAACCTTCCCTCGATGACATAACAATAACAACCATTTTGGTAGAATACAGTAGATTTTGGTAGTTTTATAATATATCTCTCATATTAATTTAACAATGTAATTTTGACTTTCATACAGTGATTTTATACTATTTTTTAAGTTGAATAACTAGTTCTAAGGAAAATTGTGAGCTTGACTGAAAGTAAGAATGCTTATTAACAGTATAAACTTTTGAAATACAATTTCCAAGAAGAAATAAAAAGTTTATATGGCTGTGGCGTGAGTAGTAAATTTGCAATGCGCATTTATTAATTATAAAAAAATCGTGATAATATGATTTAATTTTGGATTTGAGATTCTTTTATATTTTTATTAATTAAGCTAACTTATAAAAGAAATATATTATAATTATTATGCTTCTTACAAGCATTATGTATGGATGATAATTTATTTGAATGCACAATAAAAAACTTTTACACTTAAACACTTCTTTTATTTTCGATAAGACATTCGGAAACACATAAAAATACACTAAACAAAAATTAAATTGTTAAAAAATATATTTTTAAATGGCAATACAATGATAAAAATAATAAATTTATTATAAAATATAAATATATAGGTAGGATATGAACATTTTATTAAAATCAGGTGTAAATTCGTTTTTTATATATATGAGATCCTCCTATTATAGGAATTTTACAAAATGCTTTTATACCTTGTACTTAAAAATGTTATATTTTTATCTATACTACAGATAATATAAATATTGTTATTTTTATTTCACGCTTTATTCTGCATATAGCCAGTAGATAAAAAGGATTGCAATATTATTTATTTATTGCAAATATAATTATACATAAATAACTGACATTCATTATTAATAACAATTATTTTTCTAATCTAATGGTTAACATTTAAAAAGTAATAGCTTTACATATATTATAAATATTATGTACAAATTCCACACGGTGGAGTAAAAATACCGGCATTTTATTTTTTATTTTTTTTTAAAGTAATAAAAGAAAAAAATTTTTTTTTTATATTTTAGAGTCCTTAATAATTTTAGTTTCTACATATTTTATATAATTTGTAACATTCATTTAATATGTAAATTACATACATACATAAGATTTTCTTAGCTTCACACTGTACAGACGAGACCCAGAGTAGGATAGGCAGAGGTAATCTGGGAACCTAGTTTTAAGACACTCTGTTGCCATTAATACACTTCCATTCCCCACTTTCTGCCTAATTCTGAGGCATTGCGTGTTGAGTGACGGAACTCAACGCCGCATTTGTTTTCCTTACCGGAGCGAGAAAAAGAAAATATTGTGCGAGGGGAAATCAAACCCACAACAGTCACGTTTACAGTCACACCCTTACTGTACCTATGTATCTTGTTTTTATAGATATGTAAAACACATATAACATTTTACATAATATATAAAATATATTTCATTATTATATTCTTGTTAAGCTAAATAATATACATTACGCTTTCTCTTAATTATTAATTTATTACACGATTAACGATATGAATAGATTGATTGATTGTGAGTTTGTCTAATTTTAAGTAATGTTAATATGTGTAAAAATATCCACCTAATGCTAACCAACTGACTTTAGTAAATAAAATAGTTAATAAAAAAAATAACTTTAAAGAAAATAACGCGGTGTGAAATGTCAGTCATAAATATAATAGATACCAAATTAAATAAACAAATAGATAAATTTTTAAAGTTCTTAATTTCGCAAAAAAAATATAATTAAAAATATTTTTATTTTTAAGTTCGTTCACTTTCATTCCTAGCTATGTTACCACAATATTTTTTACATGTATAATTGTATTAAATGTATAAAATTTCGCCCCTAAAAATCTTTGATATTATTACATAGTTTGAACAATTTAGGCATACATTAAAAGAAAATCTTTGTTTTTAGAATATGTAAAAATGTTAAAATATTTTCATTAACTGTTAATGGTCGAAAAATTTTAAAAAATTATATTAACTATTCAGTTTAGAAAATTAAACGATTAACTGATTTATTAAGTACTGATTTCTACAATATTTAATACATAAAAAAGTAAGGTTGTTACAAACTTAATTTACGTAAAACACATAGTTTTGAAGTAATATAACAATTTAAATTCAAACACTATGATAACCACAAATCAGCTACACACTGTATCCCTCCCGCACTCAGCAGGGTAGGTAGAGGGAACTTAGTGTTAAGACACACCGTTCCCCACTTTCCGCCGAATTCTGGAGACATTGCGTTTTGAGTGGCAAAACTCCACGCCGTGCTTTGCATCGACACTAGAGCGAAGAAATGAAAATATAAATTCAATAAATATTTCATTTGCCGCTGCGCCACGACTAGCCTCAACCTGATTTTATGATTTTGATAGCCATCATTTATAAAAAATAAATTAACCCCCTTCCTCTGATCACCCTTTTATTTTATTATAGCTTCACCCTCAATTCACATATAGCAAAGGTAACTAGTGTTAATGCACTCAGTTTTCTACACAATGCAAATTTTCGAGACATTGAATGTTAACTGGCGAAACTCAACGATGCACTTTAGCCGTATTACGTATCAGAGCCAGAAAACTTAAATCATTCTCTCCCTCGAGTGGTAATCAATACAACCTTCGCGTTTCCAGCCAGACGATGTGCCGATGCACCTCTACAGTTTTAATATTCAGTAAATTCTTATTTATTTTTTTTTACAGAAAAATATTCTATAAGACAAATAAAAAAAAAAATATTTTACATACAACAATAATGTTAAAGTAAAGTAACTTTTCAAAACATTTTTTTTAACAAAATGGAATGGCTAAGCACTTCACCACTTATTTAAAAAATAATAATGTTCTTAATAATTTTATGAAATAATGCATTGGTCTTGAAGTATAATAGCTGATATATTTCTTTTTAAACATAATTTTAAACACTTAGTATAGTAGTAATAATATTTAAATATATCAAGATTTGAACCCACTCTAGGCACTCAAACATTTACATTATGTTACACCATTTATAGAGTTAATTAAGTTTGTAATACAATTAAAAATATGGTATATTTAATATAATAATCAACATTTATTACAAAATAGTGTATACACAAGTACTCTAAAGCTTCTCTATTAATTACTGACTAGTCATGTTTATACTTATTATTGGATGGAGTCACCGGAGTCACTTTTGTAACAGGGGTTGAAAGGGTTTCAGGGGGTTCAATAATGGCGGGGGCCGCTGAGTCTCGTGGAAACCACCCTCGGGGACCTCTTTTGCCATCTTCTGTTCCCGTTAGCTTCTCACCGAAGAGCCAATGCCTGGATAAAAAAGTTAAATGATTGTTTATGAGTAAATGATAAAGCGTGAAACTAAAATAAGTTTCACGCTTTATCAGAGATAGCAAAACACCTGCATCACATCGCTACGAGCGAACAGTGTAAGTTAAAGCGAAATGACAACATCGTCACCGTATCATACAAGTTACAACGAGACAGCAACATTGCCACTGCCACCACACCATGTAAATTATAAAGAAAGCAATAATCCCATTGTCATACCATACGAGTTAGCAGACAGAAACATACCTGCGTCGCCTGGTCGCGCGCACCACGTCCCCCTGCGCCAGCGGCAGCCGCGCCTCGTCGCTGCAAGGGGGCGCTAGTGCAGCGCGCGGGTAAGACAGTATGGGGGCCCAGCGACCGGAGTATGGGCGTGTGGCAGTATAGATGCGAGAGCGCTGGTGTTTGTCTTGCTTTTGGGCTAGTTGTTCTATCTGTGGGTTGAATGTTTTTTTTAGTATAGTGCGGTTGATCAGTCGTGGCTGACCTGAAGTTAGGCATTTTGAACTTTTGTCCTTTGTACACAGGAAGAGAAAATA
The DNA here is from genome assembly GCA_000313835.2 of Heliconius melpomene melpomene. Lineage (NCBI taxonomy): Eukaryota > Metazoa > Arthropoda > Insecta > Lepidoptera > Nymphalidae > Heliconius > Heliconius melpomene. The sequence continues at coordinate 22,178 of HE671390.1, forward strand.
TTCAATAGTAACACAAATCTTAAAATCGAATCGGCGTAGCCTTCACTGCCTATTCGATTGTACTGTGTGCATCTGAAAGATTTATCTACTAGACTAGAAAGTTTAAAACATGGTCCATACCTATAAATTAATATACACAGTAGACATATTTTACATATCCATGTCTGAATTGCAAATTTATTATTTTAAACAAAAAAATCTACACAGATACATGTAATATTAAAATTTAAAAACAAAATATTTATGGTTTTCCAAAGGTCAAAATGTAAAGAAGCTCTTGAAATATAAAAAATACTTACAGTAAGATCATATTCCCCACATTCACTAAGCAAAGGCCATTTTATCCCATCATATTTATGTCCTCGTAATAAAAAACCCACATTCTTCTTCCACCCCAGGTCATATGGGAATTTAAATGGCGGCAAACCGAGCTCTTTGCGACGACACTGCGCCTTCTCTATTATCCAATCTTCTATTGTCGTGCAGTTGCGTAGGATACTGCGTATCTGAAAAACAATGTTATTTTTAATTTTTTTTAATAAAATATGAAATTATTATTAACCGGATTGTATTAATGGATGTTGACATTTTATCTAGCATTAAAAAGGTAAAATTCCTCATTGTACCTTTTTGCTAAATAAAAAACGCGATGTTTTTACAAAAATATGTAATTTCAAATACACAGATTGAGAGATTACATAGAATGTAGTTATATATTTTCATAAAACATATCATAGTCAAATAACACGGTTATGGCATCATAAAATCAGATTAAGGAATGATAGACGATAGTTGGGTTAAATTTCAATTAATAAAACGAGAATATTAATGAAAATAAAAAATACATAATCAACATTCTATAGTGAATAATTACAGATATAGTAGATAAGTTTATGTGAAAAAAATTATCATGTACTTTACCGACGATGGCTTGGCGCCAGACATTTTTTAACATTTTAATGAAGCTATAAAAATTTTTGGGCAAATTTCCACAATGTGAATATTTAGACACTTGGCTTAAACATAGCAAAAACTGCCAAAAATGTAACTAATTAAAATATTTTAATTAATTTATTATTGTTAAAGACGAAAGAGTTACGAGTGTTTCGTCGTGTAATTCGTGTAATTTTACTTTTTAGAAAAAAATTAGACATTTAAAAAATACTTAACAGTTTACGCTTTATGCATACGTCAATTAAGACATTCAGTGGAAATCATTCTTCTAAATAGATGTTACAATATTATTTAGTGTTATAGTTAACACTAGTATGTCAAAATTAATGGTGGAGTTCAAGAACGCTCATAAAAATGGACATTTCTAATAACTACATTTCAATATTTCTTATAATTTAGATTCCTAAGGTGTCTTAAATTACTAATATTATTATTTTAAGGATCTACTAGGTGAAAGTTGTAAAAACACAAACTGCTGGTTTTGAAGGAGGATTTTTTTTTAATCACCAATACCTACTTTGTGAAAAACCATTAACAAATCAATAAATAAATCCAACCCACCTGCAAATACAGTAAAGCTCCAACAGCCAGAACAACACCAACTGCCATGCCAGTTGCTAATAAAGTCATTAATAGTGTTGTTAGAGTTAAATACACTAGCGGTTCATCACCCATCCCATAATGAACATATCTTACACGGTTGATTGCATGGTAGAGACATATTATTAGCACCTGGAAATAAAAGAAATTTTCTTTTAACTTGTGATGCAGGTGTGCATACTATTCCTACTGAGGAACTGAAATAATTAATGTAATTTCATTTTATTACTCTGGTAATAAGGCAAAGGGTGTTCATGAGTTCCGCCCATACACAATGCTTACAGAATTCGAGAAATTAATACTAGGTGCGCACATTCCCTCTGCCTATTATGCTATATGTGGGATACACCATGAAGAAAAAATATTATAAGCACATTCTTACAATGGAAGCATGTAAGCATCCTAGTACAGCAGCTATAAGAAACATAGTGAAGGAGCAATGGTTGGCGTGACCCACACAACAGTTAATCCATGGACAGTGGTGATCCATCTTCTTAATACAGTGACCACCTAAAATAACAGAAATATGTAGGTATAAAAAACAATGAAGGAAGTATATAATATATAGACAACTATAAATATTATTATTGTTTTGTGGTTAAGACAATTTTTTATATTTATATTAAATTTTAATTTCATTTTTGTTTAGTGGATAATATTAAGTTTGTTTTTTCATAATTAAACTAAGCACATAATATTTTATTTGTCTCATCAATGCAAAAATTTGATCATTACTAAACCACCAGTTACAAATAGATAATACTGGACACTCACAGTACAACAGGTGCAATAGTTTAAGGTCACTCAGCAAGCTATGGAGAGGGTTACTGAGTATCTTCTAGCAATCTTTGAATGACAGAATTCGAAAGGATATGGGTAAAAGACATTCTGGAGTTGAAGAAAGCCAACTTCTAGCTCGATGGGGATGCTACACATAAACATGGCTGGAAGTGGGATACCATTGGGACCCCAATCACAACTGTTTCATTATGTTAGTTAAACCTCATAAAAAATAATTATCAATTAATACTTACATTTCCTACAGTGGTGTGATCTCGGTGCTTTGAATCCTTCACATACTGTGCAATATTGTAAATGTTCCTTATCAGCTTCATTTTCCTGTTGGAACATATTATTTAATATAAAGACATGAAATTGAATATACTGATGTACCACATCACAATGTTTAACAGTGATTAGCATTAGCAGCATTAACTCAATAGAATACATGTTTAGCACTTACAGGTTTCCACCCAGAAGGAACAAAGCCAGGGCCTTCAAGAAGTGCTTGAAGGAAGAAATACAGTGTAGACGCAGCCAATATCAAAAACATTGCCGCATGTAAAGCTGCTGGCAAGCTCTCGTGCGGTGGCCACCACATTCCCATGAGATGAATCATTGACCATGTTATTAATTTAATTATACCTAATAAAAAAAATAAAATTATTACAGACGACACTAAAGGCAGATTTTATAAGTAAATATATTAACAACGGTAAATATATTTTCGAAATATTTAATTTTCATTTTTCAGAGAAATTCTTACCTAAAACTGCTATTGGACCCCAATGACATAACCGACGTAAGGGTGTCGACATTGTTTCTAATATATTATAGTGATTATAATTATATTTCGAAAAGATTAGTTTTTATCTTACTAAAATCCGAGGTAGTAATACAAGTATCGGTTTATCACTTAACAGTTACATTAACGACTTAAATAATAACTTTAATGCTTAATTTTATAATAAATATTGCATTACATATTGTTATATAAGTGATATAGTAAACATAATATATAAAATATTTTAAGTATTTATTATTTATATTTGGTAGTGTTATAAAGTTGATAAGTCATAACCGCTGACACTGACCAATCGGGAACAATAAGACAAGTATGAATGAAGCTGTCAAAAGTCGAAACTGAAATTTAAATGTCAATTTTTATTTCTTGAGCTTTAAAAGCATAGACAATCATAAGACTGCACTACACTAGGTTTTAATAGGTAAGTTTTTATAGTGGTCTAAATTATTGTCAAATCTAATACGGTAATGTAATTACTAATTACCGTAAATAATTCATTTTGAATTGTAATATTTGCATATTAGAAAATGTAACTTGTAAAAAATAAGAGAAGTATAAATTTGTGATTAATGATTGATTGATAATTTAAAAGTTAAGTTTAAGATATCAACAAAATAATTGTACTTCTCAACATAATATGCGTAAGTATTTGAATACGGTAATTTTTATTGGTTGCGATATTTTCAGACATTTTTCCCTTTTTATAAAGTATGGCAATAATTTGTTGCAACATTTCATAATTGCCATATATTGATAAATTGATATGGTACATTTTATAATTTAATAGATGGTAATACCATTTACCACGTCACACAGTCACTTGTCACATCACATCGTGATATTTTTGTGGCTCTTTTGGGTGTGTGCTTTCTTCATGTGTGTTGTGCTACTTATGTGGATTATTAGGTGATACTCTTCTTTTTATTGGGTAAGTTTTATGTCTGACATCGTATTATGTTGATAATATTACCTATTTTATTAATTTATAACATGAGACCTAATCTTTCTGAACCACAACTTAATCCCCGCCGGTGACTACATATTTACTGTCGCCGCCTGTACAACTACTTTTTGAACAAACTTGGAAACTAATTACTAAACACTTTATGAGCCTCTGCTTATATTTACAATTAATACAATCATCGGATCCTTTACAAAATTCACACAGTTTACAATATTTGCCGACCACTTTCCTTATTCAGATATTTCTTGAAAATGTGTCTCACTTAGTGCTTCTCGTTGCAGATTGTGATCCTAAACCGCAAACATGCCTAAATCGGTAAGTGTACTTTTATTTATAAATTTATTGATATTTATTTTGCAAGCAAGTACAATTAGAATATTAATGCATGTTTTATCTGATTTCTCTAATGAAATGTGATCAAGTTGCATACGAACTAATGGACGAACATATCTTATATTGCTCTTTCGGATTTAAATAGTAATCTTAATAATTGGCCGAAATGTGATATTTTTATAATAGGAAACAAATATTTCGTAACATATAAACAAACAAACATTTTTCTAATAAGCACTAATATCATGCATCAGGCTACAGTCTTTATCTTTTCATAAATTAACACTTTATCTAAAACATTTTTATGTGCATATTTCTATAGTCATATAATATATAAAAAAAAATATTTGGTAGAGTAATTAACTTAATGTGTAATTAATTATATATTTCTAAGTATAAAGTTAACAAATTATGCAATTTACTTTCAAAGAAATCATATTACCTGATGAATAATTAATATATTTTTAAAATTTGTTACCTTAGTGAAATTATGAATTATACATATAAATAATAATTTTGAAAACATTCTATTATATGTTTATCTGCCCTGGTTAAAATTATAAAATATTTATTTAAAATATGCTTTCATTTTCAAATATATATTTTTTAAAATGCCTAAGATATATCTAAAGTATAAATTGAAATTGCTATTATGGGTTTTCTCATTTATGTGCAAGTGGGGAAAAAAATTGCTTATCAACACATAATTAAAATAAATTATTTCAAGTAAGCTGATATAAGGTTATTAACCGTTGATAAACTAACTATTTTAAAATTCAATACAAACAAGATCTCATATTAAAAAAGTATTTTATTACTTAAATAGAAAATTTTACAGGTTTTTTTAGCTCTACATTGTATCCCACAAATAGCAGGGAGAGCAAATTAAACTTAATGTTAAGCTAACCACCCTGTTGCCAATTTCTAATAAATTTTTAAAACATTGAATGTTGAGTGGCAGAACTCAATGCCACATATTGTCTTGTTGCAAATAGGTATTATACCAGTAAATATGGTACACCTGGTTGCATTCCACTAAACAACACAATGTCTTCAATTCATGTGAAAAGTCAAGTGTTTTTTTGACTAGGTTCTGTGTGTGAGGGGCAAAGTGTTTAACTCTTAAGTTGTTATGAATCCATAGCCAGATGGACTCCACTGTCTGTCTGAAAGACATTGAAAGATGATATGTTTCAGTCTGCTATAACAACAAATATTATAAAGCAAAATAAAATTAAGAAGACAGCGGGAAACCGCTGGATTCAAAGGGCGCAGGACCGGACAGAGTGGCGAGCATTGAGGGAGGCCTATGTCCAGCAGTGGACCTTAAAAGGCTGATGGATGGATTCAAACATATTTTTTTTGGCATTTCTATAGATTGACGGTTACAAAACCCATTTGTGCCCGAGTCCAACTTGTATTCAATTTTTTTATATACATTATTTTGCTACTGAAACATTTTGTAATATGCTTACTCACTTTCTATAATTTATATGTAAGCTTTAAAATTAACCATATAATTTCACATGCCTATATACTCACTATTATATTTATTTTTCAGATACTTGAATATATTACTAAAATCATTGTTCCCAGTGGGGACGATGTATTGGTTAGTCATGCTTTGCAACTTTGTTTTGTTTTTTTTTTTACTAATTGAATTTTGTTTTTTTTTATTATGCTATGCGCTACATGCAATGATTGGTTAGAGTTTTGGTTTGATTGTGTTATTTTAAGTGTAAATTTTCGCTTGAAATAGTTTTTGTTTAGATTTCTACCTTTTGTTTTAAATTAAATCAAATTAAATCAGCTTCACGATGTATCCCGCACACAGCAGGGTAGGCAGAGGGAACCTAGTGTTAAGCCACTCTGTTCTCCAATTTCTGCCGAATTCTGGAGGCATTGAGTGTTGAGTGGCAGAACTCAACGCCGCGCTTTGCCTCGACACCAGAGTGAAGAAATGGAAATATAAACGTAAATAAATATATCATTCCCCCGAGTGGGGATCGAAGCTACTTTTAAAATATAATTATAAAAATATCAAATAATTACAGAGATACAAGAATTTGTGGAATCTCTTGCAAATATTATAGGGGTCATAATGTTTTGGTTGTTGGTATGCATTTTATTTGCATGTCGAGCCTTGAGATTTATTTCCCTCCGATAACAATTCAAACGAAATTAGATATTTAATAGTTCTTTGAATTCTCATTGTGGACTTGTTAGTCATAAATTTTGATGACGTTCATTTTGGTTTTGTATGTTTAGCTAGATGTAATTTTGATTGGAAATGTTTTAGTAATATAAAAAAATAAAGTCAATAAAGAAAGACTACGTTCTTCATAATTGGCTTTATTTTTTTTAAGAGAGTTAATTATGAGGCCAGCTCGCCATAGCAGGCGCACAAGCGTATGACTGAAAGCGCGACAGGCTATGGGTTCGATTCCCACTCGAGGAAATATGTGAAATATATGTTTTCATTTCTTGGTTCTGGAGTCGAGGCATGGCGCGGCTTTGAGGTCTGCCCCTCATCACGCAATGCCTCCAGAATTCAGCGGAAAGTGGAGAGTTCAGCGGAGTGTCCGAAAGCAGAAAATAACGATAAATTTTGAAAAGTAATTGAACGAGTACACAGTATTTTCTTAGTATGCGAGCGCATAGGAAGGAAGCTAGAAAGTGGGACACGCGTTATCTAGTTAGTGGACACTGCACCCGTGCGCCGACAGCCGACACCATGGCGTACTAACGTGTCTGTACGTGTATTTAGTGGATAGGAAAAAAATGTTTTATCGTTTTTTCTATTTAGCTTTCATTAAAATCTATAAAAAGTTACTTTTTAGCTTGCTTAGCAAATATTTTAGTAGATTTATTTCATTTTTTCCTGGTTTCGTCAAGTATCTTGTATTTCCACGCATTTATTTAATTTCCAATTAAATAATATATAATATTTAAAAATATTCCCAGATAAGATTTTAATCAGACTGTTAACGCCATGATTGTGGGTTCCATTCGCATTTAAAGAAATAAGATATTTCTCCTCTCTGGTAGAGAAAGATGTGTTGAGTTTTGCCACTCACCACTCAGTATCTTGAATTCTCTGCCGACCTATATGGATAAAAAATTACGACCCAAAGGCGCCACCAATGGCATCACAAATAACTACCTTGTTAAAATGTCATAAATTCAATAACTATAATTTATTGCATTGTGCACTTGACACATAAAGCGACTACGGAACGAACTAATTTCGTAATGTATGTACTCTACTTTTATTTATTCTTCACTATCATCAACTCGACGCGCGTCATTTAACGTTATAGTAGTGTATAATAAGAACTGTCTAATAAAATATGCCACTGCCGACTTCAATCATATCGCTTGAGTCAACTTTGATTGATGTTATAAAAATCGAACTGGGTACTACCAGATTAACGGTAATCTGGTGACAAATTACTTTACTGGGCTATTACTATAAATATTGACATCGTACTTGACAATATAGACAAAGCTTTCACTACTTATGTATAAGTAAGCATAAATATAGTCTAATGTTTCCTCTGCATCTATGACATGTTAGAGAATTCTATCATACATTGCTATGCAGATGAGTAGAGGCTGTATACTCCAGCCGCGCAAGTTTTTATTGGGAAAACGTTGACCAGAGCAGAAATAAGTCTGTGTCTTCTGTTGATGCATTCCTTGGATTTCCAACATTTGTTCCTTATGGGGTGAAAGATACCTGGTTCAATTCAAACCCCAGAAGACAGAAGTTTGGACGTTAACCACTAAGAAAAATCCATTTGTCGTGTCACCAGTTTTCGAGAACAATCCTTTTAAAACAGCGCCCAGTATATGAGCATAGAGGGCCTTAGATTCGATTTAGTTCCAGTATCGAGATGATTTGGAAAGCAAGGCCAAGTTAGCCTCAAGAAACTGGGGGCCATCTGTAGAGGGAGATCCTTTATATGGCCCAGGATCGGCGTCAAATTACGTAGCAACCATCATCAACAAACAATCGCATACTGTTAACAATTTAGCCACTTGAATAACAGGCACAAAGAGTTATTATATTCCCGCATAAAAGGGCAGACCATACCTAGTGCCAAGTAGATGTCATTTAGTTCTCCATTATCTGCCAAATTAGCGAGAGATTGCATGTTGAGTGACAGAACTCGAATATAATTATATATCAGAACGAGAGAAATATAATAAAGAATAACCATTGTCTCGAGTGGGAATCGAACCCGCAGCCGCTACAGTCAGACGTCGTCCCACCGCGACAGCCTCCAGAAAATGCAATATAAAAAATAAATGCTAACAAATGACCATTCATGGTTAAATACTGTCACCTGAATTTTTTACAGGACGGATGCACTTATTCCAACTAAATCATTTGACCAATTATGTCTATTGTTGGATGATACAAGGTCGTTCATCCTCTGTTTTACATTTATCATTGATAGCGAGATGGTTATCTATCACGAAGTAATTCTTAAGCTTTTTGAGATTGTTTTTGATTTATATAAATTTTATTAAAGAAGTTTTTAGTTGAGGCCAGAAATAAAATAGAAGAATTTAAGGAGTTTCGTGCAAAACGTTCGATGTACTTTATTGTATAGTGATATAAAAATATTAGTAAAGTATTTTGTGGGCATCTATTTATAAAATCTTCATGTGATACATTAGCAAAGTTAACGATTACTCGCGAATGATTTGCACTTGTCGACGAATCCATGTATCTATGAGAAACTTCTTACTTATTCGAAAATATTCTTATGTATACAGTATAAAAACTTAATAAAATATTAAAAAGTAAACGTGAATTAGAATTGCATTTTTAATTGAGACTGCTCTTCACAATGACTAAAATATATGTATATCTAACTACTTTTAGCCATTGATTGAATCACGATTCCATTTAAGAGTAAGAAAGAATAAACTGTAGGCTGTTGCACATATCACAGAGCACTGCTAAGAATACACCGAAAGCTACCTGTCGCGCTGCAAAATGGAATTGCACAAAACCTTCGATGTACTTCAATGTATAAATAATACTTCATACGACTTGACAATGGTTTATAGCAATATAACCAGTATAAATAACCAATATAAAGGTTTAATTCGCGTGAGGGTGTGCAATTTCAATATCAGGTAAGCCTTCGTCCTGCGCAGGCGCATCTCGACCGTTCAGTTCAAACTCTACCGCCGCGTCCGGCAGACGCGGCTTCGCACGGATTACCTTATATAGAACATCCTGTATTGTGTGTGTGACCGTGACTTTTGTACCTGTGCTACTCCAAAACCAGCAAGATGGTCGCCGGCGGCAAACAGGTACGGATTATATAATGTACAAAGGACAATGCCATGAAACGTATACTTTTGACCTCAGTTATATAATACTTGTACGTACTCTCAGAAAACTCTAAACCAGATTATAATAGAAGTAATGAGAAAATTGAATCGACATGAGCTTAGCTCGTGATCGATCATTAAATAGTTTTATATTAGCGTGCAGTTTTCGCTTTGGCCTCACATATTATTACCTAGCAACAGCACGAATGTCATATTTCCAATACGATACATGTACATTGTACGCTCAATTCACCAAGTAACGCTGATGTCATCGCGACGTCATACAAGTAGAGTCGGTTGGGATTTTATTATTTATTTTGTCCCAAACGGTTTTAACCGTCTTTTTATCCCCGTCCCTGTCCCGCCCGGCCGGATGGAGAGGGACAAAAGGTCTCCTGTTTCGCGAAAGCGCCCTCGCTCTCCGTTTCGTTTGTTTGATGTATTGTGCTGAACACAGTAATGGCTATAGTTTAAATTGGATAAATTTCTTTTAAATTTTATATATGACCAAAAAAAATACCATTTTTTTATTATATAAATTTTATGATGTAATTCTAATTTATACCTAAATAAGTAAATATTGAGGCCTCAAAACTACAGGTATAATTACGTCTAACATCGTTATCGTTGCAAAAGGAATTTGTAACATACCTATACTATGAATTGCCGTAAACCATTATAAATGTTATCTAATCGTTTTTAATATTTCATTGCCTCGCTCCGGTAGAACCTAAAGTGCCAGAGTACGCCCTCAGAGGAACCCGAACGGACGGAACCCCCTCTTTTGTCGTATCAGTAACATAGCCCGAAGTACGATTCAAATAAATAATTATTGTATACAATTAGAGACACCAGATTTTTTGCTTAAATTTTAAACAACATTATGATGTACAAATAAACTATAAAATAAAGCCAAAATTACTACAATGAATCTTTAACTCATAGATTATTCAAGGATCTTCCTCGTTCGAAGAACGTCTTACTTGACAAAAACAAAAGCAAAAACTTACTTAATACGTGTTTCTCTCCATTGTAAATTATTTTAATATAACAACAGCCTTGTACAACTTAGACGCGATTATAATCTATGACATGCATCCCATTTTCATTCAACTATAATATGATAAACACTGGTTAATTGTTATATAATTAATACAGATTGCCTTTTTATACTCGTCTTCACGACAATTGATGAACATTTTCTTTTGCAACTCAAAAGCTATGGCCGAAGAAAATTTATTGCGCTAAAATAATTGAAAATTCTAAATAGTGAATTCATTTTTCAATATAACTTACAATCAATTAAATTCGTTCATTATTTTCATGTAGAGACCAGTCGTGGTAAGGGCACAATGTGGGTTCGATTCCCATTCGAGGAAATGAAATTAAAAACTCGAGAATAAAATGTTTGTTATTTTCATTACTTCACTCTGGTGTCGAGGCAAAACGCGGTGTTAAGTTCCGCTATTCAGCGGAAAGTGGGGAGCGGAGTGTCTTAACAATAGACCCCCAACATACCAGATACAGCGCGAAGCTAAGTATACTGAACTATTGAAAAACGTCTGTTGAAGTTTAAATAGATACTTTTTTAGAGACATATCGTGAGAACGATGTGGTCACCATCCACCTGTTTCAAGGTCTCACAATAATACCTATTAAATTCCTAATATTAAATAAAAAAGAAAAAAACTCGAGAAACTTATATTAACGAAGCAATGACAGACTTTTTTGCTCTAAGCAAAGAAGTATATTTCTGTTTTAAAATATTTATTATATAATAACATGTCATGTAATTATTGCGTAAAATAGTTCTTTAGTTTTATAACTTCCGTTTATATACAGTGATTTAATAATTATTAATTTTGTCCTAGTGGTCAAATCGAGTTAACTATGAGTTATGTATGACACATGTGACATGACACATTCTAACTAACTTTGACCGCAGGTACAGTGCGTAACATGACGACGTCGATATAGCCATATTCATAGCCCGCCTCCTGAACCAGTACTTCTTAAGATTATCGCGCTAAATACCAAACAAACTCCTCGCTTCAATAATAATATTAATATCTATAGATAAAAAAACCATTGCTCTACAATTGTTTAATAGAAGTCGACCCAGATTACTTTTCATTTCATTTCACCGTTACATGTTAGGTACACTCGTCCCACAAATCTTATAGCAACTTTATTAAATCGATTCCATTTTTATATGTATTTTCCTATAAAATCGATTCGATTTAAGTAGTATTTTGCTAATTAATACCATCAAGTCGATTGTTGGTTTTGCCTCTATCTTTATTATTATTGGTAAATAAAATAATTTATTTTCATATAAATGATTTACATATAATGCAAATATTGACCTATAAAATCCGAGATTTATGAAAATAGAAATGACGTTTGTTTTCGTCTTTTTATCACAATTTGTATGTAATTAGTCATTGCACTTGGTTCATGATTTTGTTTTCTTGATTCTTTATAAATACTTAAATAATGTGTTTACGTTTTATTTAAAATTCAATTAGTGCCTCCTTTGCTTACGTATCTTGTTACCTTGAACACTGTCACAGCCTCAAACTAAAAACTTGACACTTGTGAGTTCGATTCCCACTTAGGGGAATAAATTATCAGCCACAAAACACGCATATGCCGAAAATTGGACAACGGAGTGTGTTAACACTAGATCTGCTCTATCTACCAGCTGTATGCGGGATACAGCGTGAAGATAAAACATTATCAAAAGAATATCGCGACATCTTTAATATGAAGTAAATTATTATCTAATCGCTAATGCAATTATTGGCGATTCAAACACCAATTTTCGTTTACTTTAATTATCATCTGGCGTTGCTAAGCGAACCACTGTTAAGTAAGCTACTATAAATAGTACATATATATTGTGTATATTATGAATTATCCTCTCTATATTAAGTATGTCAAAGAATGGCTTGCATTCAAATAATTTTAAATCAATAACGCATACAAATATTATTTTAATTATTATCTAGTACTATTACTATTAGAGGCCAGCAGGCAGGCAGGGTCCCATGCGTGCGACAGGCTGTGAGTGTGATTGTGACGATAAAAGTGTCTTAACGGAAAGGGCGTTGTGTCGTAACACTATGTTTCCAGAGCAGATGCATTCCGCCTAATTTGCTATTTGCTACGGGCTACAGCTGGAGCTAAAAAAGCTACTAGAAAACGAAACTTTTTTTTTTATTTTTAGCGCTAATAATAATGTAATTGTTATCTTTGATTGTACCCACGTTCATCGCGAGGCAGGTTAGCGCATCCCATTCATTACTGGTTGTACTTGAAAATTAATTTGATGGTCGATATGCTCCGTGGCCATAACGTCACACATCGTTTCACTTACACTTCTTCGATATATTGAGCACTAGATACTCTAGCTTCTTATAGGTATATATTAACTTATAATTGATTTTTTTTTTTAATTTTATTAAAATCAATTAAATAATAATTTCGTGTAGTGATCCGTGGTGAACGGAGTGTTGTCATAGTAGGTTCTCTTTTCTTATCCTGTTATATGCGGGATACAGTGTGAAGCTATAATTTTTCTTATTCTATTTACTTCTAAAAACAAATGATTTTGGTTGTCAGAAAGGGATAAAATGCAAAAAGAACAAAGGATCTTGTAATTGTGTCAAACATATGACAAGCACCTGCTCATTCACCTGTCGGGAATGTTGGACGCCTCTCGCCCATTACAACCACCAGCTTGCATATCCGTTATAGATAGTTTCTAAAAATTCATTAAATTTTGGAAAAAAAATCTATATTTGGTCGGGTTTTAGATGTCTGTACGTCAAAACGTAAAAACGAAACTTATAGGTTCACTTTGTTCTTTGTCTGTCAAGACCATTTGTCTCGCCATCTCTTGGAGGTGTCTGAAATTTATATTATATATTTAGATCTACGGTCCTCTAGTACGATCCCACAAATAAAATCAAGCATCTAAGTCAACGCAATCAAAAGGTACGAGCATATATTAAATGCATTGATTTCGCTGCATTTTGTATGAAATTCGCCGCGTAATCTACTTTATGGGTCCCGTGCCACGAAGTGAGAACTGACAATACAAATAAAGCAGAAAATCTGAAAAATGAAAATTTATAGGAAAAAAACATTACAAACTTATATTTGTAGTGCAAATGAGTGCATGTGCCCGCTTAAACTTAAGTTTGTCAACTTTTATTGACATTGTCAAGTTGTACTTTCGGTTGACCTACAATCCTGAAATTTGTATGAAAGCCTCGGCGAGCCTCTAGTTTGATTCGCACTTAACCGGTTTTTTTTTATGAAAATGCAATCGTTGATTCTAGAAAATAAACACTGCATTCTGTCGTCACTTCCTTTGTAAGCGGCACGGAGACTCATTTGCAGTAATATCCGTGGAAAATCGTTGTTATTTTCATGGTCGGTAATTTATCATTATGTACGTTTCTTTATTGGATGACCATACAGTATTTTATTTTTCTTATGTAGAAAACTTTAATTCTTTGTAATAAGGAAAAATGCTTTATAAAAATATATAAATACTAATAAGATTATTGTTGTGTAAATATTGCATAATTATTTTATCTTAAAGTCGAAATTATAATTTAAAACTGACGTTCATGAGTAATTGGAATCGAACCAACATCCGTTTCGTTTAAAAATAAATAAAATTCAGAAAACAAGTAAAATTAAAGGTTAGATTTTTTTATATAACTAACTTTTTATATATACAAACCACTGTTTTAAATAAACATACCTAAATTACGATTATTATACATAAGCCTACTTTAACGTTAGTTACCTGTAATTCATAATGGAAATTAATTCCTTGATAATATTACTGTCTCGATAAATCAATCGATAACGCTTAAAAATTATACGACTACAGATAAAAAAACTATGATAATGTTAGCGTAAGTCAACACGTGTGTAAATATTAATAAAATCGCTTATTTGATTTAAATTAAAATTTAATTAACTCTTTCTGCTAACCTTGACATGAAAATGTAAAGATTTATAATATCGACAATATTTGCCGTGTGATAGTAGGTCTTTGTAAAGGCGAAGAGTTTGCTTGGAAGTGCTAATCTAAGGAACTACTGGTATAAATTGAACATTTTGTGTTGAATATACTGGATAGTTTGTTAAGGATCACTATAGGCTATATATTACGTTAATCGTTTTAATGTATTCCCAGTGGATTGTGTGAGTGGATTACAGTCAGCAACGGTCATTTTCTAGTTACTCTTATTCGATTATACGGGGATGTAGAAACTAGTACTCAGCTTACTCAGCTTCACACTGTATCTCGCACACAGCAGGGTAGGCAGATAGAACCTAGTGTTAAGACACTCCGTTCCCCACTAGACTAGTAAGTAATAAATATATAGGTTTTGCTTTTTGCTTGACAATGTAGAGCTCCCTTGTCAAAGTCTCGTGATAAAAATTAACATCATTATGAATCATTACTGACACGAATAATTATACAACAATTAGACGAATGTGTAATTCAGATTCTTAAACCCGGTTTCTGACGCGAGCAGAGCAAGTCCATTAAGGACTATGTTGAACTCGCAAAAGTAAACTGCATAGTTTTATTTTACTAATTAATAGTCGAGCTAAAAGAATCCAGCTAGTTAAAAGAGCTGAAATCGCTCAGATACCCCGCTCCTTAGGGAATATAATAATTATAAAATATTATATAAGGTCACTAAATAAGGCTTTGTTGGTGAAAATGTAAACCTTTTTTTATCGTTCCGCCTAAGCATTACCCGTTAATTTCTCCTTCGCGATGGAAACAGGCCTTTAGATTATATTACATAGTTATTTAGTTACAGCTCGACCTAATAAAAGGATTAACTCTATTATTTAAGAATATTAAGTAAATTAACTAGTCATCGTGAAGTTTGAATAATTTTAAATAACTACAATGAAAATAACTTGCTAAATATTTCGTTAACATTTCCACAAATGGTTCGAACCTTTATGTTATCTCCAAATAATTGGTAATCCAAAATAAGTATTTAGAGTCGATTACTTCTCACTTGCGTCACTATGACGTTGATGGTAGAAGTGTAAAAAATTTTAATTTGTTACATAGATATAATTATTATGCAAATAATATTTTTTAAAGTTACACAATCAAATGTAAAAAAATCTTAGGTTTGAAGTAAAAGAAAAAACTTAAATTTATAGTCTAAGCAATTTTTTTTCGAATGGCACTGTAACAATTTAATTGTATTTTAGTCCAAACGAGAAAATATGTGTCATGCATCAGAGCAAGTGAGCAGTGATGTCATCGCCATATCTTAATTGTTTGTAGAGACTCGCCATATGCACTCCTCAAACACGCTGACGATATTCGTACCAAGTTATATTGTAAACTAGTTTTTTGATCCAGCTTTACCCCCCTGGCGAAATATAAATATGTATTTCTTTTCAATTCTTAGTTTAAGGTGTCCCGAGCGTGCCAGTTGAGCACTCATCACTTCGCCAATGTCACTTTGGTTGGGAGATCACCAAGTTAAAATAACTAACACTTTTGTATGACACGTGACATGTGATTCTATGTGTCAGTAGTAGCTCTGACCACGGTACCTCTACCTCTGATAGACCTCTTCAGGTTACATTAAAACGATTAAAACAATATTCGATAAAAGGTCTATCCTACACAAAAAATCGAGTAGTAATAGTTTCTGAGATTAAGGCGTTCCAACAAACAAACTCATAAACTTTATAATATTAATATTATAAAGTCAAAAATTACTTGGATGTTTATTCGCGATCAGCTCACCGCTTTGAATCATGAAAGTAGGATGCCATGATAACACATTTGAGCCAAGGCTTCTAGACTCGACACGTCTTTATAATCAACGTGAATTTTAATTAGCCATTTTACAATTACCCTACATTTGAAAATTAAATAATGAGGGTATTTGAGTTTCTATTTCGAAGAAAACATAAATCGAAGGAGAAATTGGCTAAAACTAAAAATAGTGTAAATGTTGATTTGGTAAGTGAGGAATGTGTGTATGTACTATGTACCAGTTAATCGTCTATTGTATACGCTTGTGCCTTCTGTATATAATTTGTACGAGTTTATTTTCAATTCATCAAAGTTAGTAAAATGTACAGTTGCAGTTGATTTAGTTATTAAAATCTGAATTCTAATAAATAAATCAAATCGGAAGCTAAACATTTTTGCATTCATAATATGTTTAATAAAAAATAAAAAGTTTTCGAAAGATATGTAATTCCATAACTTAAAATTGCTTATTACTTTTATTAGAAAAAAAATAGTTACTTAATCTCTCTTCATATGCGTATTTATTTGTATGCTATAAATTATTTATCGTAATTAACATTAACGAAGTGAAACTTTCGCTTAAGTATGTAAATTGATAGTATAGTTAGTAGTAATAATTATTTTTATATATTTTTTTTATTTATACTCAATGAATTTATTTATTTTTGTCGTTCTGGTTACAAGATAAAGTACGGCTTAGTGTTCCGCCACTCTACACGTTATATCTTGAAAATTGATGAATGGGGAACACAGAGTTAATTCTAGGTTCCCTTTACCTACCCAGCTACATGCGAAAAAAAAATTATATCTTCAGCATCTTAAATATAACTTTAAATAGTTTTAATAATAAAAATTGATGAACAACAACATAGTTAAAAGATTTCTCTTTAAATTATAAAAAAATAGTAATAGTATTTTTTAAAAAAAAATTAAATTAAATCATGTCATATCAAATAGGTTTATTGCTCAGGTGTAATTTGGTACACCAAAGTGCTAGTCTAGTCCATAAACATCCGCCGTTTACTTTGATAAGGCTCAGATTGTCGCTTATCTCCCGCCTGCTTACACGATGCTGATTCATCGTTCTCAAGATCAACTGGCCTGTTAACTTTAGTCTCAAATGCTTTTAATTAAGATGATTCACTATGAACGCCTTACATAGTTTTATATTCGTTAAGCCCGGTAATCATTTCAAAAATTTAAGTTGGACTGTACAGGCTTTGTTTATTATTATTAATAATATTTAACTAATAATAATATTAATCGATCTCTTGATTTATTGATACATGTTTTACGGGATACAGAATATCCCTAACCGGGATAACCTGCGAGGAATGAGAGGCAAACGCTACGATCTCTGCATATCTCATTCTCCTCTTCCACTGTCACCAATTTCTTCATAGCGGAAAGGAGGAGCTTTTAACTTGACCTTCCTACAACATTATCGATACTGTATTCTTGAAATACTTCCCTGGCCTCTCTTTTTTTTTCTCTGATATAAGCTTTGTATGGAATATAAATAGTAAATGATTCATTAAAATTTCCAATATCGGTAATGCGGGCGGCAAGTTGTGGCAATAATAAGGGAGGAATCAAGGCTCATCATCGACCTCGTCGTCATTCAATAGCGAACACATTGTTACCAACCAGCAACCACCGATAACATCGCACACGAGACCATTGTTCATAGATTTACGATCGCATGATAAAGTACTACTTGGAACTTGAAACAGTCACTATTATTCTAGACTTTGATGCATTTTATGAGTTTTTATAAAATGACATAGTATAACAATTGAAGAGAAATTCACTATACTTATTGTACGTACTGTGTGTTTGTAGTGAGAATCTCCATTAATATACTGAACTGGGTATGACCTAAATTGATTTATTTCATTTTCCAATACAATTGACAATTTGCATGATTATATTGAACTTATCGTCGAACGAATGTGTGATGAAAGAATGGCAAAAAAGCTTTATGACGGAAAAGTGAGTGGTAAGAGAGGTAGGGGGAGACCTCGGTTGACCTTCGAAAATACAGTATCAAAAATACTGGAAAAAGGTCACGTAAAAAGCATGAGGACCTCCCGGAGGTCGGAGGAGGATGCATGAAGAGTATTAATAATGACAGTGGACGAAGTGTAGAGACCGTAGCGTTAGGTCTCCGTTCTCTCTGCTACCCCACTAGGGATAAAGCGTGAAGTTAAGTTATATTGAACTCATTCATTATGAATGCAGAAAATAAAAAGAACACTATGGTTTTTCTTAAATACTCAAAGCAAATTTCGTGTTAGCTTGATTCTATAGATTTATTGGTTGACTGTCGGATTCAGTTGTCATTCGGAACAAGGTGAACTTCTAGTTATTAGGTAATTCTGTATCCGCAACAGGTAACATTACGCTGGAGTCTGCCAAATAAGATAAGATAAATTGTCGTGAACAAACTGACGCACAGAATTCGTACATCTTCTATTTTTTAAATTTTTTTTTTCGTTTTTAATATGTCTGATTTCTAATAAATTATATATCTTACTTTTTAAGCAAGATGCACTTGGTATTATTTCTAAGTGCTATATAAAAGTTTTTGTATTAGATATCTCTTTATCTTAGTGTTGAGACACTGTTTTATACTATCCGCCATATTTTTGCGATTTTTCGGGTTGAGTAGCGGAACTCAGCACCGTATATTGTCTACCGGAGCGAAGAAATGAAAATAATTTAAACTCATCTTTTTCTTTCTTGTGTTTGGGGGCGTAGCTTGTAAATACGGATGACATAATCGCCCCGGAAGATCACATCCGTTTGGCACCGGCTCAAAACATCGCGTAAATATAGATACGAGTACTAAACAAGCGCATCCAATGCTATTTTGGTTCAACTTTCCCTACGACCTAAGGAGTCAAATAAACAGATATAAAAATATGCATTTAATATTTAATGGAAGGATAAAATTTAATTTAACGTTTTATATTCATTATTATGCTATGTCTACTGCTATGTATAGTTGATTTTTTTATAATATGCAGGAGATGCAATAAAAAAATATAAATATTTTTTGCATATTAACATTTTTTTTTAAATGGGCATTTACATCATTGCTGCTCCAATCATCATGATAAAAATGCTTCGATTAGGAACTGTTGCTTAGAAGCTGTTCTCATATTCCTTACAGTTTTAGTCCATACATGCGGTATCCAGGCTTATCCGAAAATATGCATGTACCAACGTACCTTTTACTTTTTGTTTTTTAATTATAACCTTTATAGATTAACTCGTCTATATTTAGAATAATTTTACAATAATTATTGTTGTTTTCTAAAAAAGTGAAATATTTCTAATACTACACGTATATCTAAGACTAGCGGACGCGCGCAGCTTCGCATGCTTATTTGCACCCTTAGGGGTGAATTCTAATAAATCATGAAACACGTGTTCAATAAAATATTTTTAAGAGTCTCAATTTCAAATTTTATAAAAATCGGTGGTGATTTAAAGATTTTTCCATACGAACTTTCAACCCCTTATTTGCACCCCAAGGGGATAAATTTAAATAAAACACGAAACATGTGCTCAATGAAATATTTTTAAGAATCTAAATTTCATATTTTATAAAAATCGGTGTCGATTTAAATATTTTTCCATACTAACTTTCAACCCCTTATTTGCACCCCAAGGGGATAAATTAAAATAAAACACGAAACATGTGTTCAATTAAATATTTTTAAGAATCTAAATTTCAAATTTTATAAAAATCGGTGTCGATTTAAATATTTTTCCATACTAACTTTCAACCCCTTATTTGCACCCCAAGGGGATAAATTTAAATAAAACACGAAACATGTGCTCAATTAAATACTTTTAAGAGTCTAAGTTTCAAATTTTATAAAATTCGGTGGCCATTTAAAGATTTTTCCATACAAACTTTCAACCCCTTATTTGCACCCTTAGGGGGAGAATTCTAGAAAACGATGAAATACGTGTTCAATTAAATACTTTTAAAACTCAAAATTTCAAATTTTATAAAAATCGGTGGCGATTTAAATTTATTTCCATACAAACTTTCAACCTCTATTTCGCTCTTTTAGGGTTGAAATTTTTCAAAATCCCTTCTTAGTGGATGTCCAGATTACCAAAGTAAACATCTGTCCAAATTTCACGTTTCTACGCACAGCGGTTACGGCTGTGCGTGCGTCTTACCTCAGTCAGTGAGGACAAGTCCTTTTATATATATAGATGAACATTTAAAAAACAATATCTGAATTCTAAGGCATTATAAGATTGCGAAAGTTTTTAAGTTAATACTATTTATTTCTGGCTAATTTATGTTTGGCTAAATTTGCAATCCAATATCTCCATATAAAATGTTCTCAAAAGTCTTGTATTCTTCCCGTAGATTGCATTATTTTGTTTTGCTTTAAAATGTTGAATCTGTTATGTTTTATTCGCTTGTGTTTATATGAGTGATCTTTTCAATATTCCGTTCAAAAATATAACTAATGTACTGCTCTAAACATATAATTTTTCAAATCCTTTATATATCTAAGACACCCCATGGGAACTATAACAATTTATGGAAGTATATTTAATGAACAATAAATATTTTTAGATGAACGTCCGGGTGACGACGATGGACGCGGAGTTGGAGTTCGCGATCCAGCAGACGACGACCGGCAAACAGCTCTTTGACCAGGTCGTGAAAACCATCGGTCTCCGCGAGGTCTGGTTCTTTGGACTCCAGTACACCGACTCCAAGGGCGATCTCACATGGATCAAGCTCTACAAGAAGGTTAGTTTTATCATATATTTTGTAACTAAACATAATAAACATGACTATGTAAAGCAAAAACGTTTTACCCCTTTTTACGAAAATTTGGCGAAAAAGAGGTTTGAAATTTAATAGAGAAGGAGTGCGGAATGCTAATATTTTTTTAGAGAAATATAACACACATACACGCTATAACATATGCTTGACAATATACACCTTTCTATAAAGTGGCATACATGTTGCTATGGCAACATCTTCTATACTTCTTAAGGTTCCCTAGTACTAATATTTAAAAAAATATATATATAATCAAATTTATAGCTTGGTATATAAAATGATTTATTTGCAACCAACTGAAGTAATAAATCATGCATTTACAAATAATATTTTACACTGATTGACGTACTTTGTATCTAATATAAGGCTGTGACGTACTCGAGAATTTATCTGCAGCCAAAACCATCAAGTTCAAGTTTATGTGTGTCGATATTGTTATTCTGGAAAGCATTATGTTCTCGTCAAATTATTTGCGAGATTACTTTTACGCTTGTTTGCCAAATGGGTTCACTGTCGCTGATAAATAAGACAAAATTGTACTGGTGCTAAAATATAACTTATTTTTGCTGTTAGCTTCTCTGTAGGAAGACTTAAAATTAAGCACTTTTCAAAACTAATAAATGTATTTTCATTTTCTTGTCTGTTTTCCACTTTGAACGCCTAATTTAGATACTGGTCATTACGTGGTGAAACGACGTCACAGTTAGCTTATCAAGTAAGGTCCAAGAAATACCTAAGCGTAGATATGTGAATTTTGAACCAACAAATATTTTTTTTAAACACACACATACAGAAACAAACGTGAACAGAACCATCCGTTCTGAGTGCGAACCGGATTTTCTAAATAACCATCTCCATAATTCTCCATCAGAATTGTAATTCACGGCGACGCGTATTTCCTTCGTTTTGTTTTCACTTATACCTTTTGCCACATTGATTTCCTTGTATACATATACTACGCTGACATTGACCTGGTTACCAATGTCGCCGTGTACAACTTCACCAAAAACCCTCGATCAATGAGGACAGCTAGTTTTTTTTTTACTTAAAATTATTATAATATACCTATCTATATTTATATAGCAGTACTTCGTTGATTCCTTTCTAATTACTTTTGCAAATAAGCTGCTCTACGAATATTTTTTGAGATCTTTTTTTATTTGATGCGCCTAACAAAAGCTTACGACACCCTTTTTGTTGTTCAAAATTGTCTATTTCTTTATTAACAATCGATTCGCCAAATTCCGTGTTTTCTATTCACTGGTGTTCTCCCAGTGAATGGTCAAACAGGTGTAATGTTACCAAACTTGTTCTTGTCAGTGGGTTGCGACTTGCGGTACATTCCTATTGGTTATTATGCATAGATATTCGTGTTCAGATGAGAATTGGTCAAATAAATCGGTATAATATATCGAAAATTGTCAATCTTTAAATGCTTTATAGGTTTCAATAGTTACATGTTATGAAATATTTAAGTAAATAATTTTGTAACCGGATTTAGGAGTGTCTGCTATTATCATTATCATTAACAAATATAACGTTGATAAGTATAAAAACAAACACTGGAACCACCATACTGTTGATTTCTGACATCTTCTGTGTTTCATTGCCTTAAAATAATAGTGTAGTGTTATTATTTCTTTTCATAGAAAATGTTCGTAGATATTACTAATACATTTATCTTCTTACTAATTTAATTTCTCGCAGTCGGTAACAAATTATCAATGACATTCTATAACAGTTTGGATGGAATTAATAATTTATTTTCAACTAGAATACTCGGAATATATTAATTATTATATCTAGAACGAACATTTACTATGATTTTTAATAAGAACATTTAATAAATTCTTTTAATAACATAATTATTATACACGATAAAACAATACGTGCCTCTTGCAAATCTATTTTTGTCACAACGATATCTTTTAATGCTTACTACTGGTGAGTCGTCTCGTGATTGCAACGTGGAAATTGAAACGAGCACGTGCCTTGAAGTGACATACTCTGCACATACCAGTCAATCTAAAATCATTATAGCCCAATTTTCAATCGATTTCAAATACCGTTTAAAGATGAAATTTGAAATCGATTGAAAGATATCTTATTTGCTGATATATTTATAAAAATGGACCATCGATGAACCGCACTCAAGTCCATCCGTGTTGAGATGCCGTTTCTTTTTTCATAGATATATAATTTATTAATGAAAACGGCATCTCAATATCGATCTCGGACTTAAAAGCAGTTTATAATTACGGGCCCACGAGTCGTATCAGTTGCAATGGCACCTATTCCAAGAATTATTTAATATTATTTTTTTAACGTTATTCACTCTAATTTAGGCGGACTTTCAATGTTTTAATTGCAATTTATGATAATTATACTTAAAAATTATAAGATATATTTATATTTTTTAAAATCCAAATAGGATTTTTATTTTAAAATCGAGTGAGCGATTCTTACATTTTGATCGTTATTAAGATGTGTATTTTACGTTTTTACATAGTCATTGAGAAAAATAGCATATATGCTTGTACAGCTAATACATAAATAATTATTTACCTCAATATTATTGAGGAGGATATATTAAAATTCAAGATAGTCACTGCTCAGTAGGCAGGAGTCAAAGACAAAGATTACTCACATGAGGCAGGTACGATATTACCTTTACTCGAGGTTGAGCCCACATAGGTTTTTTGCATTCAGTTCATTCACAGAGTCAAAGATACGACGAAACCAGTGAGTCACCATTTAAGGCGGTCATCTTTATAAATGACATTACAGCTTGTCATTGTTGTTGTTCATTTATAATATTCTAGAGCATGTTTTATATATTATTCGTATTTAGCGACTTTGCTTAAAGCTACTTGTTTGTGGCGGAGTTCAACGCTGTAAGTTGTTTCTAGGTTAGCATTTTAAGTCATGTTTAAATACTGAATTGATTTTAAATATATTGGGTATATAGCTAGTGGTATATATGTAAATATTTTTAAATGTATTAAACAAAAATTTAAAGTATAGACTGTGTTATAGGAATGTGGGA
Source organism: Heliconius melpomene melpomene (assembly GCA_000313835.2). NCBI lineage: Eukaryota > Metazoa > Arthropoda > Insecta > Lepidoptera > Nymphalidae > Heliconius > Heliconius melpomene. The sequence goes on from HE671390.1 coordinate 46,663, forward strand.
AAATCCCAAATACGTCAATGATTATTTTAATGGATGTTGAGTAATGTATGCTTTTTTTGCTTTTAAGAAATGATATTAATAGATATTTATTGGATTGAACAAGTCCAACCAAGTGTTCTGAGCTTATGTAGTATTTTGTATAGAAATTAAATCTAGCAGTCTGTTCTCAAATAGATACTTTCACCATCGACAAAAAGTGCGCTATATTCAAAACGTCGATTGAATAGACGAGTTTTAGCTTCGATTAATGTCCGTAAATAATTCGTTCGTTTTAACACTAGAAGTGCCGAAGATTGAGACCCCCCTTGAACCGCCGTCGTGACAAATTTGTCCCATCCTACTTATTATGTTGATTGTTGGTAAAATACAAAAAAAATATTATTAAAATAATTCGTAAAATATGTAGACCATCTTTAATAATCAATTCTTATTCTTTAACAAACATAAAAGTATCAAAAAATAAAACACAAAGAAAGAATCAAATATTTCTAATACGTTCTAAGGTCGTGACAACTAACTCAATAACTCTTACAAAATTATAAGTTATTGAAATTAGTTAATATTATTATTAGGCCAAGTAATGCATTAATATATTCTTCATCAGTGATACATCACAGATGATTTATAACATTGCGTGGTAATGCCTCCAGAATTCGGCGGAAAATGCCAGCGGAGTGCATAGCACTAGGTTCCCAGGTTCCCTCTACCTACCCTACAATTGCCCACATTTGGTATCAAGTGTTTTTCTGAAATTTAAGCCTAGCTTAGTCATCCTTTCATCTGATACCTCACTTGGAATAGCGGCAAAATTTTGCATTGACACCAATTTTACCCCACTTTTCAGGCTATTATTTTTGAAGATTTATGTATAAATGTATAGTTTTCAGATTTTTTCCTGTACTAGTACTACATGTAGATGCTAGCTGCCAAATTTCATAATTCTAAGTTTACTGAAAGTACTTTATTAATTTGATTCCCTTTATAGTGTCGAAATACATGTTTTTTACTATATAAATGGTCATATCTTTTTTTAGGGGCGCTTTTTCAGGAAATCAAGGGACTGTAGATCGTCATATAGTTGATATTCATATACTCATATGAATATCAACTCGATTTCTCCAAGCATTCCTGAGATAAAGGCACAGACAGACGGATGGACAAAAAAATTATCTTATAAGGGTTTTTTTTCCTTAAAAGCTACAGAACCCTAAAAACTTAGGCATTGACTGCTAAACCTACTATTCAATTTTTTTCCGCCCCCGCACCGCCCTTTCCCCTCCACCTCGTCCCCGAGGCATGAAAATATGTCAAATTATACCCTCAAATAATAAAATAATAATGGCGGGACAAAAATGAGCCAGCGGCAGTTCTAGGTATATCTCTTTTTTTTTTAAAAGTATGACTGCTATAAAATTATTTATATTTTTTATTAAATAAAGGTGTAAAATTGGTTATAGTAAAAAAAATTCATCTACATAAATTAACAAATAAAAAAGTTATATACAATCAACCTTGCGTTTGGGTCAAAAATGGGACGGCGGCGCTTCTAGTGTTAAAATTCAAGTCTTAACCAAAGTTTTCATAGTTAAAGTAAGTCTCTATAAATTCTTTGTTGAGTTCTATCCCTTTCGTCCTCTCATCACACCAAAATATATGTTTTTCTATATAAATATAGTTATTAATAAAATTCAATCTCATAATTGTATTATAGTCCACATTCCAACTGTTTCACGATGCGACGGTCGTTATTCAAAGCCCCCCGCGTAGATTGTCGAATGTTCAAACGGTAACGGTCAAATTTTAATTACCCGCATGGCGGCGTTCACCGTCGACCTGCTTGCAACAGCTTTATTTATTATACTAGTTGTTATCGAATATAGTAGAATCTTATTAATATTAAACGCAAAAGGGCGGTGGATTATTTTTATGTTGGCATTATTGGGTTGTTTAGTAAATATATCTAACTATAAATTACAGTAATAAAAAATCTAGATTTCAACTTATCTAAGTACAATATACAGCTTTAAATAATTTAAGATTGTTAAATTTTCATTTATATTTCTAAGAGTTATAAGGATATTGATTGTGAAGGACTTAAAATGTGGGGTAATGAAATGTCATTAAATTTGTATATTTTATGTTTTACACTAGCTTCTACTTGCGGCTTCGCCTGCTTGATCAATTAGACGTAACTAAGAGTTATGTATGAATTATGACACATGTGTCTTTGACGTCATCCTGACACACTCTAAGTGCCGAAGGTAATTATGACCGCAGGCACGCTAGGTTACATCGAAACGATTAATGTCATATAGCATATAGTCTATAACATTTCGCGGTGAGGGGACTACGCAATGCAAAAATATTTTTCGATTCGAACCAGTGATTCTTGAGATATGCTCGTTCAACTACACTCTTTATCTTAATAATATTACAATGTAGATGTAGTATTTGCCACATATAATTTATCATAGAACACGTAATCATCGATTTTTTTCTTAAGTTTTCCTGTTTTGTGTCTTAGCTTACGATATACCTGTGCATTTCCATCGTACCTTGTGCTAGTAGGTTTTATTAAAAAATATTTCCATGAATAAATTTCAATAGATTATACATGGCAAGTAATTTTAATATTAAATTAAAAATAAATAATTCAAGACAATAGTCCCAATTAGCCATTTTTATGCATAAAAAATTAACATTACGTCGTTAGCAGATGGCATTATTCTAAAAATCATTACATATTTATGAAGCATGTGGTACCGGTATGTGCGAGCCAAGGCTCGGCACAAGGTGAATACGTACTTACTTGTTACCTCAAAATTGTCTGAATTCTTCTTGTATCCATTTTAGTTTAATTAATACCTTTTTATATATTTGAAATGGTAAATCATAAAGATACATTTACAAATCTTAAGAGAGTTTGATTTCTCTTTTAAATAACGTTGAAAAAGTAGAGTTTGACATTTATGTACGTGATTTCTCAAAAATTTAAAG